>JAREIK010002042.1:369162-493797 GCA_029783825.1 Sapria himalayana
TATAAAAATAGAAAGATAGATAAATAGATAGATAAGTAGATTGATTGATTGAAAGATAGATATATAAACAAATATAAGATATATAAGTAGACAAATAGATTAATAGACAGATATATAGATTGATAGATAAACAGACAAATAGATAGATATATAGATATATAGATAGACATATAGATAGAAATACTAATAAATAGATAGATAAACATAAAGATAGATAGACATATAGATATATAGATAGATGATAAATTGATAGAGATTGTTAGATAGATAGATATATATATATATATATATATATATATATATATATATTATTACTGATTGAGTGATATACTGATAGATAGAAATAATGTTTTTTTTAAATATTATTTTATTAATAATAACCCTCTCTTTTGGCGGAGGAATACCATTAATACAAACTATCATCTACCCTTAGCCCTTTTACACCCAATCTTCAAATAAAAATAAAATACATTTAACCAATCTAATAAAATGTAATTTTATTTGTGCTATGACTATGTTAATCTATGACTCCTATCTTTACCTTTTTGTACAAGGAGAAGTTCCTTCTGAAAGTTAATAACTATCCCTATGATGGTAGCTTATCCCTTGTCTTGCTTTAACAATCTTTCGGTGAGTATTCTATATTTCATTGCTTCTACAGTGTCTTATCTCTTTTAAATCTGAATATGATTCTCCCTCGAGCATTTTTAGCTAACTTGAGTCTTGAGTCATCTCGTGCCTTCTTTAATTTTTAGCTTAATTCCTTCCACTGCCTTATAATGGTAGCTGGGTTTTTGAACATCTTTATAAACTGTCCTCCCAAGTGATTATTATTGAAAGCTGTTATTTATAACTTGATTAACCCTTCACCTGCAATTTTTTCCTGCACAAAGTCAATTCTATCATACACATAATTAAAATCTTGTATCCCCTCTTCCCTGTTCAGACCAATTATCAATTTGGCTTGATACATCAGGTACAGCTCCATTGCTATTCAGCATTATTTAAAATGCTCTGCTTTCTTCCATCTTTTTGCTTTTCATTCCTTCACTGTCCTCTTTAACTTTTACAGCTTGCACCTATATATTACAGACTTCCTACATACAACCAGAAACAGACTTCCAGCAACACCCATTTTAAAACAACAGACTACCAGCAACACACACTTAATAACACAGACCTCCAGAAAAATAGCACAGATTTCGAGCATATATAATACCCATTACTAACAATACCATTTAAACATATCTAGCCTTCCTATCAGAATAGTCCACCAAACTATGGACATGCAGAATAATGTACCTGTAGAGCATACTACATATCTATACATCCATTATCTTTTCTCAAACCAGTCCCCATGATGTTATTTCAATTAGTTTCAATTTCTTCTTTCCTTTCTACCTGTAGAAAACAACAGAAAAGCTGAAAAAAAACAAACAGAAAAACAAAAGCCACTTACCTTATCTCGATCACCCCTCAGGACCAGGGTGATCTCTTATACTGACTTATTTTCCTATTTGAATGGCAAGTTCTAATTAATATTTTTATTTTTTTTAATATAAGGAAAATCTTTTCTATCGAGATTTAATATTCCAGTAAATCTTTTTGGTAAATTATCTTCATTATAATCCTGATCACCTTTCTTTTTTCCCTCTTTAACTAAAATATCTGCTAATGCATTCGCCTCTCTAAAAATGTGATTTATCGAAAAGTTTAGAAAGTTCATATCATTTAGAATATCCTCTATGTCATCTTCATATTTCCACATCTTTGTCTGCTTTTTGATTAAATTAACAACAATTTTCGAATCTATTTGAATATCTATATTTTTAATTTCTAGTTTTCTACATAACTTAATACCCTCTCTTAAAGCTAATATCTCAGCATGAACGGCCAAGGATGCTTGCATCTTTCTACAGAAGGCTAATATTAACCATCCTTTCGAATCTCTAATAACTCCTCCACCTCCTACTTAGCCCATATCTCTATCGAAGCTACCATCTGTGTTTAGAGCTATGCTATCTTGAGGTGGTTTTTCCCATTTTATACATATTACTTTTAAATTGTTTAGGTTGATTTTCTTTTTGATTCCAAAAAATTAAGGTTTCTTTGTCCCTCTTCGAGCCTTGACTTTTTATAGGGTACAATTCTGAAATTTTACTTGTTTCTTCTTTAATATCTTTCTAGATATCTTCTATTATCATTTTATGACCTTCGAATCTACTTTTATTTCTAGCCTTCCAAATGCACCAGATAACTAATAATGGCACATTGATTTTAATCCATTTCTCCACTGGACTAGAAACTTTTAGATTAATCCATTTCTGAAGCCTACGTTTCAAGTTTAGATGTTCATAATTTAAATTCATTTCTAAACCTAGTCTTTTCCATAGCTCCGCTGCTACTCTTCCCGTGTGAAATGAGATGATCCAATGTTTCAATTTCATTTAAGCAACACTCACATCTAGAAACGAGCTTAATACCTTTTTTCTTTAAATTATTGTCAATTGGGATAATATTAGATAAAACTTTCCACATAAAAGTTTTAATTTTTTGTGGATTATCATTATTCCAAGCCCATTTGAATAACGTATGTTCTTTTAACTTTTTTCTTAATTCATTTTTAACCGTTTTTAGTGAAAATGCACCATTCGATCTTAAATTCCATTTCCATCCTTTTTTAGTAAGTGTAGAAAATCTATCAACTAATTCTTTTTGGTTAAGCATTTGTGTCCATATCTGTGAACACTTACTTTTATTCTTTACTTTATTGATATCATCCTTAATACAATATTTTTCCCTCATAAATTTTGACCATAGACTGTTATTTTCTTTCAACCTCCACCATCTCTTGCTTGCTCCTACTTTTGCTAAATCTATAAGATTAACAAAACCCAATCCAGCTTCTTGAACTAGGTAGCATAAGTCTCTCCATTTTTTCCAGTGTAATTTATATTTGCCCTCTTTTTTTCCCCATAAAAAGTTAGCTAAATCTTTTTCGATTTTTTTAATAATACAAATTGAAGGTTGAATTATCATAAAATTATGCATTAGAAGACTTTCTAAAACATGTTTTATTAAAGTAATTCTTCCCCCCATACTTAAATATTCCTCTTTCCATCCTGAGATTTTCTTTTTTAACTTATTTAATAAATATTCTAAATATACTATCTTAAGTTTACCTTCATATATCGGGCAGCCCAAATAGATCATTTCTTTTTTATTATGGGAGAGGCCTGAAATGTTTTTGATTTTATGAGCTAATGCAATTGGAGCCTTATGTGATATCATGTATTGACATTTTCTTTTATTTAATTTTTGACCTGTTTCTTCCTCCATGCATTTCAATAAGTTCATCAGATTATGTAGTGATTTGCTACTATCATTAGTGAATATAATTACATCATCTGCATATGCAAGACAACTCACTAATGGAGTGTTCCTAGGCTGTCTGAATGTGCCTATCCTACCCTTCCTCATTTTATCTTTAAGGTTAACTATTAAAAGTTCCACATAAATGTTAAATAATGATGGTGAAAGTGGATCACCCTATCTTAAACCTCTAACTGGTATTATTTCTTCTCCTACCTTTCCATTTGTGATAATTCTAGCCCATGTATTAGAAATACATCTAAAAATCAAATCTATCCATGTTTTAGAGAAAGTCATCTTTCTCATGATAGAACAGAGAATGCTCCATTCTACTTTATCAAAAGCCATGGATAGATCCAATTTTATAATAACATTTTTCCCTCTTGATTTGGATCCTATTTCTCTACTCATTTCATTAGCCAAGCAGATATTTTCCATTATTAATCTATTTTTCATCAAACCGGTTTGTTCTTCAGAAATAATTTTAGGTAAAATTGAATTTAATCTATTTTGTAAAATTTTAGATACAATTTTGTAAATAGTATTGCATAGGCTTATTGGTCTAAAATCCTCCCCTTTCTGTGGATTCTTTATTTTAGGTATAAGAATAATGGGAAAACTTCCCCATTTTTTTCCAAATTCAGCCCCACAAAATATACTATTAAGTGCTTTTTCTATATCCTTCTTTATTATATCCCAACAGGCTTGGAAAAAATAGTTGTTCCATCTATCCGGTCCTACTGCACTATCTTTGTTCATAATTTATATCACTGTTTTGATTTCTTCATCTTCTGGATGCTTAGTTAGCATGTTATTATCTTCTATGGTGATTTTATTTTCTTTGTTTTTTAAAAGTGAATTTCCTTTTAGTTCTCTTATTCCACTTAATTGGTTTTCAAAAAATTTTGTGAAATAGTTTTGAATGTCTGAATCGTTTTCAAGTCATTCTTCCCTATTATCTTTAATACCTCTAATTCTATGTTTCTGATATATTAACTTAGCTATTTTTTGAAACAACTTTGTATTTTTATCCCCTTCTTTAAGCCATTTAATTTTAGATTTTTGTTTCCAAAAAACCTCTTTCATTAATATTTTTAGATTTAATTCTGCTTGTGCCTTGCTAAGAGCACTTCTATTGTCTATATTTTGAGTTTTTTCAAATTCTATTTCTCTTTTTAATACTAGTTCCTCTGCATCTTTTATATTTTTTTTTATATTTTCAAAAGTATCCTTATTCCACTTTTTTAATTCAACTTTTAATCTACTCAACTTATTATTTAATATTTGAATAGGATTTCCTAATGTCTCTTTATTCCAGGACTGTTTCACCATCTTTAAAAAATCATGGTGTAAACACCAATAATTTTGGAATCTAAAAGAACCTACTGTATGAGTAGATTTTTTAATCATGATTAATAATGGGCTGTGATCAGAGCAGGTTCTGTTTAAGTGCTTCACTTCTATAGAGCCAACTTGATCTAGTCATTTAAAATTAAATAAAACTTTATCTAGTCTCGCCCATATTGTGCCTTTTTTCCTCCAGTTATTACACCATGTAAACTGTGAGCCTAAAAATTTAGCTTCTAATAAGTTTTTTTTATTTATTATATCTTTAAAGTGAAACATCCCTCCTTTAATTCGGTGTCCTACCACCCTTCTTTTCTTTAATACTTCTAACTATATTAAAATCTCCACCGATAATCCAAGGCTTTTTTTCCATCTAAATTTTATTCATTTCCTCCCATAATTCTTTTCTCTCTTCTCTTTTATTCTTTGCTTAAATTATTGTTATTATTTCATTTTCATCTTGACTTAAACTAAAGTTTATTAGTTGGTTAGTTTCTTTTAATATTTTTATATGTAAGTTATCTTTCCATAAAATCCAAATTTTTCCATTATTATTAGCATACCCATTTTCAAATCCTAATAAATTTTTATAATAATTTAGCAGAGCTTTATCCACCATAGGTTCAGCTATCAAAATTAGATTAATTTTATGCATATATATTAGTTTTTTTAATCTATTTTTTGAGGGGGGGTTTGCTATTCCCCTAATATTCCAATAGATGTACTTATACATTTCTTATGAATTTAGCCTGTGCTATAGTGGTACATTTAGTTTCGTATATCTTATTCAAATGCTTTTTTTTCATGCTTCTAGGTTTTCTTATTGAGCTTAGTTATTGTTCCTTCTCGTCTTTCCAATCCCTACCCAATTGAATGACCATTATTTTTAGTTCTTCAATTACCCAATCTCTATTTCCCATTTTTTGTTTTAGCTTGAGTTTTTCTATATTAATGTCATCGTTATTGATTCTAATTTTCTGCTCATTGTCTTCCCCATCCGTATAGCAGGAAGTCAAGCTTTTTATTTCTGATTCCTCATCTGAATCTTCTTCAACCAGTACTGCCCAGCTTTTATTTTTTTGTTTCTTATTTTTCATTTGATTTCTGGTTCTCCTATTTAGCTCTGAAATTTTTTTCATCATTTCTCTCCTTTTAGCATTTTCTATGGATCTTGTTCTTGCCTCCTCACTATTCTGCCTATTATATTCAATTAATTTTTGATCTTCCACTTCTTTATTCTGTATGTCTATTTGGACAATCGGTTGAGTTTTTTTTTGATATTTAATCATTTCTCCTTTACTTTGAAATGCTCTTTTCTTCTCTTCTCAATTCTATTTATTTTCGTTTCTTTTTTTGTTAACCAAACATACCTCTATAGCATGTCCCATCTTTCTGCAGCATGCACAAAAAGGAGGGAGGTATTCTGGAACTATAGTTTGCCAAAAACTGCCTCCCTCTGTGTTTCCAATCCAGATATGGTGAGGAAGAGATTTCTGTAAGTCCACCTCTACATAGATTCTTGCAACAAATACATAGATAGATAAATAAACAAATTGATAGACAAACAGATAGATAGATAGATAGATAGATATAAGATAGGTAGATAGATAGATAGTCAGATAGATAAATAGATATATATAAAGATAAATAGAAAGATAGACATATAGATTGACAAAAAGATTGATAGATAAATATATAGACTGATAGATAGACAAATTGATAAACAGATTGATAGACATATTGATAGATAGATTATTCGATAGACACATAGCTAGATAGATAGGTAGATAGATAGATAGATAGATAGATACAAAAATAGATATATAGATTGATAGACAAATCAAAAACCAGATAGATCGACATATAGATAGACATATAGATAGAGAGATAGATATACAGATATATAGAAAGTTAGATAAATAGACAGACAGATACATAGATAGATAAATAGACTAATAGATAGACATATAGATAAACATATAGCTAGTTTAATAGATAGATAGATAGATTGACAAATATATAAACAGATAAATAGAATGATAGATAGATAGATATAAAGATAGATTGACCAAAAAATAAACAAATAGATAGATAGATAGATAAATAGACATATACATAGACTGATAGATATAAAGATATTTGGATAGACAGACAGACAGATAAATATAAAGATATTTGGATAGATAGACAGACATATATATATATATATATATATATATATATATATATAGACTAAAAGATTGATAGATATATAGTCAAAAAGCTAGACAGATTCAAAGGCAAATATATAAATAGATAGATAAATAAATAGATAAATAGACAAATAGATTGACAGATTGATAAACACTTAGATAGATAGATTGATTGATAAACACTTATATATATATATACAGATAGATAGCTTGATATATAGATAGATATACATACAGATAGATTGATTTATACACATATAGATTGATAGATAATTAGACAAATATATAGACAAATTGAAAGATAGCTAAATAGATAAATAGATAGATGATAAAAAAATAAATAGACAAATAGATAGATAAATTGATAGATAGATAGTTACATTGATAGTTAGACTAAAAGAAAGACAAATCGATATATAAATAGATTAACTAATAGATAGATTGATTGATTGATAAAAAGAATGATAGACAGATAGATAGACTTATAGATTAATAGATTGATAAATAGATAGATATATAGATAGTTATACATACATACAAATAAACAGATATATATATATATATATATATATATATATATATATATATATATATATAGACACATTGATAGATATACAGATAGATAGAGAGATATATAGAAATATCAATAGATAGATTAATTGATTGATTGATTTATAGACAGATAGATAGAAAGATAGATAGACATATAGATTCTTAGATAGTTAGACAAAAAGATAGATAGATAGATATACAGATTTATAGACTAATAGATAGATAGATAGATAGATAGATAAATAAATTAAAAGAATGATCACCAAATAGTAGATTAATAGATAGTTAGGTCGATAGATACGTATACATATAGATAGATAGTTAGATAGATATATATATAGACAGATAGATACACATATAGATAGACAAATAGATATATAAAAAGATAGATAGTTAGATAGTTAGAAAGAAAGACAAGTTGATTGATTGATTAATAGACTAATAGATAGTTAGTTAGATAGATAGATAGACAAATAGATAGATGGATTTATAGATTAGTCAATAGACATATAGTTAGGCTGATCAATAAACAAAAAGATAGATAGATATTTAGATAGATAGATAAATTGATAGATATATAGATAGATAGATAGATAGATAGATAAATAGTTAGATAGATAGAAAGATAGATACTTATATTGTTAAACTTATAATTATACACATGTATATATACATAGATAGATAGACAGATATATTGAGAGACTGATAGATAGTCGGATAAATTAAAAATTTGATATTCGGATATATTGAAGGAAAGATAGACGAATAGATAGATTTATAGATAAATAGATAGATAGACAAATATTTAGATGGATAGATAGATTGTTACTATATAGATACATAGGCAGATATATAAACATATTGATAGAAAGATAGATATTTAGATAGATAGATTGATTGATAGATATATTTATAATTAGATTGATAGATTGATTGATAGATAGATTCTTATATAGATTGATAGACAGATATTTGATAAATAGATTGATTAATTAATAGAATGATAGATAAATAGATACATAGATAGATAGATAGATAGATAGATAGGTATATATATAAAAAGATAGAAAAATATTATGTAGGTAGATAGATAAACAAATAGATTCATAGATTTATAGACAGATAGATAAATAAGTAAATAGATATATAAATAGATATATAGACATATAGTAGAAAGAAAGATATATTTATATATTTCCCTTTTTGCTTATCTATATATTTCCCTTTTTGTTGACCTGTCTATCTATCTATCTATCTTTTTGTATATTTTATATCTATCTATCTATTTCTATCAGTATATCAGTCTATTTGTTTATTAGTCAGTCTATTTGTATCTCTATTTATTTGTCTATTTGCATATATATTTATCTATCTATCTATCTATATATTTATCTGTCTGTCTATATGTTTATCTATCTATCTATCTATCTATTTGTCTATTTATCTATCAGCAAATCTATCGATCAATATATCAATTTGTTTGTCTATCTCTATATTTGTCAATTTGTTTTTCTATCTCTCTATATTTCTATCTTTCTATTTGCCAATATATCTATGTATTTATCTAACTGCCTATCATTGTATCTAAATATATATCTATCTATCTACCTATTTATCTATCTATCAATCTATTTGTATATCTATCTACCATTTTATATGGCTATCTTGCTATCTATATATTTGTCTTTATATCTATCTATCTATCTATGTTTCTATCTATCTATCTATTTATTTGTCTATCTATCTATTTATTTATTTATTTTAATATCTATCTATCTCTCTATTTGTCTATCTATCTATCTATCTATTTTATTGTTTATTTTATTTTCTATTTATCGATCTATCTGTCTATTTTCTATCAATCTTTAAATCTTTTCTTTGTATCTATCTATAAATTTCTATCTATCTATTTATCTATTTATCTATATGCTATCTATCTATCTGTCTATCTATCTGTCTATCTATCTGTCTATCTATCTATTTGTCAATTTGTCTATCTATCTGTCTATTTATTGGTCTAAATGATTATATGTCTATCTATCAATTTTGTAACTGTCTAAGTGTCTATCTTTCTATCTGTCTAACTATCTATCCTTTAATCTATTTTTCTATCTATGATTCTATCAATAAATCTGTCTATCTGTCTATTTATCAATATATTTATGTAGCTATCAATCTATCTGTCTGTCTCTCGATATTTTATCTATATGTCTATCTATTTATTAGTTTATATATTTTCTATCTATCTATCGATCTATCAATCTTTATATCTCAATATGTACCAATTTATCTATTTTTCAATCTATATCTATGTCTATTTATTAATCTATCTATCTATTTGACTATCTATCTATCTTACTGGCTAACAATCTATCTGTGCATATATCTATCTATCTATTTAACTAACTATCTAACTATTTATCTATTTTATGTCTATATGTCTAATGTCTATTTATCTAACTATCTAATTATCAATCTTTATATCAGTCTAAATATTTATCTGACTAATTATCAAAATGTCTATCTATTTATTTGTATGTCTATCAATATATCTATGTATCTATCTATCTATCTAATTATTTGGCTATCTATTTGGCTATGTATTTGTCTGTCTGTCTATCTAACTATCTATCTATTTATCTATATATCTATCTATCTATTTTTATATAAGGTCATCTATCTATATTTCTATCTATCAATATCTCTAACTGACTATCTATATTTCTATCTATATGTCTATATGTCAATATGTCTATCTGTGTATCTTTCTATATATCTAAATGTTTATCTTTCTATCTATTTATCTGTTTGTTTGTATGTATGTATGTTTGTGTGTGTGTGTGTGTATATATATATATATATATCTGTAAGATCTATTTATCTGTTTATCTATCTCTCTGTCTATCATTCTATCGATCTGTCTATCTATCTTTTTATCTAAATTCGATCTATATATGTCTGTATTTATCTATCTATCTATCTACTTATTTCCCTATCTGATAATCTATATATTTGACTATCTTCTATCTGACTATTTGTTTATCTCTAAATCTCTCAACCTGATTATTTCTCTATTTGTCTATCTATCTATTTTTCAACATGTGTATTATTCTATCTATCTATTTATCTATCTGGTATATATATATATAATATCAATCTGACTATATCTATCGATATATCTATCTATCTATCTGTCTGTCTAATTATCTATATATCTATTTATCTATCAGTCTAGCTGTCTATATATCTTTCTTTCATTATTATAAAAATATTTCATTATTATCGATATAAATATTTCTTTCATTATTATCTATATAGACAGATAAATGATTAGAATAATTGACTATATTGTAGTTAGATAGTTTGATAGATAGACGTATAGAAAAATAGATAGACTATATTTGTAGTTAGATAGTTTGGTAGCAATACATCATTGCTACCCAAGTGACAAAAATATAATAGATTCAACTTAACCTAATTTTGTAAATTATTTTATTGTACTACTTAGTCCATTTGTCCATTTTATCTAGATTTATTTATGAGGCATGGATCATGTCATTCTCACATCAATCTATATGTTTTTTGATCTTTTAGTAGACTAACTTTAATAAAAAAGCTCAATATCTCATATTGGCTTATTTGAGGATGGTATTGCATTTTAATTGTACTCTCAATAAAGGGGCCAACTAATATCATATATGTTATATAGAAGTGACAAATTCCATATACATCAATCACATCCCTCTGCACAATTTATTGTATACCTGGTAAATAACATTATACCCATCCTTGTTACAGGTGGTATTTGTTGAATCTAAAGTTTACAACTCCTTATGTAAGTAACCATAGTGACTTCAGGTCAAAGGATAATTCATACTAATAGTCATTATGATAATGTGTATGACACTTATATAACAATCAATGCAACATTCTCATAGTGGGTCAGTTTAATATATGTTATCCAACATATACTTATGTGTTAGCTTAATATCTCAAAATAGTTAACCTACATGCTAGGCTTAATGTATTAATATTGCCCTTAAATATTAAATCTTGACTAGGGATAATTTAGAGTAGTATTCCATAGAATATATCATTCTAGAACATTATTATATTCATCTAATATTTGCACAGATCTAAATATATATATATTAATCATAAAATAATGCTTTTTTACATAAATGATATGATACAAAAGTCCCAACAAATCATCTAATGATTGACTTTTAGGTTATACTCTAACAATCTCTCACTAGCACTAAAGCTAATCACTAAAGTATCTGATACCCAGTGACCATGTGTGACCATCATGCTACCTTTATGCTATTGCCTTGGTCAATGGGTCTGTTATGTTGTCATCTGTAGGTACTTTGCATATCTTTATATCTCCTCTATCAATAATCTCTCAAATGAGATGGAACCTCCGAGGTATGTATTTGGATCATTGGTGAGATCTACTTTCCTTAGCCTATGCAATAGCCCCATTTTTGTCACAATAAGGTCTATTTGATTAGTTTTGCTAGGAACTAAATCAAGTTCTAAGATAAAATTTTTAATCGAAATAGCTACTTTTGCCACATCAAAAGCAACAATATACTCAGCTTCTATAGTAGAATCAATAACTATATCTTTCTTTGAACTCTCCCAGCTCGTAGCACCACCATTTAAGCAAAATACATAACCTAACTATGATCTTGAATTATCCCTATCAGTTTGGAAGCCTGCATTTCTATAACACTTTACAACAAGCTCATAACCACCTTCATATATCAAGAAATAATTTGGACTCCTCATTAAGTACTCTCACCTAGATCTAACTAGTATTTTCTCATCATTCTTAATGCATATGAGACATTAGGATGAGTACAAATCATGGTATACACGATAGACCAAATAGTAGATGCATATGAAATCTTATCCATGCATTCTCTTTCCTCTTTAATAGAGTGGCATAGAGCCTTAGAAAGGCTCACTCCATGTGACATTGGCAAGAATCCTTTCTTAGAATTCTGGATGGAAAAATAATTAAGCACTTTATAAATATGTGCACTCTGACTCAGGCCAAGAAATCTTTTTCACTACAAGAAAAATCTCATATAACAAGGGATAATTCCTTAACAAAATGGGCATTTTCTGTCGGTAAATGGGATATAGTGATGTATTAATAAAGGAACTATTCCAAATCTAAAGTGCTCGTCGCTAAAATTTAGTGAGGGAAAGTGTCCCTAGCTAATAATTTAGCGACGAAAAAATCCATAGCTAAAAGGAATAATTTTTCTAGCTAAATTAGCAAGCTAAATGAGAGTTTTCGTCATTAAACGGATATAACAATGGATGCTTTCCCAATCTAAAGTGCTCGTCACTAAATATTAGCGATGGAAATAGTCCCTCGCAAAATAAATTTGATGGAAAAAATCTCTTGCTATAATAAAGATATCCCTAGCTAAATTAACTATGAAAACATCCATAGCTAAATTAGCTATGGAAACATCCCTAGCTATTTTTAGAATTTAATTTTTTAAAAAAATTTTAATTAAAACAGAAACTAAAAATGATAATTGATAATTAACAAAAAATTAAATCATTTAATAACTTATTCTAATACAATATTTTACATAATTAAATAAAAAAATAACAAAATTTTATTATATCTTATTCATTAATGTATCTACTAACAGTGCATAAAGTATAATCTATTTATGCATTGACGTTGCTTTCTTTCCCTCTACTCCCCTGATCACCATCTGTCTAATGTGACAAAGCTATCCGAGTCACGGTGTGTTATATCTAGTGAAAAATCCCTTAACTTATACAAGCTTCGTATGGGGAACAATACGGTACCATATCTGTATGAAATTTAAACCACTTAATCAATCAAAATAAATAAATAAAAAGTTTTGTTTAGATAAATATATAATATTGCAGTATATATGTACATATATACTAGCATTTCACTCATACATATATTACTATAGTATATGTACATATAAACTGCAATATTATGTGTACATATATCCTAAGTACATATATACTCAGTATATATGTACATAAAATACTGCATTTTTATATGTGCAAATATCACCATCTACATGAGTATCATCATCATCATCATCATCATCATCTTAAGACATAGTATAATTAGAACCAATCATTGCAAAACCTAGAGCAAAAAAACTTATTTACTCATACGTTCGCTTTGTACTATGTGATATTTGCATATCCACACAATTACTAAGATTTTTATGACCAACCTTTATCTACCTCGCTGGACTTGACCTGAAATATCTTAATCCCATAGCTTTAGGGAAAGTCTAATATCCATGGCATTTATTACCTGTATCAGTAAGCAATGAACAATGATGACCAGACCAACCCTAGCAATTATATATTCAAAAGTGTGTCTATGTGTAAATGGGTGTGTATGTATGACAATATATACATGTCTATAAATAAATATATGCACCCAATTATATATGTACTCGATATATACGTACGTATATACTACAGAATAAAAGTACATATATATTGAGTATATACTTATGTATATACTACAGGATAAACATACTTATATACCGAATAAATACATACGTATATACTGCAATATATATGTATGTATATACTGAGTATATATGTTCAAATATACTCAGCATATACGAACATATATACTCGGTATATACATACTTATATACTCAATATATGTAGATATATACTCAGTATATATATAATTTATACCGAGAATATGTGTACGTATATACTACAGTATTATATGTACGTATGTATAATCACATAGCCTTAGATGACACACACACTTGTACTTTCATGCAAATAGACATATCATCAAAGACAATAGAATAAAATAATATAGGACTTTAAAACACACATATAGGTCTCTCAAGCATGGTCAGCATTTCTAGTTCTTTTTCTTATGGTACTCCACGCAAATAAAGAATATTATTACACCTGCACGTGGAACATAACATACTACATTTACAAACCAATAACCGATAACAAGTAGTCATATATCTAAACTATGATGACATAGATCTGCACAAAATAAGAGTGTCAAGAACAAAGCTAAGTTTGTGTGGAATTAATTTTTTGGTTCATCTCATAGCTTAATAAGCTAAGGTATTGTTCCCATCACCATGAAGAACCAGCCAAGCCTTTAACATACCTATAATTAGCTAAAACTCTACCCAAAAGATTTAGGGACAACAAACATATTCACAGATATATAAAAATAGTTATTATAGACATGAACAAACACAAATTAAAATTGATAGTCATATAACTTTAACAAAAATCTAAAAGATATCCAGCAATGATGTTTAGAGAGAAAGAGAGTGGAAAAATAAAATGTTTTAGGAATAATGAAGATAATAAAAGTTAGTCCTCCTTTTGATCAAGCTGAAATCTGTAAATACGGAACCCATGCAATGGAAGGACCGTGGCAATGTCTAAATGCTTTGAATCATAATTTTTTGATCCGTCTCACATCATGTGTCCTGCAAAGATTCATTATTAGGATAATCAGCAAAGCAAAGAATAAAATTAGAATAAAAAAAATTGAAACCTGGAAAAAAATAACATCAAGTTTTGCTACACAGAGACAAAAATCAATAATAGTTCAAAAATAATTCTCATACGAAATCATCCTCATAATTAGTAGGGAATTTTGTGCTAGCTTTTCCTATGAGGTTTCATAGCTATATCTCTGGTTACTATCTGTTGCATCAATGCCGCTAATTGTGACTCCACATAGGACATTTGCTATTGCATTACATTCTTAATTTCTTTCATCTCATCATTCATTTCTTTAGTTTCTTGCATTTCTTCCATCAAATCAGTAATCTTCTCCTCGTTCTCTTCTTTCATTTCTTGTATGTCTTCCTTCAAATTAGTATACTGCTCTTCTTTCTGTTCTTTAATTTTATATATTTCTTTTTTGAATTGAGATATATGCTCATCCTTCTTTTTCATTTCGGTCTCCATAACTACAATACATTCATTTGTTTTGATTGCTTGTTGTTTGACGGCCTCATCCACTATTGTTGAGATAGATGAATTAGAAGCACAACTGCTGCAACAAAATGCCACTCCCTTCGAACCGATGTCATACACTCGTTGCTACTTACAACCTCCTATGGTCTCCAAATAAATAGGATCATAGTCAATTGGTTGAAGATCCATAGAACCCTTAATTTGTTGAGAAGTAATTATCACACGTTCCTCCAAGAGTTCTTGAGATAAAATAGTGAAAAATACTATTATAGATATACAAAAATAATATTATTTTGCACTCCAAACAACTTTCAAAATGTACTGTAGTATTATAAAATTTTATTAATATAATAGATTCTTACAGCAATCATCTGAGACTTGTTGTCAACAAACTAACCATCCACTTTCTTCACATGCATCTTGTTAAAAATCTCATAAAATTGGGATCTCATCCCAATTATCCAGCCTAGAATATGTATTTATTAAGTCAAAAAATAACAAATGATCAAAAATTTTAACAAAATTAATAAAACCATGCACAGATTTGATTTATTAGACTTTTAGGACAACCACTAAATATAAAATGTTTACAATTTTAAAATTGTACCAAAACTTGAGCGTGCTCAATGCTCGACTTCAACCATCCTGTGTGTCGATAGATTTCTATACGTGGTCCAGCTACCTTACTTCGTTGATTTTTGCTGACAATATCTAATTTTTTCCTCACATCTGGCTCCTCCCAATACTTAAGGAAATTAAACCAGTCATCATCGGATATAAAATAAGTCCTTTCTTTTATATTATTCAATTTATGGACAAAATCTAAATACCGTTGAGTAGCTTTGATCTCCCATAATAACTTTATCTTTACATCAAATTTGAGTGACCATGTGTACTTATTCTTTATATAGAAAAATCACAAAAGAATTTATATTAACAAGAACATAATTATTTACTACTTGAATAATAACCAACATAATAATTAAGTAATTAGATAATTATTTTTGAATGCTTTTGTTTGTTATTTTTTATCTGTCATTAATATAAGACTCTTTTGTTGATTCGGAAACTTTCTTTCAGGAGAATACTTTAGAATCAACCATTTTCTTAAAAGATTTTATAATTATAGTCAAGCACTTGTGAGATGGAATAAAATTATTCAAATAAATAAATAACATTGAAAACAAGCAAATCATAACTATATATTTAAAAAAAGCCACCGACAGTAACATCACATTTTTTTTCAAGTATTATTTACATATTTTTTTTACCTCCCATTCACAATCTCAATTAATAACTTAGACTGAATGTAGAGGAAGACACATCATTTGATGATGTCATTGGTTTTGTAAATGGGGGAACTATCGGTCTAAAATGTGGGGTAGAAGTATAGAGATGGATCAAAAGTGTGTGCAGGAAGCACAATGGATGGTGGGCTTATATTTGATAAAGGTGATAATAGAGGTCTCAATGATGGTGATGCTGATAGAAATAAAGATGGTGATTGTGATGTTGAAGTTTGGATATGGTGGTTATGAGATTGTACTGATTCTGCAACATGATGTAACATACTAGATGAATTTGGTTCATTTTTGCGTCAACATCCAACTCCACCACGACCACATCTTTTATGCGCCATCTACAATACAAAATAACACATAGAACAAATAATAGAGATATGATGAATAAGCATGCATTTTAGAATAAAACACACCAATAGATTTCAACAAAATATAGAAACACTTTTATAGTTTAATATTATAATAATATTATAATAGTTTAATTATCAGCATCACTATCATCCTCCAATGGATCTTCTGATATTTTGTCTGATTTCGATAGAAGTTCAAACTCATCTTCAGATTGAAATTGATCATCTTCAATTTTTATTAAACCACTATTTGAGTCGCATAAATTTTTTAGATCTTCATCTACATGCATTAGCTAAATATTATTTATGTCATCTTCTTGGAATACCAGTGCAATATCTAAGTCTGCACTTCTTTGTTGTGATGTTGGTACTTCAAAATTTGATCGAGCTTTGATTTTGCCAATCACGCACCAATAACTTTTATCACGAGATAAACTCGAATATGTACAATAATATACTTGAGTGGCTTGAACTACCATAATAAATGGCTCATATCATTTATATCTTCATTTATTGTTAACATCTACTAACTTATAATCTGAATGAATCTTTGTGCCCACATTTCATGTAGGATTAAACCACTCGCACTTTAATAATACAATCATATTATTTTCGAGTCTAGGATACTCCAACTCAATAACTTGTTTGAGTTGACCATGATAATAAATATCATATATACTATAACTTGAGCCTTTAATGCATACACCAATTTTCATTGTTCTTTTAGAAGAACCATGCCTGATTGTGTTAAATTTATATCCATTGATAAAATACCCAAGATAGGTTGTCACATATTTAAACGGGCTTTTAATTAGATTCTAAATGAAAATTTTTGAATATCCATTTGAAGGATCAATTGCCTATGATATAAATTTAAAAAATGATATTAACAAATAAAAGATACTAATAAATTAAATAATTCAAAAATTTAAAACATAATAATCATCACATAATTTTTTAACCAATTCTCAAATTTAGTTTTTAGCATATAATCGACAAAATTGCTGGAAATTGCTGGTTGCCTATATTTTAATTTCTCAACATAAATAATGCACAAATATAAAAAGAGAGAAAAATGTATATCAATTTTTAATAATTCCTATTAAAGATAAAATGAAAATATGATTAAACGTGCAACCAATTTGGGTATACATACTCAATATATGGTGATATCTCCTCATAATTAAGTAAAACATAGCTCCGGGTTGCTTAGTACTCTTCATATATCATACATCTTTTTATTGCTCTTCCAAATTATCTTCCAGGGTGCTTGAAGATAGATAGTTTGTCCACAGAATCATATTGTACCATCACATGACCATCATTTCTAGGCACATTTATATTCTTTGTATTGACATGATCCTCAAAATAATAAGAACAAAATGATGATGCTTCTTCTACTAAATATGCATTACAAATTGAACCTTCAATTTTTTTCTTGTTTCTAACATTCAATTTCAACTTACGAAGATACCTACAACCACAATGTTAGGTTTCAATTATATTAAATTATAATATTACTTTATGTATGAAATAATAAAACACAGCAAATTGTATGTATTTACATTTCAAAAGGATACATCCACCTATATTGCACTGGCCCAGCTATCCTTGCTTCATATGCTAAATGGACCGGCAAATGCTCCATTGATTCAAAAAAACTCGGTGGGAATATCTGCTCAAGCTTACAAATAATAAGTGGAATTTCATTCTCCAACCTCATAGTGTTATCTATTTTGATTGTTGTTGCTATTAGGTATTTAAAATACAAAATAAGTACTGTTAGGACCTTCCAAACACTTAGGGGATGTAATTCATGGAATGCAATAGGTATTAATATCTACATGAATACATGATCGTCATGATTTTTCATTCAAAATAACTTAAGATTTTTCTTATATGCGCATCTACCCATATTTAACACATATCCATTAGAGAATTTCAAATTTTTAACCCATTCACACAATATCTCTCTTGCCTTCTTATCAAGTGTGTAGCGAGCTTTATGGAATTTTTTTGTTGCCTCATTTAGTTTAAATTTAGAATGCCGACATTAATCATTCAGCTCTTGTCTTGATTTTAAAGTATCTTTTATTTTTCCATCTACATTAAGGATAGTGTTGAAAATATTGTCAAACACATTTTTTTTTTCAATATGCATTACATCTAATTTATGACGAATTATATAGAAATTCCAATAGGGAATGTCCCAAAATATACTACATTTACTACAGCCAAATATTTTGCATATTGGTCCATTACTTCCAGTAGCATCCTTTTTAGTTATCTTCTTCAAACCTAAACTCTAAATCTTTATCATAATATCATCTCCTGAATGAAGTGCTGGTGCAATTTTCATAACAGTTTTATTTTTTTGAAATGTAGTTCTATTTCTTTGAAATGGATGATTCGTATGTAGAAACTTACGATGGTTATCAAACCATGACTATTTACCACTAAATTTGAGGGTAAATGCATCATAATTTTTCATGCAATGTGGGCATGCGAATTGTCCTGCAGTACTCCGGCCAAACAACATTGAATATGCAGAAAAATCACTTACTATCCACATAAGGGCCGCCCACATAATGAAAATTTGTTTCTTTGAGATATCATATGTATTCACACTAAGATCCCACAAATGATTTATCTCTACTATAAAAGGCTGTAAGAAAACATCCAGCATGTCTTTGGAATTTTATGGGTCTGGAACCACTTTTGACAAAAATATATATTGCTCCTTCATACACAACCACAGAGGCAAGTTATAATGTGCCACTATCACTGGTCATGTTAAATACTATTATCCAAATTGCCCAAATAATTGAAATCCATCTATGTAGAGACCCAATCTCACATTTCGACTTTCAGCTACAAAATCTTGATGTATATAATTAAAATGCTTCCAAGCAAGTGAATCTCATAGATGATGCATTACCCCTTCTTCAACCTCATACTCTGAATGCCACCTCATATCATTGCTATATCATTTGATGCATATAGCATGAGTAATCGAGGAATTAATAAAAATAATACATCTTTTTAAATGCAACTTTCAATTTTTGTTGCATATCTACAACACGAAATGCCTTCTTAAATCGAGGATGATCACAAAACTTACAGCTAATTAAATCAATATCACCACCCCAATTCCTCATACATCAATTGAAAGAACAATCAATTTTTTCTACTGGTATACCCATTCCTCATAGTAACTTCTTAGTGTTATAAAAGTTATTAGCGATCAAATTATTATCCAGAACAATCTCCTTCATCAGTTTTGACACTTGATCAAATAATTTCTCAAACATATGATTTTTTGACTTAATGCTCATAAGTCAAGCTACAAGTAACAATTACAAATGTGTTTTACAACTAGGCTACAACTCTTTATCTGTAGCTTTAAGCATTTCATAAAATTTATGAGCTTCATGATTAGGTGGTTCATCCATGTAATCCTTATTGAAGTCGGCACCAACAGCTTCTGTGATCATTCTATGGTACATATTTGATGATTCTTCACCACAAGAAAACGATTCAACACCCTCATTTTGGTTAAAGTTCAGAGCCATTATACTTTCCCCATTATACATCCAATCAAAATAATTTGGCACAAAGCCATATTTAGCCAAATGGTATCTTTATTGTTTGCATCATGAAAAGGGATATTCTGACACTTGCGATGATTACATGGACACTTAATTTTTTCTCCATCCATCCATCTCGATTGTCTACATGCAAAATTGATGAAAGTTTTAAGCCACTCAAAAAATCTTTATTCAAAATTCCATTCATAAACCTTTAGTACATCCACTTATGATATGAACTCATTTTGTTATGTTAAATTTACAAAAAATAATGCTCAAATATTATTTTGAATTAAATACTCTATTACTTTAAAATATACTAATCAATAAATAAAATTACTTACAGATGAATATTTAAAAATTAAATAACATGAATATCGAGGCTATGCATTTGTAGAATCTACATAAATAGATAAAGCAATTTTAGCATGATAAAGATTAATAGATATCATGCTATTACTAGATAAAGGGAGCAAAATATGATAATGTACAAGAAAGGAAAGAAAAACAAAAGAAATTTAAAGATTGAAGGGGGAGAGGGAGAGGGAGATAGAGGGAGAGAGAGAAAGAGGGGAGGGAGAGAGAGAGAGAGAGAGAGAAAAAAAGGGGAGAGGGAGAGAGAGTGAGAGAGAAAGGGGGTAAAGAGAGGTGGAGGGAAATGGTGAAAGGGAGAGAGAGGGAGAGGGGGGGAGGGAGGGAGAGAGAGAAAGATAGAGAGAGAGAGTGTGTGTGTGTGTGTGTGTGTGTGAGATGGAGAGAGAGAGAGAGATGGAGAGAGAGAGAGAGAGAGAGGGAGAGGGAGGGAGAGAGAGGGAGAGAGAGAGAGGGAGAGGGAGGGAGAGAGAGGGAGAGAGAGAGAGAGAGAGAGAGAGAGAGATAACAGGTAAGAAAGAAGAGCGAGAAAAAAAATAACAAGAGAGAGAGAGTTACACAGAAAGAAAAAGAGGAAGAAAATGACACAAAAAGAATTAGAGAGGGAGAGAGAGACAAACAAAGAATTCAGTGTTAGAATGAGGAATTACATAAAAGAAAAACAAATTTTCTTCTATACAAAACTATCAGATATTATATCATTTGTCATACATAAGTTCATATATGAGTCTGAGGCCTGAGGGCTAGGATTAGGTAAGTGTACCTTAATTGTATTATACCATATATGAGCCTGACCAATGGACACTCTCATGCTATGTGCTTACATATTATTTATTATATATCTTTTGCCATTTAATCAAGTTAGTGGAACAAATTAGTATTATCCCATTAATAATTATATGTTTGTATACACATAGTATATGTAGTTATAAATAATTATATATAGTCAAACATATAGTTATATATAGATACATGCATACAAGTAGTTATAAGTAGTTATGCATAAATGTATAGTTATAATTAATTATATAGATTTACATATATTTATACATATATGTATACATAATTAAAAATAAAGTTATATTTATTTATATAGAGTTTTTTATAGTTATACAAATATTTATATATAGTTATACACATATAGTTAAACTTTATGTTGTATGTTTTTATATATAAAATTATAAATATAGTTACATGTGGTTATGCATGTAGTTACTCGTATAGTTAATCTTATATTTATACTTGTATGTATATATATATATATTTTCATATAATTTCATATATTTATACATATAGTTATGTATAGGTATAGATATTCTAAAATACATTTTTTATACTAATATATAAAAATGTATATTAAATATATATTTAAATATATATTTAAATATATATTTAAATATAGTTATGTATAAATTTTTTATAGTTATACATATAGTAAGATAGAATTATTTATAGTTAATTGTTATTATACATATAATATATATAGTTATAAAAAATTATATATCATTAAACATTTAGATATATATATATATATATATATTCATACGAGTAGTTATATTTAGTTTTACATAAATATATACATAGTTATAAACAAATATATAGATTTACATATATGTATACATGTATAAATAGTTAAAAATATAGTTATATTTAATTATATAAAGTTTTATATAGTTTTACAAATATTTATATATAGGTATACACATAATTAAATATAATGTTGTATGTTGTTATACATGTAATTATAAATATAGTTACATGTAGTTATACATATAAATACACATATAGTTTAACTTATATTTATACATGTATGTATATATATTTTTTCTTATAATATATTATATTTATACATATAGTTATGTATAGGTATAGATATACTAAAATACATTTTTTATACTAATATATAAAAATATTTAGTAAATATATGTTGTTAATTATAAATTTTAATATATTTATGTATAATGTTTTTATAGTTATACATATAGTCAAAGACAATTATTTATAGTTATATGTTCTTATACCTATAGTATATATAGTTAAAAATAGAGTTATATATAGTTAAACATATAGTTATATATAGATATATTCATACAAGTAGTTATAAGTAGTTATATAAAAATGTATAAAAGGTTATAAACAAATAAATAGATTAATTATATGAATACATATCTATATACATAGTTACAAATATAATTATATTTAATTATATAGAGTATTACATAGTTATACAAATATTTATATAGTAAAATACAATTAAATATTGTTATATATTATTAAACATATAGTATATTCTGTTAGAAATATAGTTATATAGAATTATACATATAGTTAAGAATTATAATTAAGTTATAAAAATAGTTATATATAGTTGTGGAAATAGTTATAAAATTAGTTTACATAGTTACAAATATAAAAAATATAGTTATAAAGAGATTTATATAATTATACAAATATTTATAAATAATTATAGATATATAGTTAAACATATAGTTATTGATCATCCTCAAGATCATCCTAGCTTTTAATCAATGCAGGACTTTTAACATTTGGCTATCTCTCAAAGCAGTGACTTATGTTTGTTTATCTATCAGAGGTTAATCACCATACAATTAGTCCAACATGATGTTCATCATATAATTTGCCCACTAAATCACTATTATGCTCTAGAAAGTAGCATTCTAGATTTGTCTCTATGGCTATCACATATTATGTTATGAGTTAACAATAATATGATATATCATCATTTTATTAATTAAATATCTCAACTATTTCACTACAATAAAATATCAATTTAGCTAGGGAATTTTAGCAAGTGATCAATCCCTAGCTAAATTATAAGGGATTAGCTAGGGAATAGCAAAGGATTTATGATCTTTTTTTTGGAAAGAAAATAGCAACGAATTAGCGATGCATTAGCGAGAGAAAATTGTTCGAAAATTTTGCTCAAAAAAAGCGGGGGATTTAGCGACGGATTTAGCAATAGATTAACGAAAGAAAATTTTCGTAAAATCCACTCAAAAAAAGCGGGAATTTTAACGACGGATTTAGCGATGAAAAATTTTCATAAATTCTACTCAAAAAAATGGAGAATTTATCGACAGATATTGCGATGGAATATCCCTCACTAATAAAAGCATGAAATTAGTGACGAAATTAGTGATGGATTTTTTCTAGCTAATTTTTAACAACGGATTTATCGACTGATTTTCTCTCACTAATATAATCCATGATTTAGCAATGGATTTAGTGATAAATTTTCCTTGCTAATTAAATCCATAATTTTGTGATGGATTTAGCGATAGATTTTTCCTTGCTAATAAAATTCATGATTTAGCGATGTAATTAGCGATGGATTTTCCCTTCCTAATAAAATCAATGATTTAGAGATGGATTTTCCCTTGCTAATTTTATTTTTTGATTTAGTGATAGATTTTCCCTTACTAATAAATTTCTTGATTTAGCGACGAATTTTTCTTTGCTAATAAAATCTTTGATTTAGCAATGGATTTTCCTTTGCTAATAAAATTCTTGATTTAGCTGCGAATTTAGCGATGGATTTTCACTAGCTAATAAAATCCTTATTTTAACTATGGATTTAGCAAGCAAATATCTCCAGCTAATAAACTCCATAAATTAGTGACGAATTTAGTGACGGAATTTCTCTAGAAAATAAATTTTTTAATTTTGTGATTGATTTAGCGACGGAATTTTCCAAGCAAATTATTAGTGACGAATTTTTCCTAGCTAATTATATCCCAACATAATAAGCCACAGAATTTCGTAATTTCTGCCCAAAGAAAAGCGGAGAATTTAGTGATGAAATTTCCCAGGATAATTATTAGCGATGGATTTTCCCCAGCTAATTTTAAATCCATGACTAAATAATTATCTGAATTTATTTTCTTTATTAGTTTATATACTTTTAGAATCGATAATTCTTTAAATATTTTTTTTTCAAAATATATGCATTTAGCTAGGAATTTTTTTTAGATATTTGGGTTAGAGTTAATTTCATATATAGACCATGACATACCTTTCCAAAATAACATATATATATATATATATATATATATAAGTTTTTGATAATATTTATATATGTAGATTTATATATATAAGTTTTCAGAAATATTTATGGATATAATTATATAAATATGTGTGTGTGTGTGTGTGTGTTTTAGAAAACTTTTGTACATTAACTTATATATATATATATATATATTTATTTATTTATTTATACATATAATATATCTATATTTTTGAATTTTAAAATTATTGTACAGGCTTATATATTTAATCTAAATATATAATTGAATTTGAAAATTACTATACATGCTGCGGAATTTTCATGTTTGACATTTTAAATGCATTTATATGTAAATATATATTTATTTGGTTTTATTTTTTTAAATTTCTAAAGTCATGCATTTTTCTTTTGTAAATATTTTCAAGTTGGGTATAAAAAAGTAATGTCGTATTTTTTATTATTTTCAAATCTAGGTTTAAACTCACCCGAACCTCAGCATGGCGTAGTCATGTTGGGTTCAAAGCTCACCTGAACCTGAACGTGACATTTGGATGAAGTAATTTTGGGTGCAAAGCTCACCTCAACGTCGTCATATATGGCTAAAGTAAAGCAGGGTGTAACCTAATTTGAACACCTTGACTCACACTAGGTTTACTCTGAAAACTAATTTGTACATCTTGACTCACTATAGTTTTACTCTTTATATTCGATAACAAAAGTGAATTTTCGCTACATATTTGTGCTCCAAGTGTTTTATGAAAGACAGTCGATACGATTTAGTTGAAGGTTAGATAATCAACAAAATCTTCACCTTAAATGTTTAATTTTTCGTTTGGAGTTAAATGGATGCATAACTGGGGGTTGAGTTCTGTTGTGATTTATTTACCTTTTTTCTTTTTATTTCATGTTATTTGATGGGATCACCCAACCCAATGATATGCATGACATACTTGATATTGAATGCTTAATTGATTTTTCCACATTTTAATCATCAACATGGTATTAGAGACAGATATATATGTGATTTAGGGATTACAAATTATAGAAGGGCACTTACACTTATCTCTAACAAAAAAAATGCACATAGAGGCATAATGCATAAGGGTAGGAGTCATGCACAGTGTGTGACAAGAGGTGTGTACAATGAATGACAAGGGGCACACAATGCTAGACAAGTGGTAGTGGAGGCATAATGCATGATAGAGCCATAATGCATGGTGGAGGCATGCAATGTGCAATGGGTTTTTATCAAAAAACACAAATGGTGCACAACAACATATGGTGGTGAGTGGTAATGGAAAATGGTAATTTTCAGCAGAAATCCTAATTAGTGTTTTTGTAGTTCTATAAAAAAGGTGAAAAGAATTAAGTATAGTTACTTTTGTATTTTTTTGAGAAAACACAATTTTGTGATATTGTCTAGATTATCACAGTAGAGGTAGATAGAAGAAGGTCTTAGTTCAGTGAATCCATTATTGGAGGATTAGTCACATTAAAATAATTATTATATATTATTTTTAGAGAATAGATCGATAGTATTATGTTGTAGTGAGAGAGATAGACTATTAGTCAGAGCTATCTAGGGGTCTTCACATAGTCAATTCATCACAACACTTACTAAGAACGAGTATACAAAATTTTTCTCTAAGATTATAATAAATTATTCTTTTCTTATAAGTATCAATGATTAGTTTATTTATACTCTCATTTCATATTTATTGATTATCAACACAATAGTAAATATTTATATCATTGGTAATTATATTTTATTTTTTATATTCTTTTCTTATTTTGAAAATATTATGATTACCAATTGAAAAATAATTAAAAGTTATTGATTATGTGATTATTCAGCTTTAATCTTTATTACTTGTTTGTATCATATTTATTTTTGATTGTCCTATTAGTTTATTTTATGTGAATTATCTTTTTAGATAATTAAATCATAGCTTTATTATTATTTCTATTATTATTTATTTGAATAATTGGCAGACTCTGAGGAAGATTCTATTTGAGATTAAGTAGGTTGAATTATATATTCTTTCTTTAACAATAAGATCTCTCTTTGTATATATGAGTATTTTGAATTTATTACTTATGCATTCCCAGCTTGAGTATTTATCACTAGTTAAATTGAGAATACTTTATTATTTTCTTAAGGATATTTTGATTATAGAATATGAGACATATCTGCTACAAAAGCTTACTAATATTTTGTACCCTATACGCTTGTTTGAGTTGATTAGGTACTTTATGCAATCTTATACAATAAAATTAGGGGTGTCAAGTGTGATGGGTGGCTTGAGCACGACCCATGACATGACACAATTTAGACATATCAGGTTTGTCATGGAATGGTTCAACATAATGTCTGGGCCTCACTTGTGCTAACCTATGGCACTACTCCTATGGGAACACACGAGCCTCATGTTGTATCAGGTATGGCCCATGAGGCAGGCACTTTGACATGAAATGTGGCATGACCACATCTAAAAAATGCATCCATTTTAAAATGGTTGCTATTTCCTGATTGGAAAACACTTGTTGCTGTGCTGTTGGCCAAAATAAAAAAAATTATAATTATTTTATCTATTGGATTACATCCGAATCCAATGGTCTAATGGGAAAAATTTGATATATGGTTATTAAATGGATAAAATATTATTTATAGATATAATGTTATTTTATCTATAAATAATATTTTGATATATTTTATTTTTCATAATTTATTTGTAATTACATCTTCTCTCCCCTCTTCTTCTGGCTCTTCTTTTAAATTATAAAAGCATCATAGTATCATGTTTGTGCCCATAATTTTTTTTAATTATAATTTTAATTTACCTGAATGGCGGAGTTATTTTTATGATGAGCTATGACTTCAAAGCATGAGAATATGATGGAGAGGTAAAAAAATACATGCTTCTCACATAAAATAAAGATACTTATTACATTGCATGTATTTTATTTAATAATTTTTATATAAGTAATTAAATTAACAAAAAAAGTAAAATATTAAAAAAATACTATTCTTTTTCTCATGCTTTAGTCTCTTAAATTAAAAAATAACAAATAATAAATATTATAAAAATGAATTAGACTTATATATAAATAATTGTTGTAACTTGATAAAAATATTTGAGGTCAAAACTAAGTTTTCTTTTATGACATTGAGTCATGTGACTAAAAAACTTAAAAATAAGCAAACTTTAGTAGTATACACACATTTTAACATAATTTAAAATAAAATTTTAGAGATATCTAAGAAGATTCGATATAATATATATATATTATGAAAGATATATATATGTGGGACGAGCTGTTGGTGGCATTGACCACTATAAGAGATATGCCAATTAATATACTAAAAAATATGGTGCATTAGATCTTAGACAAACTTAATTGCGTGGTGAAATTTTGAAGTTGTATCAACTTAAGGTTTATTGACTTCATTTATGACAATGAGTTTGGAAGGAGAGACTTGATAAAATTCATATTATGCAAACTTACTTTTAATTTTTTTATCATAGAATTTCTAGGTAAATTAGTAGGAATAACATAATAATTAGTAATTAATGAACTTAAAAAGCAATGAAGTGATTTTTGTGACTTTCGACATTTAGATTAGTTGTGATGATGTATTCACATAAGTTATCACCCACTATATTGATTTTAAGTAGAAAATTAAATAAAAAAGTTATAATTTCATGAGATTGTTTATCCTCTGTATGACTCTCTATATATGAGTGTTTTTCAAAGATCATTAGAGAATATGATATTCAAAATAAAATTTTTAGTATTATATTTGGTAATGTTTCAAATATAAGTGTTGTGATTAATACGTTTGTGAGAATTATTAGAGATGTATCATTAGATGATATTTTTTATGTTAGGTATATGTATCATATAATTAATCTAATAGTGCAAGTATGAATAAAAATTATTTTATTCATATTTAAAAATATAAAAAATTCACTAAAAGTTAAATATATTAAGATACCTAGCAGGCAATAAGATTTTTACATGTTATGTTTGTAAGTAGGCTTTAAAATGAAAAAATTTCAAATGAATGTTAGACTCCATTTGTATTATACATAGTTCATGTTGAATTCAAGTGTTGCCTATTAACACTTGATATTCAACTATGTCAATAGTAAAATTTGTAAAATTATTATTAATAATTTAGATTATAAGATAAAAATTTAGTTTTTGAAATTCTTAAAGATTTTTATGATATGATAAATATGTCTTAACTTATGTACACTTTTATATGTATTGTATTTAAGTGTATATGTAATATTAGTTATACATTTAACAAATATAGAAGATATACTTTATGAATGTTTACTTTTTATTATTTGATTGCATCTATGGATAATAAGGTTAAGATGGAAGAGCTATAAAACATATTAAAATATGTATTAACATGCATGAATAAAATAGAATAAACATATTGTAGGATTCATGAATAATTAGATAATATGTTTAAATATTATGACACTAAGTATTATAGTTTTAGTGAGTCTTTTAGTTAGTTTTTGAGTATAGATATAAACAAATTATTTGAATACAATAATTTTTTCATTCTGTTAGCTAGAGGTAAATGATGTGATGGTTTTCCGAATAAGAGAGAGAGCTATCTCTGTACTTAGATATTACTTATTACTCTATTTTATCATATGATTATATTAAGAATTTAGATATATTAAATTAGTGATAATAATATAAATTCATCAATCTCATATTATCTAAGATTATATCTGATCTACTAACTCATATGATATCTAACATAATATCGGATCCTATATATTCTGAGATTATGAATATTATTTTAGATAAGAGACTGATATTGTGACCATACATGATAAAAGTATTCTTATGCTTAAAAGACTGAGAGGATCCAGAAATAAGTTTTTAGGATTAAGTGAAATAATTGCTAGTGAATGATAACTCACACGACATCAACGATATCGAGGTTTGACTATAAGTTTGAGATGTGACGGTATGAACCATACAAATTTATTGTGGATATTAGAAGACTGACATTTATTATTGCTAATTACTATTGATTGTCATGATTTTTACTTAGTTTTCTAATTTATTATTATTTGTGATATCATGATGAAATCAAAATCATGAAATAGATATATTTTTTATCGAGTTATGATTTTTATTTATTTTTATTTTAAAAATTAAAATTCTATTTTAAAAACTAACATTATATGACAAAGTTAATGCCTACGGCTTCCGACCTAATGCCTAGTGGCTGCTAGGCATTGGCTGATAGGTTGGCGTGGCCAATACAGTTTAGTGGCAGTGGCCACAGGCCATTGGGCAATGGATAGCTACCAATAAGCTAGTGTTAGCATCTAGTACCCAAGAACTAGGCAACTAGCTAGAGTGAGGGGGCAAGGGTAGTGGCCAACCCAACACACCAGGATGAGAAAAATGGTCCTTTGTGCCATGTTAGCACCCAGTAGCCAGGCGCTCCTTAGTCATGCCTTAAGAGCAAGTGTGCCTTACGCACTCAATAAGTGCAGGCACCACAATGCCCTTGCCATAGTGCCTCGCTTGGGGGGAGGCATGCCCATTTGTGAAAGACAAAAATGCACAATTTACTACAAGTGCTCCTTATGGGAGGCAATCACTTTAAATGTCGTCCCCCTCCCACCACAAAAATAAAACCCGAAGATATGCATTATCTCTCTTCTTTCTTCATAAAATTACTAAAAATCATACAAATTCATTTATCTCATATTATCTAAGATTATATGTCATTTACTAATCTTTTTGGTATCTTTCATATTATTAAGTTTATTTTTTTTTGTGATTATTTATATTCTTTCTGATAAAAGTTTGATATTGTGACCATATATCATAATAATATTCTCATGCTTAAAAGAGTGTGAGGATTCATTAATTAGTCTTTAGGATCAAGTGAAAAAATTACTAGTGAATGATGACTCACATGACATCGAGGGTATCAAGATTTTGACAAAAACTTGTGATGTGACAATCTGAACCATACAAGCTTATCTTGGATATTATAAGACTCACATGTTATTATTGTTGACTATTGTTGATTATTGTGTTTTTTACTTAATTTTTTTATTTATTATTATCTATGATATTGTGATAAAATCAAAATCAAAATCACGAAATAGATATATATTTTTTTGAGTTGCCTCTTATTCATTTTTATTAACAATATAATATAGTTTATTTTTAATATTTAAATTGTTAAAAATTAAAATTATATTTAAAAAAAACTTTATATGACAAAGTTAGTGTCTATGGCCCCTAGCCTACCACCTAGTGGCCACTAGGCACTAGTTGATGGGTTGGCCTAGCCAGTATAATTCAGTGGCTGTGTCCATAGGTCATTAGGCATTGGCTAGCTGCTAGTCAGCCAGTGTTAGTACAAGGAACCATCCAACCAACCAAGGTGAGGTGGCATAGGTTGTTGCCAACCTGACCTTGTCCTACCAAACACGTTTGGCTGGGAAAAGTGGGCCTTTGGGCAATTTTAGCACCCAACGGCCATGTGTGCCTTGGGCACACCTTAAGACACTAGCTAGTACAATCAAATGGTTTTGGCCATAGACCACTGAGAATAGGCTGGCTACTAGTCAGCCAATGTTAGCACCCAACAGGCAAGGACCGACCAACCAACCAACCAGGGTGAGGGGGCATAGGTAGTGGCCAACCCGATCCTATCCTACCCAACATGCCTGGCTGAGAAAAGTGGGCTTTTGTGCCGTGTTAGCACCCAATGTCCATGTGTGCCTCAGACATGCCTTAAGACTCACATGTTACCATTGTTGACTATTGTTGATTGTCGTGCTTTTTACTTAGTTTTTAAATTTATTATTATTTGTGATATTATGATGAAATCAAAATCATGAAATAGATGTGTCTTTTATTGAGTTGATTTTTATTCATTTTCATTTACAATGCAATACAATTTATATTTAATAATTAAATTTTTAAAAATTAAATTTCAATTTTAAAAACAAACTCTGTATGACAAAGTTAGTGCCCATGGCCCCTTGCTTGATGCCTAATGGTCACTAGGCATTGGTTGACGGGTTGTCATAGCTAGTACAATCCAGTGGCTATGACCATAGGCCACTGGGCACTGGCTATGACCATAGGCCACTGGGCACTGGCTATTTGCTAGTCAGCCAGTGTTAGCACCCAATAGTCAGGAATTAGCTAACCAACTAGGGTGAGGGGGCATAGGTAGTGGCCAACTCGACCATGTCCTACCCAACACGTCTGGTTGAGAAAAGTGGGCATTTGGGCTATGTTAGCACCCAACGGCCATGCGTGCCACAGGCATGCCTTGAGCTCAAGCATGCCTCGTGCATGCCATATGCACTGGCCCCACAATGCATCACTCTCAATAATATTTACAAGTAAGAGGCTAAGGAAAGAGCCGATATTTTATTTTATAGATGATTATATGATGTTGCAATTCATTTAATACAATGAACTATATTAGTTCTTAACCAATGCTGGAGATAATCGGGTAATATGATTTGAAATATAAAAGATCTAACTTTCATGATGTGAGAGTTGCTAGTCTAAATAAAGAATTAATTCTTACAAAGAATTTGATATTTTATTTAGTAGATAGTAATTTAATATTGTAATTCATTTAATATAGTCAACTATATTAGTTCTTAACCAATGCTTGAAAGGCAAATGGGCAATATTATTTGAGATATAAAAGATTTAATTTTTATGATGTGAGAGTTACTAGTCTAAAAAAAGAATTAATTCTTATAATGAATTTGATGAAGAATCATTTACATAATGGAATTAAAATGAATATTTAATTATATCGAATGAATGAACTAATAGGAAAGAAAGAATGTTGGTGAATTTCATGGTGAATTTATGAAGAAAAATCATGTATTCATGTTTATAAAACCTATTGATATTTTTTTAAGATCAAGATGAGAGATAAATTATTTGAATTATTTGATAGCTGAGTAAAAAAAGTTAACAAAGATAATATTATTCAAGTTATAATAGATAATACTTAAAATTATGTGATAGTAAATATTTAAAATTTAATTTGTTTTTTTTATTATTTTATTTAGGTTATTACACATTATATATTATTTCTATATTAATGTTTAACTTTAACTTATATAAGTAGATTGTTGAAATAAAAAAGACAATATTTGTAATGGATACTATGTATTGCATATTGTCTTGACTTATTGTTGAAGGATATTGAAAAACTATCATATATCAAGAAGAGAATAAAGTGAGTTATATTTATATGTGGTTGTATTTATGATAAAGTGAGACATCTTAATAGGCTTAGATGATTTATTGAGCAAAATTAGTTGTTGAGGCTTACAAAGATGTGGTTTGTAATGGTCTTCACCCCCTTATCTCGTATTAATAAATAAAAAAATAACTTGAGGAAGTTATAAATTGACAAAAGAGGAAAAGAGAAAATATAATTTTTATGCCTCATTTTTAGAATACTGTAATATTTTGTTTAAAGGTGGCAAACCCTCTTGTACATATTCTCTGCTTGGTGGTTGGTGAAAAAAGCCATACAATGAGTTACATTTATGTTTTCATGCAAAAGGCAGAAAATAATCATCAAAAGCTTTAATGAGAGTGAAAAAAAAGTATAAGGAAATCATGAAAATCATTAATAGGTGATTTAGCTTCATCAGCCTTATATTCAGCTTTAAATTTTTGTACACAGAGTTTTATTATGATACAAAAGGATTAGTAGTAAATCTAGATTCAAAAATCTTTGAAGATGTATGTAAATGTATGTTGAGATTGATGAAATAGAGAGGTGAATAAGATACAATTATATCATAATTGGACTTGTACATGCATTCTTAATACCTTTTTGATTATGATTCTTCCATACGAACAAAAAGTCTTAACAATTATGTTAGTTTTTTAATTCAGTTATTTACTATTTTTAAATTAATATATTTTTTTATTAAAATATATGAAATATGTAGTTGATAATTTATTTATATTAATTATAATTGAATAATGAAGTATATTTGGATCTAATATTAATAGTTTGTAAAAATTTGTATTGTGGCATCTAAACCTAATATATAGTGTATAAGGTTGTGAAATAAATTAAAATATCTTTGAAAATGTAAATTATTAAAATAATTACGAAAAATTAATATCTTTATTATATTATTTAATATAATATATAATCTAATAATCAGATTTTTTTAGATTTATAACAAGATGAGAAATAAGTTGGAATATTAATGCTCGAATGATTTGATGTACATTAAGTACAATTGAGCCTTGATAAAAAGATTCAATGAGCATCATATTATTGGTTTTATTTTTTTGGAAGAATAAATTATAACAATAAATAATTGATGAAAAAAAAGAAGTTGAAGATGTTATGGAAGATAATTTAGCATTTGAGAGTAATGATTTAACTTGTGGTGTTGTTGTAAGAGCTAGAGGAGCTAAAGGTTTATATAAAAATTAAAGTAAGTTCAAGCATAATATAAATATCAAAGTTAATATCATCAAGTTTTAGATATACTTTTACTTTTATTTTGATTGATGAAGATGAAAAAATGACCCAGTTATCAGGAGATGAAGATTAAGACAAGTGAGAGTTCAAGAGTGTTGATGAAACAAATGATAGTCATGATGATTTTATGGATTTAGAGTTTGAGCAAGATCTATAAGTATTTATTTTGTATATCTTTTTAAATTTTTAATTTTTGTTATACAAAAAATATTAATGATATTTTATTTTTATTATTGATATGCTATATTTGAAGTTTAATTTTTTAACTTTATTTATTGGATTGTTAAAATTGAATTATTTTATTTTATTATTCTTAATGATAGTGATGTTGAGAAGTACTAATAATATATATTTTTTTATGTTGAATGTTTTTTTTTGATTTTATTTTATTAATAGATAAAAATTATAAATAATTCTTTTGTTAAATATAAAAATTTTATGTATTTTTATGTAGAGTATGTCACAAAAAAAATTGCCTTTATTGCCCCTTGAGCCTCCATGCTCCAAAAAGGGTTTGTGCCTCGATGCACTTTGCCTTGGTTTGCCTTGCATCTCAGTCTGTTTTGCGCCAAGGTGCACCTTGCACCTGGGTGCTCCTTGTGCTTGGTGTGACTTGTGCCTTGGTGTGCCTTTTGTCTCGATGCACCTTGCATCTTGATGAATATTGCATCTCAAATAACTATAGACGAGCCTACCTCCTATGATGCTATGTCGATATGACACGACCCGATTGACATCTTTAACTTAAACATATGAAAACCTAATAGAAATATGATTGAAGAGAGATTTAAGTATCTGATCATATTTGTTGTTGACTGTTCTAGATATATTTGGATATATCTATTTCGTGATAGATCAGAAGTCTTCTTTGGTTAATTTTTTTTATAAATTGATAAAAACTCAATTTGATAAAATTAAAAAAAATTTAAAAATAATAATATATTATAATTTATGTAATATCAATTTAATATTTATTATATAGCTCATCAGATTATATACTAGAATTTTTTGTAATATCATACCTTCAACAAAATAAGGTGGATGAAGGAAGAATAGACAACAGATTGAAATGACTCATATTTTTACTTGGAAAGAGTATTCCAAAATTGTTGCCTTCTAGAGTTTTTCGTTTTACTTATTTTTTTTTGATTGTTCTCTAGGATGAGACAAACTAGTATCCAAGGCCTTGAGTTATGTCTTTCTTGGATACTTTAGTTCCCAAAGAGAGTATATTTGTTACCATAGACTAATAAAATTTTAATGGGTATAGATGTTAATTGTTTAATAATGATTTATTTTTCTAACATGCTTAGGAAGAGTGTGAATATATATATATTTCATTTGGATTCATTACTCTGTCTCTTATCTATAACCCTGCATTGACTTTTAGTTGATAGAGAGAGTCACTCATTGACTATATTTGATCATGTTGGTTTTGAGCATGATATTGTTCTCATAGAATCAGCATACTTGCCAACAAATTCAGATTATATTGAGTCTAGTGAAAGTGAGAGTTCTCGAGTAGAAGGATATTTTTTATATATAGATTACATAGTATTATAAGTGTGTGCACCAATACAGACTCATAATGTTGGAAATTATGACACTTGAACATTCATAACTTAGAGTATATATAGATGAGAGAAACATGGCCAGCTTGATGGGATAAGAGGCGATCCTATCGAGGAGCCAAACAATTTTATATGCAGTCCCTCTGACCTTGACCTTTCGATTGCTCTATGAAAAGGAGAGAAAAAGTGTACTCAATACTCGATTTCACATAGTTCGTTGCACTCTTATTTTATTTTATTTTATTTCTTTTATTATTTCTCTTATTGATACTAGCATGATCTTTTTCTAAGATATTATATCATTTAAGAATGTGTCAGACTATGATAGATGAGATGTATATCCTTAGCTATAATGAGATCAGACAACTAATATCATTATCTTCAAGAATGTCTTTTGTTGGATGCATTTTATTGTTTTCTATGAAAGCAAGTTTTGATGAAAAATCATATCAACTTAAAATGAGATTTATAGTGATGTGATACAATCAGATATTTGGTATGAAATATCATGATACTTACTCTGTAGTAATCAAGTTGACTTCGGTACATATTTTCATTTATTTACAATATCTCATGGTTAGAGTATACACAAACTAAACTTGAAAAAAATAATTATTTATTATAAACTTCAGATGGAGGTATATATGAAGCAACTACTATTATTTTGGGTAGTACAATCAAGTGTGGTTTGCGGATTGTAGAATGTATTATATGGTCTAAAGTAGTCACTTGAGCCTGGTTTGCAAGGTTTTTTTTTCTTGTAGTCACTTTATTTGAGCTAATCAAATACATTGTTGATTTTTATTTATTCTTTTTGAGGATATATATTATATTATCTCATGTAAAATTTTTCTATTGGAAGAGATAATAAAAAGGGTTTAGGACATATTGCCTTATATAAAATTTTGGATTACTTGGAATGAATGAAATGTGATTGATTTAAGATAGTTGCAACAATATTTTGGCAACAATATTTTTGGATGTGGGATTGTTTCCACAAGGAATTAGTGTAGTGTAGTATTAGTGCAAATGCACCATCAATATAACATGGGGTCTATTTTGTTTATTTTTATTTTAATAAATATTTTATCTTTTCTGTTGAATCATATTTCTTGGATATTCATATATATATATATTCCTAAATTCATAAATATTTTCATATTGAATTTTATATATTCATCTGTGATAGAAGAGTTGGATGTTGATAATTTAATTTCTTAAACAACCAGAAATTTTTTTAGGCAAGAAAATGGACAAAAATCATCTTTTAAGAAATTTTTTTTCAAAAAAGTATTCTAAAACTATCATCGAGATAACTATGTCTTTATTCTAGTTTCGTTTATTGCCATATACACCTTCAGTAAATTTAGCTATAATTTTTTTTGTTTTTCATTTATTTCTTTTTACTTTGTTTTTCAAATATCCAAATGAATTTTTCTTTTTTTGGCATGATATATTGGAAGTCTTATTGCAAGTTTATTCAACAAGCAACACTTGGAATGTTTAATTTTTTCAACTAAGATTTATTTTTTAGGCACGGAGATCAAATTTAGTAGGAATGGAAGTGGACATGCATGAAATATGGCACTATTAAGCAAAATCGCATCACACATAGCTACCTTTAGAGATTTTCATCAACCAGCTATTATTGTTGGAGGATGCTTTGCAATTGTAGTAGTGATACTCTCTGTTTTCCTTATATTTCAACATCTTAGATCTTATTTCAATCCAGAGGTTTGCTTTTAAGTTTATTATCTGACAATGTAAATTCTCATCATGATCATTGTTGGGCCTTTGCCTTGCCAGTTGGACTTACCTAAACTAATCCATGTTCTAATCTATTCCAATCCACATATAAATATTTTTATTTTCTTTTGGTAACTTACCTAAATAGAAAATAGATTTAATAGTAGACCTATCTATATATAATTAAATTGATTCTCCGATATAATTATTAATTATTTTTGAGTTTTAATTTTTTTTCTCTCCCAGATCTTTACCTTATGACTCATCAATTATATTTATTTATAATTTGAACATTTTTGAATATCATTGTTATAATTTTATGAGTGTTTATTTATTATATTATTCTTAGATATGTTTGGGTGAAATAATATTGAGCTAATTGATTACTTGGAAGTTTTTTGCGTTACATATATATTGGAGGTAATGCATTTGTACAATTATATATATCTATAGCTAATGGTAGTATGTCTCAGGTTGGTGACTTTTAGACCTAGTCTCTAAAAAATTTTGAGAGGTAAGACTATCGATATATTAAACTCTCTCAAATCTCTCATAAAAATGGGAATATTGTATACTAGGTATGACTTCCATGACCTCCATTTATTATTTATATTTTTTAATAATAGGAACACCCGATTTATGGCTTGCTCAATTTTTTTTTCTTTATTAATAATTAGGTTTACTATTTGAGTTATGATTTAGTGTTTTATTTTTTTTTCTATCATAATATTTTCTTCTCTAATTTATATGCTAGGGTTTTCAAATCATAAAAGTATGTTTGCATTTACATGGTGTTACTATACAATGTGTGCACTTAGTTTATGCAGTAGATCTACATGGTAAATAGATGACGTGATTGCAGAGTGATGTTGATGTAGTGTTAGTGTTGATGTGGAACAATAATAGTGTGCATGTTTGTGTGGAGGACAAGATATTAATGGATTATTGGCGTGGTTGTGGTGTCGACGTAGTATTTGTGCAGTTACATTGACAATGTGATAGTATTTGTGGTGTTGAGGCAAAGTGTATGCAGTGTCTGATAGTGTGGCAGTTGCATAGGTGTCAACATGGTATTAATGTGTATGGTGTAGTGTTGTGTAGTGTTGTGTGCACAATAAAAGTGAATGTGTAATAGTTTGGGCATTATGGTGTAAGTGTAACAGTGCAATGTGGTGTGAAGTGTAGTGTAGTGTAGTGCAGTGCACTGAGGTATGAAGAGTGATGTAATGTGTAGTTCACATAAATCTTATATGGAAATCAGTTTCCTTAACTAGGCTGTATATTTTTTAATTATTGGGATCTTATTAATTACTTAAAAAGTTAGAATAGCTTAGTTGTATGTTTTTTACATAGCTGTAGCTTAGTCTTAATTGTACAGCTATATGTTTTCTTTACATAACTGTAACTTTAAAGTTGGCCATACACCTAACTTTTATTTATTTTCTTTATGCTTTGATGAGAGTACTCAATTTGTGAGGTGACATAATGATTTTGTCTTCTATATAATAGTTTTTTATGTATGTTTTAAATTAATTTTTTCCTGTTGCTAATCTTCAATGATATTTTTTAAGCATTATTTATTTTAATATCTTATATTATTTTCTATATTAAAGGTATGTCATGGTCTATATATGAGTGATCCTTTAATTACATAATCTTCTCATATAATAATTTAAATTTGATATTATAAAAAAAATAATAAATATATAAATACTAATAAAAATTTATATTAAATATGATTAAAATAACTATTTTTTGATTATAATTTAATTAAAATATTTTATTTAATTTTATCTGAAATATTTATTTATGATATTTAAATATTTGTATTACAAAACATTATATAATTTATTATATAATTATAATATTTATAAAATATTTCAATTAATATATAAAAATATATAAAAATTACAACTAATAAAAAACTAAAATAAACAATTGTTTGATAACAAAAAAAATTATAACATTATATGAATAAATGAATAAATAAGTAAATATTTATAAAAATAAAAGTATAAAATAATTTTTTTATAATTATAGAAATTTTTTAAAAATATAATGACTAAAAGATTTTAAATTTTTGAATTATTAAAAAAATGTTTTAATTTTTCATAAAATTTAAAAGAAAAAAAGTTAATATTTTAAGATTAATATATTGTTGTTTTAATTATATCAAAAAAAATTTCATTATTTAAAAAATTAATATTTCAGTGTGGTTATTAAATGAACACTTCAAATATTAAAATTTATAATGATTAAAAGATTTTAATTATATGCTTTTATATTTATTTAATATTATATTAATAAAAGATAAATTGAATTCTTATAAATTTATCACCATATTATATATATATATATATATGAATACTTTATTATTATATAATATTATTTTATTTATTTATTAAATAATATCATTAATGGTTAAATAAGGATTTAATTCTATTATTTTATTTAAAGTATTTATTTTTTATAATTTAATTTTAGTGTTATTTTTTTATATTTTATTTTATAATAGTTTAGTATATGTATAAGGTTTTATTAAAATGCTTTTTATCAAAAAAAAAGCCCAAACTTCAAACTATGCATTTAATGGTAGCAAAAACAATGTTTTAGGGTTCTCACATGTGATCTACAATGTCATAGCTTATGGTGGTGTTCATATAGACATGAGAACAATGCTTGTAGATTGGGTTCCCATCTGCAGACTCTTCGTGTGGGTAAAACCTCCTCTACTAGCAATTTCACATCATGGACACTCCGGTAAGCTCAGATAGGTAAAGATGCTGTGTGGACTAAATTCATCAGTGGGGGCCATAACATCTGCTATTGCTTCAGGCAACATAATCTGATACGAGTAATGAGTGTGCAAATCAACTGATGACATGAAGCAACTCTATGATGGATGCATATGAATTCATCAGTGGTGACATGGAGAGTGGTGTTCGACATGTTGTTGTTTCACAGCTGAGTAATTTCTTGCTCGTTGCTTAACCCTATTTCTTTTTATTTTTGAGTTTCCTAGAAAATGTTGAAAAAATTAGTATATCTATTTTATCTAATTTAGAAATAGCAACTTACTTTTTTTGAAGAAAAAGTCAATCATAAATATCATACATAAGAAAATATATTTGGGTAGATGTCACATTTGAATTACAATGCAATAATGTCGTGCTAAACTTTATCTAGAAATTAGGAATTGTGAATAGACTAGACATAGCTTGGCCAATCCTAATCTTTTTCATCACATATGTGTATAATTCAAATTGAATGTACATACTCGTTGTTGTGTTGTCATATGCATTATGAGGAGTCCCTACTTAATGCATATCTTTAAAGTCTTATCTCTAAAAATTAGAGAGATTATGTCTGATGAGTCTCAAACTTGATATTTATTGTTTTTGGACAAAAATATTTGTTATTGTGTCAAGATATGATCTTCATTATATTCATGTGATATATATTTTCATAATGATTAGTTATTTTTGTATTCTTTATACACAAATATATTTTATTTTAAAATTTTTATGAGATTTAGTGAGGTGAAGTTTATGTTTTGTTGCATATTTAATAATTTTGCCTTTGCGTGCTTATGTATACAACCGATGATGAAAATTATTATTCTAGGCCAAGAATAAAATAACATGTATTAATTTTTATTTTGAATTATTATAGTTTTGTTAAACTTGAATTTTTTATGTCTGTTTTAATGATGTTATTTTTGAGATTTATTGCCTAGTGAGATGAAACCTAATACATAATGATAAATTGATGGTCAAAAAATAACCAATATGAAAAAAATTGAATATTAATAATTTTATCTCCTAATTTTCTAGCTGTCTTGATTATACGAGTCCACTAAAAAAATTAAGTTTTATTCTTATCTTTAATTTTATTCTTTATTTTTAAAATTCCAGTGTTGTTCTTAAAGAGCCTATATTCAAGATTTTCCTAAAATGTGATATATAAATTAAGGTGCATTTTATTTTACAAAGAATTTTATATAAAAACATGAATATTGTTGGATTTTATTTTGGCAGTAGCGGCGGTGGCGATACTGGCAATAATGGCTTTGGCGGCAGCACTGGCATCACAGGCTGCACTGGTAGTAGTGGTAGAGGCGACAGGGGTAGTGGTAGCGGCAGCACCGGCAGTGGCAAAAATGTCGGTAGCTGCGGCAGCAATGGCAGCAACAGAAGCGTCAGCAGTGGTGGCAGCAGTGGAAGCGGCAGCACTGGTAGCGGCAGAAGCGGCATTAGCGGCGACATGCCACGGCATCAGCGGCAGCGGCAGCATCAATGGCAATGGTGACATCAGTAGCAGCACCTCTTGTAGTGGCAGTAGGGGGTGCAACAATGGCAGTAGCAGCTGTAGTAGTGGCTGTGGTGGAAGCAGTGGCGGTAGGAGCGACAGCATCGACAGTGGAGGTAGTAGTGGAGGGCAGTGGCGGCGGCGACGACAGTAGCGGCAGTAGCGGCAGCAGCAGCAGCAGCTACGGCTGTAGTAGGGGCAATGGCAGTGGCAGCAGGAGTAGCAACAATGACAACAAATGTGGTATATACATACGTATATAGTCGGTAATACATACATATAATACTGCATCATTTTATGTATATATATACTGAGTATATATGTACTCAGTATATTTGTACACATAATATTGTAGTTTATATGTACATATACTGCAGTAATTTATGTATGAGTGAAATGCTAGTATATATGTACATATTTACTGCAGTAATATATATATATTAAAACATAGTTATCAAGCAAGCAAAGGGTGCTCTTATATACCTAGGATGCTCTATTTATGAAGGAAGGGTGATGGAGGTATACTTATCATTCTTAGTGGATAAGATTAGAAATAAAATCACGAGTTGGAAGGTGAATCTGTTAAATATGGTAGGAAGGATTACACTGTCAACACATGTACTCTAGAGTTCCCTAACGCACGTTTTAATGTCGACGCAGCCACCAAAAAGCATAGTTAAAAAAATAGAAAGAGAAATGACAAATTTCTTATGGGGAAAAAAGAAGGAAAAAACAAGCTTCACTGGAAAAAATGGCAAGATTTATGTTACCCTAAGGAAGAAGCCGGATTAGGTTTCTCTACACTAGAAGATATATCTAAAGTGTGGGCGTGCAAGAACTGGTGGAGAGTAAAAGAAAATGGGAGTCTTTGGGCTGTATATATAAAAGCTAGATACGGGCTTGGAGATAAGCCGATTAACTTTAGAAAGGCGTCAAAAAGTTGGAAATTAATGAATAAACAGAAAAACATAGTAGAAAATCATGCGATTCTGACAAGTAGAGGATGGAAATGGAAGCTCAATGCTCAAGGAACTTTTACATTAAAGAGCGCAAAAAATTTAGTAAGAAGAAAAAGGCAGTCGCAGGATATCTATGAAATATTATGGTTAAAAGAGATCCCACAGAAAATTAATATATTTGTGTGGAAATTCCATGCAAAAGTCATACCGGTAGATGAGAATATACAAAGAAATGGTATAAAGCTAGCTTCTAGATGTGAATGTTGCAGAAAGGAGATAGAAAGTATTGAGCACTTATTTTCTACAGGTATAATAGCTAATAAATTATGGAGAAATTTAGAAACAGAAGCAGAAATTAAAACAGAAGCAGGAAATCTTTTTGATAGATTAGAAAGTTGGGTTCAAAAGCGCAACGAGAATAAAATTCTCAAATGGCTCAGACAATATATTCCCCATATTACGATATGGTGCATATGGAAAGCCAGAAATAAAAGTCATTTTGAGAATATCCCGATGAGCTATGAGAACATCCTAGAGGAGATTAAAAGAGAAAGCGCATTCATAACAACATGCTACCCAATAAAAATAAAAAATAAGGACATTGATGAAAAAAGGCATGGGGCCTTTCCACTAGCCTGAAAAAACTACCAGCTATTAAAATTATTAAGTGGAGAAAGTCTCTAAAAGACTACCTTATCTTGAATACAGATGGAAGTTTTAAAAGAGACTTGGGAATGACAGGAGGTGGAGGAGTAATAAGAAATAAGGAAGGTAGAGTAATTAAGGCATTTACTATGAGAGGAACAGCCTCTTCTGTTTTGCACTTAGAAATAATGGTCCTATATAAGGGTCTTCAAATTTGCAAAGAAAATGGGTTCAGCAAAATTCAAATACAGGTAGACTCGAGTCTTTTAGTAGATTTAGTGAAAGACAAAATAGAGCTATGGAGTTTAGACGAAGATATTAATAAGATAAAAGAATTAGTAATTGAGCTAAAACGAGAAATTATTCACATATTTAGGGAAGCCAATGCGCTTGTAGACAAATTAGCAGAGGAAGGTATGAGGAAAGGTTTTCAGGAATTTGATGAGAATAACATTCCAGATAAGTGCAAAGGATTGATAAGACTTGACAAAATAGGATTTCCTTATATTAAAGTTCAAAATTAAAAGAATAATACAAAATTTAAAGAAAATTTATTGGATTAATTTCTTGCTTTGGTATGTGCCTTTTGTTTCTTGCTTTTTGTTTCTCTTTAAAGACATTTGTAGGCGGTGGCAAGACATAATAGAAAATCTCCATAGTCCTGATGGGGGAAAAGAGCCAACCTGAAGAATGAGAAACATTTATATAAAAAAAAGGCATTGGGCAGGATGTCAGCTGGGGGTAGAAGGCCTTCTGAAAGAAGCTCCAACAGGGAAGCAAATGCAATTTGATAAGGGTACAGTAGTAATAATATAACTTATATGGTATTGGTTGTATTTAGAGGTGTCAACCATGCCGGGCCGGCCCGGCCCAGCACGAGGCACGGCACGGTTCAGTCGTGCCTGGGCCGGCCCGGCACGAAAAAAATCCGTGCCCGAGCCCGTGCCATGCCCGGCATGGTTCGGCTCGCAGCACGGCAAACCGGCACGGGTTTATCCCGTGCCGGGTGCCCCGTGAGCCCGACCCCATGTTGCCCCTCCAGCAAAAAAAGACCACGGGTCGGGTCTGATCGACCCGACCCGCGGTCCCCCGTATCCCGAACCGCTCGGTCATGAATGCCTGAGCGGGCCCGGCGAGGCACGGCACGGCCCGCCGTGCCTGCGGGCCGGGCCGGGCCTGGGTTTTATAAACCGTGCCCGGCCCGGCACGGAAGCACGATCGTGCCTTAAAATAACGTGTCGGGTCGGACCGTGCCGGCCCGTTTGACACCTCTAGTTGTATTGGGATTTTTTTTTTGCAGGAAAAGCATTCAAGTTCCATACCAAAAGGGGGATTTAGTATTGAGGATAGTTGCTTTATATTCTTTAAATATTACTTGTAATTTGTTGAATTTGATATGTAATGAGTTAGAAAATAGAGTTTGTAACTTGATAATGGTAAAGGCGGCAAGAGTCTGTATATGGCAGTAGACGCGCCTGTATGAGTCTGCAAGGGTAGTTCACACACAGCAAAGCAAACTGAAGGGACACAGAGTGAAGCTTCAACAGGTTCACAAAGTGGTAAGAGAATAATAGCTGTAAGTATGCATGATATTGCCAGTTTTGGGGTGTTAATGATGTAGGAGGAGACTGAATATACACCTCCAAGAAATAAGGTATCAACGGGGCAGCGAAAAGGGTCTGTTGAATGAAAAGATTATGCCATCAACAGGGCAGTTGAAGGAGACCTGTCAAGTAGGGGGCTCGGTAAGGCATCAACGGGGCAGCGAAATAGCCCAGAAAAGATTACAAACATAAAGTTATCAAATTGATAATGCAGTACCGAGAAGTGAGGTTGAAAAAGTATAGTTATCCAATTCAAAGAGCCAAATAAAGTTATGAAAGGCAGAAAAAGATTACAAACATAACTTGAACAAAATAGTCCAGACAAGTGCATCAAAATTAGCAAAAATACTTCATAATGCATACTTAAATGAAGAGAGTTAAAAGCATGATTTCATAGAGCTAGGTTTTATTTCTTTTTTGAGAAAGGGTGTAAAAGGGAAAAAGGGTAGTATTAGTTTGTACAAATGGTATTCCTCCACCAAAAGAGAGGGCATAATAATAAAACAAACCTTTAAAAAATATATTAAAACATAGTTTTTTTATATTTATTTTGATTTGATTGAGTGGTTTAAATTTCTTGCAGATATGGTACTGCGTTATTTTCCATTCGAAGGTCAAATAAGTGAAGGGAATTTTCGACAGACATGATGCACCATGATCGGATAACTTTTTCACAGCAGAAAGTAGGTGATCGGAGGAGTAGAGGGAGAGAAAGCAACGTCAATGCATGGATAGATTATACTTTATGCACTGTCGGTAGATATATTGATTAATAAGATGTAATATAATTTTGTTAAATTTTTGTTTTAGTTATTTAAAATATTGTATTAGAATAAGTTATTAAATGATTTTTTTTGTTTAATTTACAATTTTCATTTATAGTTTCTGTTTTTATTCAATTTAATATAAATATATTAAATTATTTAATTATATTTTTGTTGAAGCTGTATTAAAATCAACTTTAATTTATGTTTGTTCATGTCTATAATAACTGTTATTATATATTTGTGAATATGTTTGTGTGTCTCCGAATTTTTTGGGTAGAGTATTAGCCTATTATAGGTATGTAAACCCCTAATATCAGCAACAGTAGTAGCGACATCGGTGGAAGCGATGGCAATGGAAGAGGCCGCGGGGTAGTGGGGGCGGTGGCGGCAACAGTGGCTACTGTAGCGGCGGAGTGGCTGCGGTAAGAGCAGCAGCATCGGAGGCAGCGACAGATGCAACAGCACCGGCTGCACCGGAAGAAGCAGTGGTAGCAGTGTTTGTAGTGGCTGCAACTAAAGTAGTGGTAGCACTGGAAGCAACAACAGCACCTGAAGTAGTGGCAGAGGTGGCAGCGACAGCATCGACGGCGGTTGTAGCAGCGACGGTAGTGGCAGTGGCGGCAGGGGTGGCGGCGACAACACTGGCATGCAGTGGTAGCACTGGCAGCATCGCCAGCCACTATAGTGACCAGTAGCAGTGGCAGCCAGTGGTGGTGGTAGCGGCGGCAGTGATAGTCGAGGCAGCGGCATCAGAGGCGGCAGTAGAGGCAGTAGTGGCAACGACGAAAGCAAGAGTGGTATTCGCAGCGACATTGGCAATGGCAGATGCGGCAGGAGCAGTAGCGGACGTAACAGCAACTGCACCAAATGAGGTATATACGTATGAATAAAGTCAGTATATATGTACATTTAATATTGTAGTATTTTATGTACGTATATACTGAGTATATTTGTACTTAATTTATATGTACACATTATAATATTGTTATATCTACATATACTATAGTAATATATGTACAAACGAAATGCTAGTATATATTTATATATATACTACAGGATTATATATGTATAAAAACATAACTTTTTTTGTTAATTTGACTGAGTTGTTTAATTTTGTTACAGATACGATACCACATTGTTCCTCGTACAAAGCTTCTATAAGTGATGAGATTTTTCACTAGATATTACGTGATGTTATTCGGACAGCTTTGTCGTAGTAGAAAAATGATAATCGGGGGAGCAGAGGGAGAGAAAACAATATTAATGAATGGATATATTATACTTTATGCACTATGGGTAGAATCATTAATGAATAAGATAAAATAATAGTTTGTTATTTTGCTGTTTCAATTATGCTGAATATTGAATTTACATGATGATTTTAAATGATTTTATTATTTTTTTATTATAAATTCTTTATAGTTTCAATTTTTATTAAATTTGATATAAAAATATTAAATTATTTAATAAAAAATTTAAAAATTTTTAAATTCTGAAATTATTTTTGAAATTAAAATGGCTAGGGAATATTCCCTTGATAAATTAGCAAGGGAAAAATCCCTTGCTAAATTAGCTAGGGAATTTTCCCTAGCTAATTTAGATAGTGACATATTAAAATTAGTGACAGATAATCCATCGCTAAATTTTTTAGCTAGGGACTATATCCGACGCTAAAATATATAGACAACACTTTAGTTAGGGAATAATCCGACATTATTTTTGTTTAGCGATGGAATATCTCATTTATCTTACTAATTTAGCTATAGAATTTTTCTTTTTTTAGCAAGTAATATTTCCATCGCTAACTTTTTAGCTAGGGACACATTCTTCGCTAAAATTTATCAAGAAGCAATTTAGATAGGGAACCGATCCGTTGGTAATCCGTCACTATATCCCATTTATGGATAGAAAATGCCCATTTTGTTAGGAAATTGTCTTTAGCTATATGAGATTTTTCTTGTAGTATTTGAAGTTAGCGGTACTAATCATACTTTTTCAATTACTTATTTTTAAAATTATTTATACTTTTAATTCTTTAGTTTTTGAGTGCACTCTATTTATAACATGATACATTACATATATTTATTTATAAATTTCTTTTTATCTTTTTATAATTTTTTAATTTTATAATAGTTAATAATATTACTATGATGCTTATTTAGTATAATAGTATCAATGTTCATTTTATTATTCTGTACAATTATTTTATCTTTTCAATTTTCCACTTAACTTAAATTCTTTGAATTGTATTCTGTAACAATTCAATTTTACTATTGGTATAAGTATAAAATGTGTCGAGCATGCCTCTAGGTTTTTTGAGAATTCACAACATAATGTGCCAACAAATACTATAAATTTATTGAGTGAAGTATTTTAAAATATTCTCTAAGTTTTTCATGTTCTTCATCTTCTCGCAAGGTTAAAGTTTCTTGATATTTTTTTTTTCAAATTTAATTATTAACTTTTGCATTGTTAATCTATGAGTTAACAATTTTTTTTTGGTAAATTTCTATTTTTCTTAAATCTTTTTTTATAGTAGCTGAGGCCATACTAGCTAATGCTAATATTATATGATCTACAATGTGTTATAACATTATTGTTAATCTTATTATTTTGAGTTATCATGCTAAATAACTTAATTTTAATTTCAGAGTTAACCATGTTTTTTTTAGATATTTTTGTAGGATTTATATAACTTTGTGGATGACTTTTCTAAGAATTGATCATGTTGTCTATCCCTATTTTTTTCATATCAGAGGATAAATTAGATGCCTAGTTTTCATTACTCTTTTTTTATTCACTATCAGTTTAATTTTTTTGTTTTGATAAATTAAAACTTATAAAATCAAGCATAAAATAGATTATTTATATTAATAATGAGGTACACTTAAGAAAATATGCTAGTGTTTTTATAGTACGTCAAGAAAATATTATTAGAAATATATTTTATCTAGATTACCTAGAATATTATATAATATTATTATGTAAGATGACTTTTATTATTTTGTTAACTATTTTTATAAATAAGTATTATCGCATTACATAATTCATATATCATAAGGAAAAAAATAATTTTTATATATTTATACATTATTTTAAAAAACTCATTGATATTCTCTAAAAATATGAAATAATTATTTTTAAAAATTATATTATTATATAATATACTTTGTGAGAATTTGTATTTTTCTTGAAAAAACATAAAGTGATTTATCTTGTATTTTATGTAGTCATATTATTTTCTTATTGAAAATTTAGAGATTATAAAAAATATTCAATTAAGACAACTTCAAAACTTTTTTTATAAGACATTTTAGGATGAATCAATTATGATTACAAATTACTTAATCATATTGGTACCTTCTTTTATTTTTATCAAATTGTATTTCTTATCAATTATTTAATCACATCATTTATCATTCATGTTGTAGGGGGTATAAATTTTGTTCAAATGTTTCTTTAAAAGTAAGAAAATAAATTAAGTCATCTCATGTCTTTCTAGACCATTATAGTATTCAAAAATAATATAACTACAATTCAACATTGCCACAAATTAGTAATTGAGTTATATAATTTCTTTAAATATTATTTTTGTCGTGGCAATCTATGTGAGGCTAAAGAGATTGTTTTCAAGTTAACTCACATTTGGATTTTCTTAGGAATTTTGTGGTCATTTTTTTAATGATTTTCTTAATCTTAAATATCATTTAGCTAGAACATATAATAATATGAGTAAGTTGAGTTTGACACGAATTATTATAGATGAAAATTCATATAAATTGTGATGATTTCATATTTATTTAATATGAAATCAATCATTTGATAGTACAAACTTTCTAACTACTTATATACTAGATAAAAATAATGATGATATTAGAGAAGAGAATTTATGTTAAAATATTTTAATCATATATATTTAAATCTACTTTTATGTTATTTAATGATTGTGTTTTTTTTATAAAAAGAAATATTAGTATAATTTTATTTTTTATTTTGTTACTTAATTATGATTTTTTGAATAAGTAAGAAACTAATAATATTTTTTTATTTTGATGAATTAATTATAATATATATATATATATATATAAAACTTTGATCTTATTTTGAATTAAAAGTTTTTATACCTCAATGTCTCAAGAATTATGTCTTGACTTACTAATTATTCAACTTGTTATTTTATGCTTTTGCCTCTATAGATATTTAAACTTATGGTATAAATTATATCTCATTCTTGTTTTATTTAATTAATAATTAATTTTTAATAATACATTTAATCATAATGATTTAAATAATGAAATGTATTTGGAAAAGTCTTTAAGATTTGCATTTTTATGATTTTTTTGAGTTACATATATTATTTCTATAAATATGACTTGGAGGAAAGGTGTGTTATATTACTATAGTTGATACTATTATTATATATATTAATGAATTGAATATTTTTATATTCAGATATTTTTTTTTATAAAAGATTCGAATTGCTCAATGATTTAAATATTTTTTTTTAATTTTTAAGTAATATATTTAAATGAAAAATTATTTTATTTCAACTTATGTTTATGTGATTATTTATCGATGAGTTTTCCATTGTTATCTCTACTAGATATAAAGAAAAATATGAGAATATAGTTTCTCTTATTCTTTAGGATTTATATTAAAAATGTTTTCAATATTGTAAATCTTTTATTAGGTTTTCTTAAGAAGATGTATGCTGTGGTCCTATTTATATTCACAAATATATGAAAATACGTATGGAATTGCTTTTATTCTCTGAGTGATTCAAGATATATTTGATTATTTGACTATTATTATTATTTTTGTGTCTCAATAATAATAAACCATAATATCAATTAATATTTTTGTATATTTTTTTTAAAAAAAGTTTACATATTAGAAAATATGTTGTTATATACACACTACAAATATTTATAAATAGTTATCATATATTATGATAACAACACACTCTCAAATACCCAATTAAATTACACCACTATAGTGAAAAAACTTGTATCAACAATCTTTTCTTTTGGCAAGTTAATATCATATTTAGTGGGAACTAAAGTCATATACTAAATATTCTATAATCAAATATATCATAAAAAAGAAAGATGTCAAGTCTAGATTGATTTGATGAATTTTACTATTACAATAATTTGAACTAGAGATATTAGGTAAGAAATGTACATATAAGCAAAATTGATAATAGCTTATCAAGACTAGAAAAAAAAGAAAGAATAGTTGTTGAAGAAGATATTAGATAGATTTTTTTATTTGAAGAAATTATAATATTGAATAAAAATGTAACTCCATGGTATGTTGAATGAAAATGTAACTCCATGGTATGTAGTATTGAATGAACCTTATCATTACAAGTAGTACTCTGATCAAATCTTGAGGCAAAGTGTTATAGTTGGGAGAGTAGTTGTATCTTGTAATAATGTCACTTTCTGCTCATGCTCTTACGAATTTGTGGAACATGTTAATATTTATGTGCTCAAGTATTCTTCTTCTCAAAATCAATGTTGATATTTACATATATATGCATAATTATATTTGTGCATATACACTGCCCTACACACACACTCACATTTATCCATCTATATACATTACTATTCATTATATATCAGCATACACATATTTGTACTTTTGTATATATTCACACATGTATCTACATTTTCAAAGTAGTGTGTATATACTTGTATGCATGCATATACTACTGTACACCCACACAAACACACACATATACCTATATACATAATGTATTTTTAAAGTTACACGTGAAACTATTATATATATGTGTGTGTGTGTGTCTGTGTGCGCGCGCACGTGTGATTAAATGTATTTAAAATTTTTTCATTTTGAAAATTTAATTAAAATAAAATATTATATATTGTACACAATTTATAAAATATTATAAATTCTTTATATTTAAATCAAATATTTGTATGCATATGTGTGTGTGTGTGTGTGTGTGTGTGCATGTGTGGGTGTGTGTGCATGTGTGTGTGTGTGTGTGTGTGTGTGCATGTGTGGGTGTGTGTGCATGTGTGTGTGTGTGTGTGTGTGAAGCATATTAATGCATAAAATGAAATTATGAATTAAATATATGAGCTTCTATATTATTCAAATAGTTGTTTTTTTAATATTTATATTAAAATAACTATCATTATACTTATATAAATAAATGAATTTGACATATTTGTAAATTATTTTCTTTTTACAATTATGTTAAAAATGAAAATATAGTTCATAAATAGATAATATTGTTTTTGTTTTTCTATATAATTTTTTTATTAAAATATTAATGACTATGATAAATTTCTACCTATTATTTATTGTTATTAATAAAATTTTAGAAACTTTAATATTCAAACAAATATAATATTATGCATATAATTACATGCCTTTAATGTTTTGTAAAAAATCAATTATAGCTTTAATTATGTTCAAAAGAAATAGATTACCATATAAATATATGAGTAAATTTTTTTACAAGTAATTATTTTTTTTATTTTATTCAAAATATATAAATGACCATATAAATATAATAATTTGTTTTTTTAATAATTATTTTTAAATTTTGTTTCAAGTTGAATACATCACAATGTTTTTTTGTAATTAATAGATACATTTCAAACATTATTTATTTATAATAAATATAACATATTGCATATTATGAGGTACAAATTTTATTTTGTAAATGAATTTTATTTTTAAAGTTTTATCTTTGTAAATTGAAACTACATCACATATATATTTTAGAAATTTTTTATAATAATTATTACACAAACATATTATTATTTGTTTAGAAATTTACAACATGAATTTAAATAAATGTACATTTTATTAGAAATCAATTTTAGTTAAATGATATTAAGTGAAACAAAAATACAAACCCTAAACATATTAAATCATAATGATTTATACAAACATATAAAAATACAATAAAAATACATTTAAGGTTGGAAAAATTAAATTTAAGTTCCTAAAATATATGGAAATTGATAAAGATTAATACAATATCCAAAAAAAATATGTATGAATGAGATGATGATATGAATGGATGTTTAGTTTCTGAAGCATGTAGTTATACATGTTGCAGATGTAGTTATATATAGTTTTTCATGTAATTATATATATTTATACATATAGCTATGTATAGGTATTGATGTAGAAAAATACAATTAATTATAGTAATATGTTGATATTCACATTATTAACTACATATATATATGTATGTATGTATGTATGTATGTATATGTGTATTAAATATATGTTGTTATATCTATAAATAGTTATGTTCATGTATACTATTTTTATAGTTATAGATATAGTAAAATACACATATATATTTATGTGGTATTAATCGTGGAATTATCATATTTACATAATTTATTATTTAAATATTAAATATATTGTTATATACACACTGCTCACCACAAACACCAACACCCTTTTCGTGATTAACATTTAAAATCACAAGGCTGTCGAGTTGAAAAAAAATAAAAATAAAGTCGGCATACATGCTGTGCAGCATCAACATCCACATAATGAGAATGCATTATATCACACATGCATGAAGTATGTATAAAAATAAATTTATAAAAGCATTCCAAGCATACCATGGTGATTAATGAAGAAGAATTTCGAAATAAAAAATAAAAGAATCAAAACACACAATTTTCCATTAAGATAATCGATGAAGAATTAGGGTAAAAAACGTACTTCAAATCAATAAGAAATTCTAACTTACTCTTCGATTAGGTTTTGATGCATCAGTGTCAAGAGATAGAGGCAAACTGTGGAGGTCTTAGGCACTTGTTAGAGTTGTCTTATGAGTCTTGACAATAGGTGACTATATATTTTACCATAATATTTAAATTTTTCAATATAAAAACTTTAAATAAACAATAAATATATAAATTACAAAAAGACTCATTTTTTTTATGTATTATCAAAATATTTTCAACAAAATTCATGTGTGTGTAGCAAGTACACATGAAAAAAAAACACCTTGTAATTTTTTTATTATAAAATTAATTAAACAATAAATATATAAACACTTTCAAAAAAAATATATGTTTAGCCTTATAATAAAAAAAATCAAATAGCTACAAAATTTATAAACTTCATATAATAAGACATACGAATTTTTGTATACTTTTTTTAAAAATTTATAATCATAAAAATAGTTATTTTAGTCCTTATTAATCTATATATTTTTTGTATTTTTATATATTTTAAATTATTTATTTTAATATCATTTTTTATAATTGTACGAGGAGAATGTGTCTTTCAAAAATCGCTCATCTATAGACTATAACATACATTTGATAAACAAAATTAAATAAAATATTAAAACAAATAATAAATTAAAAAATTAAATAATTAAAGATTGGCTAGAGAAATTACATCTCTAAATCCATAGTAATATTCTAGATGTAATTAGTAGGAAAGTTCTGTCATTAAATCCATCGTTATATTCTTGATTTTATTAGCTAGGGAAATTTCATCGCTAAATTCTTCACTATTTTCCGGATGAAATTAGCTAGGAAAATTTCGTCCCTAAATCAGTCACTATATTCCGGATGAAATTTGCTAGAGAAATTTCATCACTAAATCCGTCACTATATTCTGCGATTAATTAGCTAGGTAGTTTCCATCTCTAAATCCATCATTATATTCTAGATTTAATTTGCTAAGAAAATTCTATCGTTAAGTCCATTGCTATATTTTGGATGAAATTAGGTAGGGAAATCGTGTCGCTAAATTCGTCACTATATTCCGATTGAAATTACTAGAGAAATTCCATCACTAAATCCATCACTAAATTCTCCGCTTTTCTTTGTGTGGAATTTACGTGGCTATTCTGTCATTAATCCATTGCAAATTTTTATTTCAATGAAAAATCATAAATCCCATGCTATTCCCTAGCTAATCTCTCGCAATTTAGTTAGGGATTGATCCCTGCTAAAATTCTCTAGCTAAATGAACAATTTTTTGTAGTATTTGATCTATCTCTATAGATCTTAAAGATTAATATATAGGCAGCTTCACGTAAGTCTTTCTTTGAGAAATAATTTCCAAGCTAAGCCTTTATTTATTGTAAGAAAGAGATATCATTTCTAATGAGAAGTATATCATCTATATATAAAATAAGAAAGAATACTATACTCCCACTAATCCTTTTGTAGACATAAGGTTTATCTTCAATCTTAATAAAGCCAAACTCTTTGATTACATTATCAAATCGAAGATTCCAACTTCTTGAAGCTTGCTTTAATCCATACATATACTTATGCAACTTACATATCTTTGTAGCATCCTTTAGATCAACAAAACCTTCAGGTTGTGTCTTGTACACATCCTCAAATAGATTCTGATTAAGGAATGTAGTTTTTACATTCATTTTCCAGATTTCATAATCATGGTAATTTGTAATCACAAGTTAATTTCGAATGGAATTAAGCATCGCAACTAGTGAGAAGATTTCATCACAGTCTATACCATGAATTTTTTTAAAACCTTAAGCAACTAATATCGCTTTAAAGGTATGCACATTACCATCCATGTCAATTTTTCTTTTAAAAACCCAATTGCACCCAATGAGATTTATCCCTTTAGGTGGATCAAGCTAAGACCATGCTTGGTTGGTATACATGTATTCCATTTCAGATCTCATGGAAACCAGCCATTTCTTAGAATCTGGACTCAATGTTAGTTTGTATATCTCCAATTTCTTTAAGATCTTATTTCTCCCTCTAGTTTTTCTAGTAATAAATTCTCTTTCTAGAAAAACATCATTTCTTGCGACAATCACTTTTCCTTGTGTGTGAATATAAAAGTAGTATCCTTTTGTTTCATTGAGATATCCTAAAAAATAGCATTTGTCTGAATTGAGTCCTAGTTTCTCTAAGACTCGACGTCTAACATAAGGTTCACAATGCTATATCTTCATGGAAGACATTTTGAGACTCTTTACTGGCCATATCTGATATGTTGTCTTTGTAACTACCTTAGATGGAACACGGTTAAGGGTGAAAGAAGCTATCCTTAGAGCATAACTCTATTTGGAAGAAGGAAGATCTACATGACCCATTATTGATCATACCATGTCTAACAGAGTATGATTCCTCCTTTCTGATATACCATTTCATTGTGGTGTTCTAGGCAGAGTGAGTTGGGATATGATCCCATATTAAACTAGATGACCATGAAACTCTTGGCTTAAGTATTCACCACCTTGATCTGATCTAAGCACCTTAATACTTTTTTCCATGTTGATTTTGTACTTGATTTTTTAATTCTTTGAAATTTTCAAAGTATTCTGACTTTTGTTTCAATAAATATATATAGCCATAACTACTGATATCATCAGTAAATGTAATGAAATACTAGTAGCCTTCTCTAGTTATTATATTGAAAGAGCCACATACATCATTGTGTATATGTCCTAACAAATCATTTGACCATTTTTTTGACCAATAAAAGGAGTTATAGTCATTTTGCCTAATAGAAAAGACTCGCATACTTCATTTGATTGAAGATCAAATGAGTTTATAAGTAAATATTTATGGAGTTTAGATATACATTTCTCATTTAACACATTGTTTTTTGTCAATAATCTACCCTTTCTAAGATCCTGTGCATTATTACAAATGTGAGAAGCACATCTGATATTTAACACCCATATTGAAGAAGTAGATAAATTGCTTTCAATAACATAAATATTAGAGGTAAAAGTCTCACTTCCATTCTTCCTGTTCAATTCTTCAAAGTATTGTTTGCTGTTCCTTTTCCAATGTCCGATTTGACCATAGTGGAAGCAAGTACATTCCTTAGCCACTCCTCACTTAGGTTTCAATGCAGAAGATTTTGCCTTGCCATTGGTTTGGGGGTTACCCTTATCTTTGGATTTATGTTTTCCTTTTCCCTTTTGCACAATCATTATGGATTTAATCTTTTTAAGATTTTGTTCAATAGTTCTCACATTGCATAACAACTCAGACAAAGTTTTGGCAATTTTGCTTATGGTGTAATTCATGACAAATTGATTATAGTTTTAGGCAATGATAGCAAAAACAAAATCAGTATCTAACCCTTGGCTCAATGGAAAGCCCATCCTTTCTAGATTCTCAATATACCCAATCTTTTTGAGCACATGAATTCTAATAGGTCTCACTTCTATCATCTTGCATTTAAATAAGGTATTATGCTGTATATGTAATTTGAAATTTTTTAATAATCTGTTTGTATAACCAAATATTTTTTCTATTTTAATATTTTCATGTAAGTGCATGAAAGGAAATATTAAAAGGCTAGGGATGCAATAGTAGCACAATAATGGAGGTCCCACTGTCTGGACAGCAGGTCGAAATTTTTGGAGTAGAGCCTGACCCATCCCATGATCCAACCCGTTCCGGTTAAATGAACCGAGAAAATTTTTAATATAAAATGTTTTGTAATTTTATTTTCGGGTGGTTTTTTTTGGACCCATGGAACTGTTCATCATCTATCTCTCTTTTCTCTGCACGATTTATCGCTACTATTTTATGTGCTTCATACTATAAGATAATTTCTGTTGGTTTAATCTGTAATGCATAAGCATTTTCTAGTGGTTGTAGCTAGTCGTACTGACTGACTAGCGAACCACGTTATTTTATGTGTTTTTGTCTCATTTTTTTTGATTTTGTCGTAGATGGTTGCTGGATTAGATATATATATTGCTTGTTTTCTGTTATTTCTGTTGTTTCTGTATCTTAATCTCACTACCGTGGAAGTGCAATTTCCTAACAATTGGTATCATAGCAAGGTTTGAAAAATTTTTCGAGAAATTGTGCTATTAGGGTTTGTGATTTTTCTGTACAAGCGATATTCTGTTGAAATTGATGGAACCCTAAACACCACGATTGAGAAATTCAATGGCAGAAACGGGTTTAGTATGTGGCAGATTAAAATGCGAGCACATTTGAAAAATTTCGATATTTGGAGTCCTCTTGTTCAAGGCTTAGGTCCATACACTACTGCTGCTCTTGGAATAACTGAGGCTGAGCATTAGAGACGTGAAGAGAAAACACACTCCACCATTCTGTTGAGCTTGTCGGATGAAGTCATTGCTGAGGTAGCAGATGAGAAATCTGCTGCAGGACTGTGGCTCAAGCTTGAGTCACTGTACATAACTAAATCATTGACGAACAAGCTTCTGGTGATGAGAAGGCTATTCACACTGAGGATGCAAGAGGGAACGTCTTTGAAGAAGCATTTGGATGACTTAAACAGCATCCTCATGGACCTTAAACGTGTGGATGCTAAGGTGGAAGATGAGGATGTTGTACTTCTACTTTTAGTTTATCTTCCGCCTTCCTATGAAAATTTTGTTGAATCACTCATTGTGGGAAAGAAAAAGATTGCACTAGAGGATGTTCGGGCTGTCCTACACTCTAGAGAGATGAGGCAGAAGGCTACGGTTGAAAGACTTGAACATCTTGCTAGATTGGTGGTGAAAAACAGGAGACCACAACCTGTTCCATTCAAGAAGAAGGGAAATAAGTTATAGAAGAGGTCAAAGGAGGGTGAAATTTGTCACTACTATAAACAAAAAGGGCATTGGATAACTGAGTTCCTGAAGAAAAGAGCAAGGCTGGAACAGCAATGTCAACCTAACCCCCCACCTACTACTGCTGTGACATTTGATGATCTAGATTATGGAGAAGACTTGGTGTTGGTAACCTCCACAATGATTGCAGGATCAGATTCTTGGATCATGGATACTGGTACTTCCTTCCATATAAGCACTCACTTGGAGTGGTTCAGCAAATATGACATGAAGGAAGCTGGCCATGCTGTGGTGGGGAACATCCAACCATGTAAGATGGTTGGAATCAGCACATTCAGACTGAGAACTTGGGATGACCGAATAGTCTCACTTTCAAACGTAAGATATTTCCCTGAGATGACAATGAATCTCATTTCTCTTGGTGTTCTGGATGATCAGAGATATTCATTCAGTGGTAGAGAGGGAATACTGAATGTTCACCGAGGAGATGATATTGTTCTAAAAGGGCAGAAGACTGGAACACTATACACACTGATAGGTTCCACAGTGACAGGGGCTATTTCTGTCACATCCGGAGAGCCAACATCTGAAGACAAATATAAACTTACCAGACTATGGCATATGCAGCTCGCACATATGGGAGAGAAAGGTATGAAAATTCTCTCAGATCTTAATCTTCTTGTTGGTCATAGAGTCAGTAAATTAAATTTCTGTGATCATTGTGTATTTAGAAAGAAACATAAAACTAAATTTGGTAAAGCCATACACTGTACAAATAGTATTTTGGATTATATCCATTATGACTATTGGGGCCCTTCTAGAGTCACATCTCTTGGGAGTGCTCGATTTTATTTGTGTTTAGTTGATGATTACTCCAGGATGTCCTGGGTATTAATGATGAAACATAAAACTGAAACTTCTATAAAGTTTAAGTAGTGGGTTAGCTTAGTGGAAAATCAAACACAAAAGAAGGTTAAACTATTAGGAATAGATAATGGTCTAGAATTTTATTCATCTGAATTTGAGGCATTCTATAAGGATAAAGGTATAGAGAGACACAAAACTATTAGGGACACTCCTCAGCAGAATGACATTACAGAAATAATAAACCAAACTCTACTAGAGAGAACTAGATGTATGCACTCTTAATCATGCTTAGGCAAGGAGTTTTGGGCTGAAGCTGTTAATATAGCATATCATTTGATAAATAGATCGCCACATAGTGTAATTAATTTAAAATTCGATTTGAGGTGTGGACTGGTAAACCTGTAGATTATTCTAATCTTAAAGTGTTCGAGTGTATTGCCTACCATCATGTAAATGATGGTAAGCTTAAACCACGAGCAAGAAAAGGAATATTTGTAGGATATGGTAATGGAGTCAAGGGATTCCGTATCTGGTCACCATCTGAAAAGAGAGTGATTCTTTCTAGGAGTGTCACCTTTGATGAAAGTGTCATCTTAAGACAAGTACCTTGTCCTATCCAGTTACCTGATGTTCCTCAAGCTGAACTTAAGGTGGAGCTAAAATCTGAATTTGTAGCTCCAGGAACGATGCCTGGTGTCTCTAGACAAACAATAGCTAATCATGAAAATGATATTAAATCTATTACTTAACATGATTCTAAACCTGCATCTGAAGAGTCTATTCCTACTGTATTGCAAGGGATAGACAAAGGAGGGTGAATGTCTATCCTCATCTGAGATTCAGCTTTGATGAATTTGTAGGGTTTGCCCTACAAGTTGCCGAAGAGATTGATATTCTTGAACCATCCTTCTCCAGGAATGCTGTTAGATGTCTTGAATTTGAGTCATGGTTAGTTTCCATGAATGAAGAGATTGAATCTCTTCATAGGAATGGTACTTGGCTTATTGTACCTAAACCAAAAGGGAGAAAGATAATTTCTTGCAAATGGATTTTCAAGAAGAAAAATGATGCCTATATAGCTGGTGGTGTAAAATTTAAGGCACGTTTAGTTGCAAGAGGGTTCAGTCAGAAAGAGGGTGTCGATTATAATGAGATATTTTCTTCTGTAGTTAGACATACCTCAATCAGGGTACTTCTAGCATTAGTTTCACATCAGAACCATGAACTTGAGCAACTAGATGTTAAAACTACATTTCTTCATGAAGAACTAGATGAAGAAATTTAAATTAGCCAGCGTGAGGGTTTTGAGGTATCAGATAATGAAACCCATGTGTGCAAGCTTTTGAAGTTCCTTTATGGACTTAAGTAGTCTCCCCGTCAGTGGTACAAGAGATTTGACTATTTCATGACTAGTGATAAATATAGTAGGTGTGACCATGACTGCAGTGTTTATTTCAAAAGGCACAAGGATGAGTCATATATCTACTTGCTATTGTATGTAGATGATATCCTTATTGCTGCCAGAAATAAATCTGATATTAAGGAACTGAAAGATCTTCTCAGTTCTGAATTTGATATGAAAGATCTTGGAGGAGCAAAAGAAATTTTAGGTATGAAAATATTCAGATATAGAATTAAAAGAAAGTTGTTTCTTTCATAGAAACAATATATTCAGAAACTTCTAACTAGATTTGGAATGGCTTCTTGTAAGCCTTTGTCCACACCATTTGCTTCTAACCTCCATCTGACATTAGAATGTTGTCCTCAATCTGAATCTAACAAGGAAAAAATATCTAAGGTTCCTTATTCTAGTGCTGTCGGGAGCCTCATGTATCTTATGGTGTGCACCCGACCTGATATTGCTCATGCAGTAAGTGTAGTGAGTAGGTTTATGATAAACCATGGTCAAGAGCACTAGAAAGCTATTAAGAGTATACTTAGGTACCTCAAGGGGACTTTTGTTGTTGGTCTGATATTTGGTAATGAATCTAAACTCTTACTGGCAAAATATTCTGATTCTGACTATGTAGAAGATGTTGACAGTAGACGGTCTATGACTGATTATGCCTTCACTGTATGTGGTTATGTAATTAGCTGGAAAGCCACACTGTAATTTTCATTTACTTTATCTTCTACTGAAGTAGAGTATATGGCTCTGACTGAAGCTGCGAAGGAAGGGATATGGCTGAAAGGTTTTCTGAGGGACCTTAGTCTTTATGAAAAGGTTGCAACAGTTTTCTGTGACAACTTCAGTGCTATCTGTTTAGCTAATGACCAAGTGCACCATGAAAGGACAAAGCACATTAATGTGCGATATCATTTCCTTTGATATGAGAAGAGAGTACAAGTAAAGAAGATTGCAACCTCTGATAATCCAGCTGACATGTTTATCAAATGTGTTACTTTAAATAAGTTAAGACACTCTTGATTTACTGAACATATCAAATCAGATGTAGTCCTTTTGGACTAACTATTTATAGAGAGTATCTCTTTATTTGTATGCAAAACATATTAAGGTGGAGATTGTTGTATATGTAATTTGTTTTTAAATAATCTGTATGTATAACCATATGGTTTTTCTATTTTAATATTTTCATGTAAGTGCAGAAAAAGAAATATTAAAAGGCCGGAGATGCAGCAGTAGCACAATAACGGAGGTCCTGTTGTCTAGTCAATGGGCCAAAATTTTTGGAATAGAGTTGGACCCATCCCATGATATGACCCGCTCCAATTAAATGAACCGAGAGAATTTTTAATATAAAATATTTTGTAATTTTATTTTCGGGTGGTTGTTTTGGCGCCGTGGAACTGTTCATCGTCTCTCTCTCTTCTCTACGTGATTTATCATGACTATTCTATGTGTTGCATACTATAAGACAATTTCTGTTCGTTTAATTTGTAATGCATAAGCATTTTCTGGTGGATGTGGCTAGTCGTACTGAGCGAGTAGCGAGCCACGTTATTTTTGGTGTTTATTTCTCATTTTTTTATTTTGTCATGGATGGTTGATGGATTGGATATATATATTGCTTGTTTTCTATTATTTCTATTGTTTCTATATCTTAATCTCACTACTGTGGAAGCACAATTACCAAACATCTTAGATACCTCTTACCTCTCATGCCTTGCTTGCTCTTCATATTGTCATTTTAAATGTTCAACCATATCATAAGCATCCATGTTCTTATGTTACTTCTGATGCTTAGAGTTCAGGTTGCAAGCATAATGCATGTTATATCCAAAGCATCATTTTGATACCTTTTATGAGCATCCTTATCAGCACTAGGAGTATTAGGAGCAGGTGATTTAGGGATAGACTACTTTAGGACATATAATTTTCTTTCTTGTTTGAGGACAATCCTCAAATTCCTATACTAATACAGAAAATTAGCTTCATTGAGCTTGTCCTTCTCAAGGACAAATCACAGTGATAAGTTGTTAGACGTGTTTGTATTCATGGTAATCTAAAACATATGCAGAAATTATTATCATATTTATAGTTTATTTAATTAGGGCTTTTATTAAATGATCCTCCCATTAAATTATTTGGTTGAAAACAATCCCTCAAATTTCTCATTTATTTAATCCAGTAGTGGCCAAGATCGATATTTGACATTGTCTTGAGTTACCTTTGGCTAAAAGCCCAAAATTCAGCTATTTAGGTAGGTAATATTTACCAATTACATCTAATAAAACTCTTGGATAATTAGGTGAATAATATATTTTGTTCTTAGCCCATCTTATGGTGCATCTCCTAATTTTATGCTTCTAAGTTCTCAATCTAATTGAGATAACTTAGTTAAGTCTCACCCAAAGTTCATTAGGATGGATATCATAATTATCCTATCGCACTCTACCAAGATAAATAAAAATATTACTTTGGAAAACCTATCTAATATTGATCAAGGTAGTAATGAGTATCAAACTTTGGTAGGCATCTTTTATTGACTTAATTTTTAATTTTGAAGGATATCTTTAATTGTTTAGTAAAACAATGAATTTAACATGCATCACATACATTTAAATATGTTTGTATTTATTTTACTAGGCTAGTTGTATAACAACATATATACCACAAACACAAAATAAACATGACATGATTATGGCCCAAACTAAAATGATTTTCTCAAGCTAAAGGGAAAATCAAAATGTCAACCTAAAGGTATTTCATCTTATCCAAGTGCTTCATTGGTTGTCTTATGTTGTTTGTTGCTTTCTCCTTTAAAATAACTGTCTAATCTAATACTATTCTAATAATATATTATATATCTAGAAGGAAATCTCAAGTTATATTTGAGGGGAATTAAATGAGAAAAGAATTTTATAACTTGAATTGTAGAGTAAAAGGCACGACACGGAGGCCATATTTAACTTACAACAACAACACACATAATCCATTCATATGGGGTAAAGTGCCATAACCATGCACCATGCAAAACATACATATAACATCACTTTATCATGATTATAATTAATCATTTATGGGGCATTCAAATTTTGGGGTCCTAGGGGCATCGCCCCTAGTAGGGTCAAGGGGCATCACCACTTAACCAAAACAAAATTGATTTATAAAACTGATTTATGACTTTAATCAAATCACAATTTCATCTATAAAATTGTTTAACATTTAAACATCTCCATATAACAATTAAATGAATCTATAATCACTTATCTATAATCACAATTTCATCTATAATATTAATTCATGGATGTAATCACACTACACTCTTGTTTATCATATAAATACAATTTAGTATTTGTATTAATCAAATTAACATGAACAAGTTACAAACAATATTATTTAATCATATTAAACATATTAATATTATTGATCTGTTTCATGCATGATTAATCAAAATGCTCATAAATCATTTGTATAATCATGATAATATGTTTGTTCATATCAAATATAAACAGATATATAAAACAATTTAATCAATTCGCAACCTCCCTCTAATATCATTGTTGGGGTTCAGATAAATTTCATATTAGAATTTCATAGTGGACTAGGAACCTACGAATGATCCAAGTAAATAAAATTAAATGTTGGACAGGGATGTTACTTATTGTAGCAAAAAATTAAACTTTTGATTCTGAATGGTTTTGTCTAATTCTAGCACAGTCATGTGTTCGTACCTCTACTAGTATCCACACAAACATATCTATGTTATATATATTTGTTCATTTTGTATCTGTCACATTTTAAATAAGCTTTTGTTTTTTCACAAACCTTTCTAAAAGGATGTGTCATTAACTAAAAGGATGTGTCATTAATAAAATATTTTGTTTTTTCACACACCTTTCTAAAAGGATGTGTCATTAATGAAACCTTTTGGTTTTTCACACACCTTTCTAAAAGGATACTTCATTAATGAACCTATTTGGTTTATTACACATCCTTCTAAAATAATGTGTCATTAATGAAACATTTTAGCTTTTCATACACCTTTCTAAAAGGATGTGTCATTAATGAAAAGGATGCATCATTAATTAAAATGATGTGTCATTAATGACACATCATTCTAAAAGTGAGAAATGTTGGCTTTAAGTTTGTGCCCTTTTTAAATGTCCAAACATTTACTAATTAGACCAAACTCTTTAGTCAAATTAGCTTAAGATCTGAAATGAATTTCAGACTTAAAATTATGCCTAGTTTATTTTAGTCTAACTAAAATAAAATAATTTTCAAATATATATATGTTTTTATGTCTATGCCCCAATAGGTTCTCGTAACATTAGTAGTGACTTTAAAATCTCATTTTAAAGAAACAAGCAATGAACAACATTTAGCAATACATCATTGCTACCCAAGTGATTAAAATATAATATATTCAACTTAAGCTAATTTTGTGACTTATTTGATTGTAAGACTTAATTCATTTGTCAATGATATCTAGTTTGATTTATGAGGCATGGATAATGTCATCCTCACATCAATCTATAGGTTTCTTGATCTTTGAGTAGACTACGTTAAAAAGATAAGCTTAATATCTTATATTCACTTATTTCAGCATGATCATGCATTTTAGTAGTCCTACTCAATGAAGAGGCCAAGTGATATCACTTCTATTATATCAATGATACAAATTCCATCTTCATAAATCACATTCCTCTGCATAATTTAGTATATATGTATTAAAAAATTTATACCCATTCTTGTTACAGGTGGCATTTACTGAATCTAAAGAATACAACTTCTTAAGTAGACAACCGAAGTGACTTCAGGTCAAAAGATAATTTATAGTAATAGTCATGAGGAGAATGTGCAAGACACTTACATAACAATCCTTGCAATATTTTTATCGTGGGTCAGTTTAGTATATGTTCTCTAGCATATACTCATGTTTTAACTTAATATCTGATATTAGTTAACCTACATGATAATCTTAATGTATTAATATTTTCCTTGATTATTAATACTTGACTAGGGAAAATTTAGAGTAATTTTCCATATAATATATCACTCTAGGGCAATATTATATTCATCTAATATTTGCAAAGATCTAAAAAATATAATAAATATAAAATGATGCTTTTATACTTATAAGATATGATACAAAAGTCTCAAAAGAATCATTTAATGATTGAATTTTAGTGGATACTCTAACATATCTTTCCATCTATCAATCAATTTATATAATGATTGACTTTCAATTTATAATTCAACTTGATTATATATCTATCCAACTATCTGTCTGTGTGTTTATTTATGTATTTGAGTATTTATTTATCTATGTATCTGACTATATGTCTATTTGTCTAACAATCTTTCTTTTTAACTAACTAACTAACTAACTATCTGTCTATATATCTATCTGTCTATCTATCTACATGTCTATCTATCTAACTGTCTATCTATATATCTATCAATCTGTCTATCTATCTTCTATATATCTATCTGCCTATCTATCTATGTATCATTCTGTCGATATGTATATCTGTGTTTCTTTTTATTAGTCTATCAGTCTATTAGATTATTAGTATACTAGTATATCTATCTGCTATCTATCTATCTATCTATTTGGCAATCTATCTATCTATATTTTTAACTATATATCATCCTATCAATCTATATATCTATCCATCTATTATATGTCTTTTTGTCTATATGTCTATCTATTTATCTATCTATATGTCTCTTTATCTGGCTAACTATCTAATTATCTATATATCATTCTAACTATCTGTGTATATTTCTATATGAGTATCTACCTATATGTCTATCTGCATATCTTTCTATCTATCAATCTATTTATCTGTTTATCTGTCTGTCTATCTATCTATATTTTTATATATATATCTACCAATATATCAACCTATCTATCTATCTATTATTTGTCAGTATGTCTATATGACTATATGACTATCTTGATATCTTTTTATCTATATATCTATATATATCTGACCATCTCTGTATTTGTCTATCTATGTATTTGTCAATTTATTTATTTATATTTCAATCTATCTGTATATCTATTTATCTCTATCGATCTATTTGTCTATTTGTTTATCTATATAATTTACTAGCTATATATCTATTTATCTCTATATCTATTTTTCTATCTATCTATTTTCAATCTATATATCTGTCTATTTATCTATATGTCTATCTATCTATCTATCAATTTTCTATTTGTCAATATGCATTTCTATCTATCTATCTATCTATCTATCTATCTATCTATAAGTCTATGAGTATATAACTATATTAGTCTATTTTTCTAACTATCTATCTATATGTTTATTTGTTTATCTATCTATATGTATATATGATCTATCAGTGTATCTATATATCTATCTATATATATATATATATATATATATATATATCTATTAGTAGATCTATCAACCTATCTATCTATCATTGTCTATTTGTCTCTTTGTCTATCTATCTATCCATTTATCTATCTATTAGTCTATCTATATATCTATCTATCTATCTTTCTTTCTTTCTTTATATCATTATGTGTGTGTGTGTATATATATATATATATATATATATATCTATATGTCTATCACTTTATAAGTCTATGTATCTATCTATCTATCTATATGTCTATATATTTATTATTCTGTGTCTATATGTCTATCTATTTATTTTTATATCTATATATCTATCTATATCTTTCTTTCTATCTGTCTATCTTTTTATCTATATATCTATTAATCTATCTATCAGTTTGTGTCTATATACCTATCTATTTATCTGCCTATCTATCAATTTATTGATCTATCTATATATTTCTTTATCTATATTTCTATATGTCTATCTGTCAATATATCTATTCTTTATATGTCTATTTCTGTACATGTCTATCTATGTGTCTATCTATATATTTGTCTATATATCTATCTATCTATTTGTCAATATATCTATCTATATTTCTATTGATCTGTCTATTTGTCTATCTGTCTATCTATCAGCCTATCTTTTTGTATATTAGTCTAAATATTTATATATCTATCTGTCTATCAATTAAAATAACTATTTTTCTATTTATCTATCTGTTTATCTCTCTATCTATCTTTTAGTCTATCAATCTATTGGTCATATTTGTTTATCTGTTATCTATTTATCTTTCTATCTATTTATCTTTCTATCTATCTATCTGTCTGTATGTCTATCTATTAGTATATTAATTTATTTGTATACCAATATATTTATTAATTTGTGAATGTGTCAGTCTATCTATCTATTTGTCTATTTTTTTTATGTCTACTTGTCTATCTATCTATTTGTCTATCTCTTAATCTAACTATCTTTTTATCTGTATATCTATCTATTTGTCTATCTATCTACCTGTCTATCTTTTTATCATTATATCTATTTATCTATCTATCTATTTATCTATCTATCTATTTATCTATCTATCTTACTATCTATCTGTCTATCTATATATTTGTTTATCTAGCTATCTTTTTATCCATTTATCTATCTAAATGGACTATTTGTCTATCTTACTACCTAGATATCTATCTATGTATATGCATATGTACCTATCAATCTAATTGTGTTTCTGTCTATATATATATATATATATATATATTTGTCTATCTATATATCTTCATATATATATATATATATATCTATCTTTCTAATTTTATATATTTCTATCTATCTATCTATTCTATATCTGTCTATCTATTATAAATATATCTATCTATTTGTCTTTCTATCTCTATGTCTATATCTCTATCTAGAAATCTGTTTATCTATTTATCTTTTTATCTATCTATCATTTTCTATCTGTCTACTTGTATATCTATCTATTTCTCTATTTGCAAATCTTTTTATGTCTATCTCTATATCTATTTATCGTTATCAATCTATTTGTATATTTTTCTGTATGTTTAAATGTTTATCTGTATAACTATTTATCTATATATCTGTCTATTTGTTGTCTTTATTCAATCTATATATCTATTTATGTATCTATCAGTCTGTCTATCTAACTATCTATCTCTTTAGCTAAATTAGCAATGGAAAAATCCGTAGCTATTTTCATTCAAAATCAATTTTCATAATTTTAAATTTTCACAAAAAATTTCATTACATATTTTTATTATTTTATATAAAATTAAATAAAAACATACACCATAAACCATTTTTTATAATTAACAAAAACCAAAAAAAATCAGAAATAATTATGATATAAATGTTACATGGTTAAAACAAAAACATAACATATGTATATAATCATTTAAAATTATATCATCATCTTCATCATTAGCTTGTGCATTTGTGCATGGCTCTCTTACGTGGGTTGTCTACTAGAATTTGGTGTGTTATCTCTCTCATCAAGATTTCTAACTGTGACTCCATATATTTCATCTATTATTACATTACATTCTTCATTTCTTTCATCTCATCATTAACTTCTTTTTTTTTCTGCATACACATCAATTCAAACTTAAACATTATGAGAATATCTATATATATAGATATCTATATACATACATACATACATACATACATATATATATATACTTACAAATATAGAAGCTAATACAATGAAAAAAAACAATTAATTCTTAGTCATGAAAAAACAAGCAACAAACAATCCAATTCATAAAAATTTGAGAATTTTTTAAAAAATGTTACATGCATAAGAAAATAGTGTAAAGAATGAAGCCAATTGTGATGCCTTAAACTTAAAATATTTCAAATCATCTCTAACTAATGTGATCAGAAATAAAACTTCTAAATATGTATTTTGATATTCTAACATGATTCTGAATACCAGATAAGCCTCAAGCTAATATTGGCCTATTTTTTTAAATGATTGTGGGGGTTTGGGCCAACTTACATGCAGCTCGAGTAATCTCATGAGAAAAAAATCAACCCCTATGGTTCCACCAATAGAGCAACTATGACAAAACCGCATGTATCATCTACTACCATTTCACATGCAGAACAAATTATTATTACCATGACACTAACATAGATTGAATAGTATCTGAGATAAGAATTTATGTATATGTTCCCCTTGTAGCTGCATAAAACACTGCATATGATAAGGATCACAAGTTTAGCAGTGAAGAACCTTACAAAACTTCTCTCAAACCCTGTATATATATTTCCCTTTAAATAAGAAGATTAGCAACATCTTTCAAACTCTCAAAATTGATTCAAACATCTCTCAAAATTCATATTCATTGTACCATTAACAAAAATAAGTCCACCCATTAGTACTTCAAAAAAAAAAGATCAAAGTTTCATTATAATTTGAAATATGCATGCATACAGCTTTCATCTTTTAAAAAACAAACAATCAAAGTCTAGCATGCTAGACTAGAATCTTGAAGGTGGCCAACAATATCACCAAAGCAATGCATGTGATTCACTGAACTTCTAGTGCTCTACAAAAATTGCATACTCCGTTTAGAAGAAGTTCATAATATTTCAATTCATAGTATTATAGCACGTTAAATTGAAATCAAATAAAATTATTACATGATTAAAAAGATTGTGTCATTCCTCCGAGGTAGACGATTACTCTAATCTTCTAGCTTAAAAAGGCAGCTACAACGAAACAACACGTACAATAAGCCAACAGAAAGTGGAAGACATGCTGAGTGAAAAGGAATTGGCATCACTGAGACAAAGACCAATATGAGGTGGAAATCTTGCGCAAAATAGCTTTTGGATCAAGTCAAGTCATTATGAGTAACCATGTTTTTGAACTGTGGCACTAATGACCGACCAAATGACATTCTGATTTACTTCTCTGAAATTGGAAACTAATAATGAAATAAAGATAAAACACACAATTCATGATAAATTTATGCCAAACTTTTTAAAATAAAAGTTTCATTCAATTTTAAACAAATAAAGACTAAATGTACCAAAGAAATTCAAGTGTCGTACCAAAATACCAGCACTATTATGTGCCAACTGATGTAAACACTACTAACATTGACCACCATTTGGTTCTAGTTTATAGGAATCACATCAACACACATCGAATGGTCACACCATGCCCAAAATCTTTATGAAATATCAAAGCAATGTCAATTTCCACATCAATAATATGTTTGAACTATCACTGTCACTACCAAATAGTAATGTATAATGACTATTGTTAGCATCACAGGTTAAAGGTTCACCACCATCTACATAGCTCGACACCACTATTCACATTTATGCCGCATAAATCAGGTGCTAGTGTGGCAAGTGCCATGTGAAAGTATGCACTGTGGATGGGCTTATATTTGATAAAGGTGATGAAAATGATGTTAGTGATAGTGATGGTGATAAAGATTGAGATGCTGATTGTGATGTTGAAGTTTGGATATGGTGGTATGAGATTGTACTAACTTTGCAACAAATGTAAAATACTAGATGAATTTCATTAATTTCTATGTTCACGTCCACCTTCACCAAGCCCACATCTTTTAGGTGCCATCTATTGTACGAAAAATAAAAACATATAACAATTAATAGATATATGATGAACACCCATGCATTTTAGAATAATACAGACCAATAGATTTCAACAAAATATAGAAAGTCTTTGATAATATAATATTATAATACAATAATAACAGTTTAATTATCAGCATCACGATTATCCTCCAATGGATCTTCCGAAATTTTGTCTAATTCTGAAGAAAGTTACAACTCATCTTCAGATAGAAAATGATCATCTTCAATTTCTACTATGCTACCATTTGAGTCATATAAGTTTTTTGGATCTTCATCTACATGCACAGGCTCAACATTATTTATGTCATATTTTTGAAATGCCAGTGGAATAGCTAGGTTAGCACTTCTTTGTTGAGGTGTTGGTTCTTTAAAATTTGATCAAGCATTAATTTTGAAAATCACCCACCATTTACTCTTATCATGAGATAAACTCATATATGTACAATAATATACTTGAGTGACTTAAACTACCATAATAAATGGCTCATATTGATTATATCTATGTATATGGTTAACAACCACTAGCTTATAATCTAAATGAATCTTTATACCCACATTTCATGTCGAATCAAACCAATTGCATTTTAATAATACAATCCTATTATTTTTTAGTTCAGGATACTCCAACACAATAACTTCTACGAGTTGACCATAATAATCAATCTCATCTATACTATAACTTGTGCCTTTAATGCATACACCACAGTTCATTGTTGTATTAGAAGAACCCTGCCTAATTGTGTGAAATTTATATCCATTGACAAAATACCTAGTATAAGTCGTCACATTCAGACCTTTACTTAGATTCTGAATGAATATATTGGAATCTCCATTTGAAAAATCATTTTCCTGTCGCATAAATTAAATAAATGATGTTAATAACTAAAAGATAATAATAAATCAAATAATTCAAAAAATTAAAACTTAATAATTCTCACATAGTTTTTGAACCAATTCACAAATTCTGTTTCTAACATATAATTGACCTCATGGCTAGAAATGGTTGGATGTCTGTTTTAACTACTCAACATAAACACTACAAAAATATAAATAGAGGGAGAATAAAGTATATGAATTTTTTATTATTCCTTTTAAGGACAAAATTAAACAATGATTAAACCTACAACAATTTTGAGTATACATACTCAATATATGGTGGTACCTCTTTGCAATTAAGTAAAGCATTGCTCTGGGTTGCTTTGTACTCTTCATCTATCATACATCTTTTTTTTCTCTTCCAAATGCTCTTCCAGGGTGCTTGAAAATTGATAGCTTATCCATAGAATCATCTTCTATGAGCAAATGGCCTTCATCAATCTGAGGCACATTTCTATTTTTTGTATTGACATTATCCTCAAAATAATAAGAACAAAAAGATGATGATTCTTCTACTAAATATGCATTGAAAATTGAACCTTCAACTCTTGCATTGTGCTAACATTCAATTTCAACTTATGAAGATACCAATAACTATAATATTAGGTTTCAATTATATCAAATTATAATATTAATTTATTCTTGAAATAATAAACCACCACTACTTATATTTATTTATCTTTCAAAAGGATAAATCCACCTATATTGCACTAGCCTAGCTATCCTTGCTACATATGTCAATTGAACCAGAAAATGCTCCATTTATTTAAAAATGCTCGGCGAGAATATCCATTCAAGCTAACAAATAATAAGAGGTAAGTTATCCTCGATTCTCACCATGTCACCTTTTTTGATTGTGGTTGTAGTTAGTTATTTGAAGAACAAACTAAGTTCGATAAGGACCTTCCAAACACTTAGGAGAAGAAATTCATGAAATACAATTGGTATTATTCTGTGCATAAATACATAATAGTCATAACTTTTTATTCCAAATAACTTAAGATTTTTCATATCCACACATCTACCCATATTTGATACATATCCATCAAAGAATTTCAAATCTTTAACTCATTCATACAATGTCTATCTGTGTAACAAGCTTTAGAATATTTTCTATTGCTTTATTTAGTTTCAATTCAAGACACTAACAGTAATCATTCAACTCTTGTCTTGATTTTAAAGTGTACTTTGTTTTTCCATCTACATTAAAGACAATGTTGAAAATATTGTCAAACACATCTTTTTCAATATGCATTACATTCATGTTTTGATGAATTAAATTGGCCTTCAAATAGGGCACGTCCCAAAAAATACTAAGTTTCCTCTAGCCAAAATATTTTTTATATTGGACCATTAGTTTGAGTAGCATCCTTTTCAATTATTTTATTCAGACCCAAACTCTAAATCTCTTTCATAATATCATCTTTTGAATGAACAACTGGTGCAACTATCATTACTATTTTATTTTTTTGAAATGTAGTTCTATTTCTATGGAATGGATGATACGTATGTAGAAACTTATGATGGTTATCAAACCATGATTATTTACGACTAAATTTGAGGGGAAATGCATTAGACTTATCCATGCAATACGGGCATGCTAATCATCTTGCAGTACTCCAACCAGACAATATTGAATATGTAGGAAAATCACTTACCGTCCACATAATGGCCACTCACATAATGATTTAACTCTACTATAATCGGCTGTAAGTACATATAGCATGTCTTTCACATTATTTGGTCCTGGAACCAATATTTACAAAAACATATATTACTCCTTCATACACAATGATGGAGGCAAATTATAAGGTGTCACTATCACTGGCCATATTGAATACTATTGTCCAGATTGGCCAAATGGTTGAAATCCATTAGTGCAAAGACACAATCTCACATTTCAACTTTCAGCTGCAAAATCTTGATGTATATGATTAAAATAGTTCCAAGCAAGTGAATCTGATGGATCACGCATTACCAGTTATTCAACCTCATGCTGAGAATGCCACCTCATATCATGTGTTGTAACATTTGATGCATATATTCTCTACAATCGAGGAATTAAAGAGAAGTATTACATCTTATTAAATGCAACTTTATCTTTTGTCGTATATATGCAACATAGGGTACCTTCTTAAACTGATGATTATCACAAAAATTACAGCTAATTAAATCACTCTCACTACCATAATATAACATAGATCCATTACAATAACAATCAATTTTTTCTACTGGTAGACCCATACCTCATAGTAAATTTTTAGTATTGTGAAAATTGTTAGTGACTAAATTATTATCCGTAAGAATCTCTTTCATCAGTTCAGTCACCTAGTCAAATAATTTCTCAGACATATGATTTTCTGACTTCATGCTCATGAGTTGAGCCCCAAATAACAATTGTGAATGTATTTTACTACTAGGCCACAACTCATTATCTGTAGCCTTAAGGATATCATAAAATTTCTGAGCTTCATGATTAGGTGGTTCATCCATGTAATCCATATTCAATTCAGCACCAGCAGCTTCCATGCCATCCTATTGTATGTGTTTGATGCTTTTTCACCACATACATATGATTTAGTACCCTCATTTTAGTCAATGTTCAGAGCCATTTTACTTTCTCCATAATAAATCCAAACAAAATAATTTGGTACAAAGCCATATTTAGCCACATAGTATCTTATAGTGTTTGCATCATGAAAAGGCATATTCTAACACTTGTAGTTATTACATGGACACTTAATTTTTTTTCCATCCATCCATCTCGATTGACTACCTGCAAAGTTAATGAGAGTTTCTAGCCCACTCAAAAAATCTTGATTCAAAATTCCTTTCATAAACCTTTTGTACATGCACTGACGATCTGAACTCATTTGCTCTATTATATTTATAAAGAAAAATGCTCAATTATTATTCTGAATTAAACATTCAGTGACAACAAAATATACTAATAATTAAATAAAATCACTTTTTGATGAATATGCAAATATAAAATATCATGAATATCGAGGCAATGCATTTGTAGAATCTACATGAAGAAATAGAGCATTTTTTATCTCGTTAAATATTAATAGATATCATGCTATTATGAGATGAAATGAGCAAACTATATGAATGGACAAGAAAGGAAAGCAAAAAAGAAAGGAATTAAAAGTCTGAAGGAGTAAGCTTCTCACATCTTAATGAAGATCAAATAGCACAAATTTTACTATGAATCAACTCAATCTTTGAATATTAAAATAAAAAAGAAAGAAAAAATAAATGGAATGAAGATCCAATTCCAAGAACTCTTTGAAAATGGATTAATGAAGAATTAATACATGAACAAAAATATATTTGGACTAGAAAACATATCATACAAAGTATCCAACTAGAATACATAGATGTGAAGCAAGCCACAATTACAGATTCCTAGCCTTACAAATATAGACTAATTAGAGATACAAAGAATTACATACATTAACATTAATATTATTGGTGGAAAACTGCAATCAAAAGATAGTTTGTTAATAAAACTTACATACACCTCAAATTAATACCTAATCAACATGAAGGATGAGAACATATTAATACCTAATCAAAAAATTTTTATATTTATCTATCTATTTTTTATCTATCTATCTATCTACCAATATATATATATATAAATCTATTTGTCTTTCTATCTGTCTTTTGATTTGTCTTAACTATATATATATTGAACTATCTATCAATTTTTATATCCAACTGTGTATCAATCTATCTACAAATCTATCTGTCTATCTGTCTATCTATTAATCTTTCTATCAATCAACCGATCTAACTTTCTACCTATGTTTCTATCTATATATCTATTTATTTATCTATATGTCTATATATGTGACTATCAATCTGTCTATCTATCTATTATTCTGTATATATATCTATATATCCATCAATCTAGCTATCTATGTTTCTATCTATCTATTTGTCTATCTTTTTATCTATCTTTTTGTCTATTAATTTGTCTTTCTATCTATCTTTCTGTCAATCAATCTATTTATTATTCTATTTATCTATCTATCAATCTATCTATCTTATTGTAAATGTATCCATCTATCTCTCTATCTATCAATCTTTCTATCTTATTGTAAATGTATCCATTTATATCTCTATATATCATTTTATCAATCAATCTATGTGCCTATCTATCTTTTTATGTATCAATCTATCTATTTTCTCTAGCTATCTATCATAATATTTATCTATCGATCTATCTCTAAATTTATCTGTCTATCAATCTGTTTATCTACCAATCTAATAATCTGTCTATCTATCTAAGTATCTATCTATCTGCCTATCTATCTATCTAATGATCTGTCTATCTATTTATCTTTCTATCTATCTATATATCTATCTTTATATCTGTGTATTTATCTATATATTAATCTATCTAACTTTTTATCCATCTTTCAATATATCTATCAATATATCTATCTATCAATCTATCTAATTATCTGTCTTTCCCTCTATCTATCTATTTATCAGTCTATCTATCTATTTGTCAATCAATCAATCAATCTGTTTGTTTATCTATCAGTCTATCCTTTTGTCATCTTTTCCCCTATCTATCTGTCCATTAATCTTTTTTTTATTTGTCTATTTAACTAACTAACTATCTATCTTTTAGTATATTTATCTATCAATATATTTGTCTATCTATCTTTGTAATAATACATCTATCGATCTATCTATTTATATATCTATCTATCAAACAATCCATCTATTTATCTATCTATTTAGCTATCTATCTGTATTCTATTTGTCTATTTATCTATCAATCTACATGTCTATCTATTAAATTATCTATCATACTATTTATTTATCTATCTATCTATTTAATATCTATCTATCGATCTATCTATCTATTTGATTAAATAAATTTTTATATACTAATATATAAAAATGTATATTAAATATATATTATTAATTATATATTTAAATATAGTTATGTATAAAGATTTTATAGTTATACATATAGTAAAAGACAATTATTTATAGTTATATGTTCGTATAACTATAGTATATTAAAGTATAAATAGATTTATATATAATTATATTTAATTATACATATAGTTATAAATATGTATGTAGTTAAAGATATAGTTATATATATTTTTTTTATAGTTATACATATAGTAAATTACAATTATATATAGTTATATATTATTATATATATAGTATATTTTGTTAGAAATATAGTTATATAAAATTATACATATAATTATAAATTATTATATAGTTAAAAAATAGGTATATATAGTTAAATATAGTTATAAAAATAGTTCACATAGTAACAAATATAATTAAATATAGTTATAAAGAGCTTTATATAGTTATACACATATTTATAAATAGTTATACATATATAGTTAAACATATAGTTATATATATGTTGTTATAAGTTTTAATTATAATTTTAGTTACATGTGTAATTGCACACATAGTTTTACATATAGTTATAAATGTAGTTATACATGTTGTAGATGTAATAAAATATAATTTTTCATGTAATTATATATATTTAGACATATCATTATGTATAGGTATTAATGTTGATATATACATTTATATATAGTTATATTTTGATATACATATTGTTAAATACATTTATATATAGTTTTATATTATATTATATATATATATATATATTAAATATATGTTGTTTTATTTATATATAGTTATGTATATTATTTTATTGTTATACATATAGTAAAATACACACACACACACACACACACACATATACATATATATATATATTATTGTGTTATTAATCTTAGGATCATCTTATTTACAAAATTTATTATGTAATTATTAAATATGTTGTTATATACACACTGCTCACCACATACACTAACCATCTCTTTGTGACTAAAACATCCATTGAAAAATACACACTGCCACAAGCCTGTCTGTGTGGCAAAATAGATGGAAAAAAGATGAACACATCCGTGTTGAGAACTAGTAAGCCAGGTTTATTGGAGAATATACATAAGCTAGGAAAAATATGAAAATGGAAAAAAAAATATTAGAATCAAAACAAACACTATTGCATTATGATAAGCATTGAAGAAAAAGGGTAGAAGGCATACCTCAAATCGATAAGAAACTCAAGGCTAGAGTAAATACTTTTACTCCACTATTAGGTTTTGTTTTGATTTATCCGTGTTGAGAAAGAGAGGTAGATGGCACTAGTTAGAGACTTAGAGTTTTCTCAGGACAACAAGATATGGTTTTTTAAGTATTAAAATTTCGTAAATGTTTTAATTTTTAATTAGCAAAACATTTAATAAACAATAAATATATATAAAACATATAGACACACCTTTTTTTTTACTTAATAAATTATTTTCAATAATTTAATGTGTGTGTAGCAAGGCACACATAAAAAACAAACACCTTACAATTTGTAATTATTAAATTGATTAAATAATAAATATATAAATAATTTCTAAAAATAGATGTTTGGCCTTCCAACTAGAAACATAAATTAAATGGCTTCAAAACTTGTAAACTTCATATAGTAAGGTACACATGAAAAGATGATTGGTCTTCAAGCAACTCTCCTAAGAATTATAAATACTCTTTATGTTAAAAAATATATAAAAATATATATATTTTATGGTTATGAATTTTTCAGAATTCATATTACTTTTTATGAAGAAAATGAGAAATAATTTTAAAGGCATAAAATTTCATATTATTTGATAAAATTTATAATTTATAAAATTCTAAAAATTATTTAAAGCGAGAAGATCATTAAAAAAATTTATATTAATTATTTTGATAAAGATAGAATATTAAAAGCCAATAGTAAAAATTTTACTCAATTGTTTAATTCTTATAAATTTAAGTAGGGGAAAACATATATGTATTTATCTTTAAATATTAATTTATTTTCTTTTAAATTTAATGAAAAATGTTAATTTTTTTTTATATTTCAGAATTTTCGAATTTTTTTTGTAATTCTTTTTTTTTAAAGTTTTATATAATCATAAAACTATTTTTTTAACATAAAATAATATTAATATTTACTAGTTTATTCGTTAATTCAGTTATTTTTGTAATTATTTTATATTTAATCATACAAAGAATTGTTTTAGTTTTTTATTAGTAGAAATTTTAAAGTATGTTCATGTATTTTTTAAAATTTCTTTAATAATTATTATAATTATAGAAATAATTATTTAATGTAATTTAAATACAAATTTTTAAATTTCTTAATTAAGAATTTTAGAAAAATTTTTTGGATAATTTTATAAAAATTTGATAATCATAAAAATGTTATTTTAATTCTTATTAATATAAATTTTTTTTGTATTTATATATATTTAAAAGTATTTATTTATAATATCCTATTTTTAAAATTATATGAAGAGAATGTAACTTTAATGGATCGCACATCTATAGACCATCATATACATTTAATATACAAAATTAAATAAAATATTAAAACAAATAATATGTTAAAAAAAAGTTAAATCATTAAACAATAGCAACTAAAATTATCCCTAGCCCAAATAGCTAGGGAAAAATCTCTAGCTAAATGCATATATTTCGAAAAAATTAACATTTAAGGAATAATTGTTTGGGAATAAATATAAAATCATAACAAAAATTTAAATATTTATTTAGCAATGGATTTAGATAAGGATAATACTTCGGTAATCCATTGCAAAATTTGCAATTTTCTTTGTGCAAAAATCTGCTACAATTTTAGCTATGGTCAATTTTAAATCGAAAATTTCATTCCTAAATACGTCACAAATTTGTAATTCAATATAAAATCTAAAATTTCTTTCTATTCCATAGCTAAAGCCTTGCTATTTAACTAAGAATTTTATCATAGCTAAATTTCAAAAGCTAAACAGACATTTTCTTGTATTACTAGCTATTTATCTGTCTATTTGTATATCTTTCTATATGCCTATATATCTATATGTTTATATATCTATATGTCCATCAATCTATCATTCTTTTTGTATATCTATATATTTATCTATTTATCTACTTGCATACATATATATCAATCTATATACCTATTTATTTATCTATATATATATATATATATGTCTATTTGTCAATCAGTTTAAATGTTTGAGTCATTCAGTCTATCAGTCTATCTATCTATCAGTCATTATGTGTATATGATTATTTGTCTATCTATCTAGATTTCTATCTATCTAGATTTCTATCTATCTATATATCAATCAATTATTCTATCTTTCTGTTTATATATCTATCTATCTATCTCTCTTTCCATCTATTTATCTATCTGTCTATCTATCTATCTGTCTATTTATCTAACTATCTAACTATCTATTTATCTATTTATCTATCTAACTATCTATATTTCAATCTATCTTTTATTTATATACCTATGTGTCTATCTATCTAGCTATCTGTCTATCTATCTATCTATCTATCTATCTATATGTGTATCTATCTATGTGTCTATTTGTGTAACTATCTAACTGACTATGTATCTATTTATCTATCTACATATCTATATATCTAACTATGTATAGATCTATCAATCTTTTTATCTATCTATTAATCTATTAGTCTATCAGTTTATCTATCTATATATCAAACTCTATATCTGTATATCATTCTATTTTTCTATCTATTTATTTATCTATCGATCTATCTAACTATCTATATGTTAATCTCTATATCTATCTTTCTATTTGTCTATCTATTTATCTATGTATCTTTCTATCTATTTGTCAATGTATCTATATATTTATCTAACTTTATATCTATTTATTTGTATATCTATCTAATTGTGTATCAATCCATTGACTATATATTTATATGTCTATCTATCTATCTGTTTATCTATCTATCTATCTATATATCTATTTATGTGTAAATTATCAATTTGCTTATCTATCTATTTGTTTATTTGTCTATATGTTTATCACTCTATTTGTCTATCTATATATTTTTCTATCTACCTATCTGCCTATCTATCAATTTTATTATCTATCTATCTATTTGTGTGTATATTTATATATCTATCTATCTAACTATCTATATGACTATCTATCTATCTAGTTGTCTATCTAGATATCTATTATCTATCTATTTGTTTGTCTATTTTCGATCTAGCTATCTATCTATCTACTAGTCAACTTGTCAACCTATATACCTAACTATTTGTCCATCTGTCTATCTTTCTATATTTCTATTTATCAATCAGTCTGTGTATAGCTATTTATGTGTCTATCTATCTATCTGTCTGTCTATATGTTTTTCGATCTATCTTTCTATCTTCCTGTCTATATATCTATTTGTCTATCTATCTAACTAACTATCTATCTATCTATCTTTCTTTCTATCATTTTATATATCTATTAGTTTATTTATCTATCTCTATCATTCTAACATTGTATCTTTCAATCTATCAATTTATCTATCTATCTTCTATCTATCTTTATATCTGCCTATCTATTTATTTATCTATATATCTATCTATCTTTCAATCAATCAATCGTTGAATCAATCAATCAATCATTGAATCAATCAATCAATCTATCTATCTATCTATATGTGTCTCTATCTATCTATCTATCTATCTATTTTTCAATAAACATTTGTGTCTATCAATCAATCAATCTATCGATCTATCTATCTATCAGTTTATCTGTGTATCTTTCTAAATATTTATCTATTGATCTTTCTATCCACATATCTATCTATCTTTCTATCTATCTATTTTTCAATCTTTCTATATGTTAATCTATCTATTTGACTGTCTATTAATATGTCTATCTATCAATATCTCAATCTATCTATCTGTCTAGTTATCTATCTATTTATCTATCTTTCTTTTTATATATATTTATATCAATCAATCAATCTATCTATCTATCTATCTTTCCATGTGTCTGTCTATCTATCTTTTTGTCTATTAGCCTCTCTATCTATCCTTCTATCTATCTATCTTAAAATTTGTTTATCTATTCCTATATATATATATGTCTATCAGTCTATCTATCTTGCTGTCTATCTTTCTATCTATTTTTCAAGGTATCTATGTGTGTATCTATCTATCTATAAATCTATATATCTATCTATCTATATATTTGTAAATCTATCTAAATATGTATGTGTCTATATATCTTTCTAACGAACTATCTATCTGTAAATTGATCTATATGTCTATTTGTCTATTAGTATTTTAATCTATCTATCTATAATTCTATTAGTCTATCAGAATATTTGATAATTATTCTATCTATATATCTATCTATATGTATATATGTCTATCTATCTATTTGTTTATTTGACTATCAATCTATCTATGTGTCTATCTATCTATCTATTTATATAACTATCAAACTTCTTTTCAAACTATCTGCCTATTTGTCTATTTATCTATTAATTTATCAATCTGTCAATCTTTCTATCTATCTCTCTATCTATCAATTTTCCTATCTATCTATAGAATAGTCTTTGTATCTACAATCTATCTATATACTTGTCTATCTATTGATCTATTTGTCTATCAATTTTTCTATCTATCTAATTGTCTATATATATATATATATATATATATATTTGTCGATCTGTCTATCTATTTATTTGTCTATCTGTTTATTTATCTTTATGTCGATTTATCAATCTTTTTGTCTATTCATCTAAATTTCTATCTATGTTTCTATCTATATACCTATCTATGTACCTATAAACCTATCTATCAATGTATCTATATATTTGTATGTCTATCTTGTCTATCTATTTGTTAGTCTGTCAATTTGTCTATCTTTTTATTTATCAATCTATGTTTCTAACTATTTGTCAATCAATCAATCTATCTATCTATATGTATATCCATATATCTTCCTTTCAGTCTATCTATCTATCTGCCTATTTGTTTATATATCAATATATCTATCTGCCATTCTATCATTCTATGATTCTAATTGTCTATCAATATTTTTATCTATCTAACTTTATATCTATCTATCTGTATATATATATAGCTATCTTTCTGCCTATCTATCTATCAATCTATAATCTATTTCTCAATATGCCTATTTGTTATAAGTATTTATGTTATATTATATATATATATATATATATATATATATATATATATATATATATTTATTTATTTATTTATTTATTTATTTATTTATTTGTCTATATGTATAATTATCTTAATGTGTATCTGTGTGTCTATCTATCTAACTATTTATCTATATATATCTATCTATCTATCTATCTATCTATATATCTATCTATCTATCTATAAGTATATCTTTCTATCTATCTATTGGTCTATCTATCTATTAGTATTTCTATTTATGTATTTATAAATCTAAGTATCAATTTGTCTATCTGGCTATCTTTCTATCTTTAATATCTATATATTTGTTTATCTATCTATCTATCTATCTATTTGTATGCATGTATGTCTATCAATCAATGTATCAATCAATCAATCAATCTTCTATCAATCAATCTTTTTTTCTATCTATATATTTATCTATCAATTTATCTCTTTATTTATTTATCTATCTATTTATCTTTCTATATATATATATATATCTATCTATCTATCTATCTCTCCATCTATCTATCTATATAACTATCATTCTAATAATTTAATTATTTATCTGTCTATTTTTTGTCTATATATCTATCAATTTGTTTATATCTTTATCTATCAATCTATCTATTTTATTATCTTATTATCTACTAATCTATTTATCTATTTATCTATTTATATATTTGTCTATTTGTCTATATGTATATCCTTCTATCTATTTAGCTATCAATATATTTGTCAATCTTTCTATCTATCTATCATTCTATTTATCTATTTTTTATATCTATCTATCTATCTATATATCTATCTATTTATCTATATATCTATCTTTCTTTCTTTCTGTCTAACTGTTTGTCTGTCTATTTGTTTATTTGTTTAATAGTCATTCAGTGTAATTTTCTATGACTCTATCTGTCTATGTGTATATATGTTTAGATGTCTATATGTCTTTATGTCTATCTATCTAGTTGTCTATCTATGTATCTATCTATCTGTCTATTTTTCTATCTGTCTATCTATTTGTCTATTTGTCTTTATTTCAATCTATCTATCTATTTATATATTTATCTGTCTATCTATATTTCTATCAATATGTCTATCTATCTATATGTCTAACTATCTTTTTGTTTATCTTTCTATATGTATATCTATCTTCCTGTCTATCTATCTATCTATCTAACTATCTGTCAATCCGCATATCTATCTATTTATCTATCTTTATTTCTATCTATCTATCTATCAGTCTATCTTTCTAATTGACTATATGTTTATATTTTTATCTATCAATATTTCTATTTGTCTATTTTCTATATGTCTATCTATCTGTCGATCTATCTAGTTATTATTTATATATTTGTCTATCGATTTATCTATCTTTCATTTCTATCTGTCTGTCTATAAGTTTTTTTTTATCAATCATTCAGTCTATTTTTTATCACTCTATCTGTCTATCAGAATATATGTCTATATATCTCTATGTCTTTATGTCTTTATGTCTATCTGTCTAGCTGTCTATCTATCTATCTGTCTATCTATCTTTCTATCTATCTATATATTTATCTATATATCTATCTATCTGTCTATAGATATATCTATCTATTTTACTATTTATCTAGCTATCTTTCTTTATTTCTATATATCTATCAGTCTATCTTTCTAATCGTCTATCTATTTATATGTATATCTATCTATCTTTTTATTTTTTTACTTATCATTATGTCTATTTGTCTGTCTGTTTGTCTATCTGTTTTTCTATCTGTCTATTGATTTATTTGTTTATTTGTCTATATATCTATTTGTCTGTCTATCTGTCTGTATAAAAATTTATTTATTTATCAATCATCTAGTCTATTTTTTATCACTCTTTCTGTCTATCAGAATATATGCCTATATGTCTATGTCTTTATGTCTTTTTGTCTATTTTTCAAGCTGTCAATCTAGTCTGTATTATTTTCTATCTATCTATCTATTTGTCTGTCTATCGATATATCTATTTGTTTGTCTATTTTATTATCTATCTTTCTTTATTTCTATCTATCTATCAGTCTATCTTTCTAATTGTCTATTTGTTTATATGGATATTTATCTATCTTTCTATTTGTCTAATTATATATATGTCTATCTGTCTATCTATAAGTCTCTCTATCTGGCTCTCTATTTATATGTCTATCATTCTATCTATTTATCTGTCTATCAATCAAACAATCTATCTATCTGTCTATCTGTCTATCTATCTATTTATCTATTTGTCTATCTGTCTATTTATCTATTTGTATATTTGTCTTTCTGTCTATCTGTTTATCTATTTATCTATCTATCAAATGATTTATATCTCTATCTATCTATATATCTATCAAGCTACCTTTCTATCTGTTTATTTATCTATCAATCTATCTATCAATCTATCTATATGTCTATCTATGTAATTCTCAATATGTAAATCTATCTATCTGTCAATTTGTATATCTGTCTAACTATCTATATGTCCATCTATCAATATATCTAGCTTTTTGACTATCTATTTGTCTCTATATCTCTTTATCAATCTATTTATATGTTTATTTATATTTCTATCTTTTGGTGTATTGATCTATCTATATAATTTTATTTGCCTATTGTCTATTTGGCTATTTGCCTATTTGTCTATATGTATATATGTTTTTTAGTCCATCTGTCTATATGTCTATCTATATATTTGTCTATTTGTAAAAATGACTAACTGCCTATTTGTCTATCTATCTATCTATCAATATATCAATTTGTTTCACTATTTATCTATCTATTAGTCTACTTGTCTACTTGTATACCTATCTACATAATTATCCGTATATCTATCAATTTTTCAATCTATATAACAGTCTATCTATATATTTGTCTATCTGTCTATCTATATTTCAATCTATCAATCTGTCTATCTATTTATATGTCTATTTGTCTATCTGTTTATCTGTCTATCTCTCAATCTGTCTATCTATCTATCGAATTTTCATTCCATCAATATTTCTTTCTTTCTCTTTATCTGTCTAGTTAAATATCTATCAATTCATCTATCGATCTATCTATCTATATATTTATCAATTTATCTATCTATCTAATTGTCTATCTATCAATCTATATATCTATTTATCTGCCTATATATATATATATCTATATTTCTTCTAAATATCTATCAATTTATCGATCAATCAATCAATCAATCTATCTATCTATCTACATGTCTATCTATCTATTTATATCTATCTATTTGTTAATATATATATATATATATATATATATATATATATATCAATCTATATGTCTCTTTGTCTAATTATCTATCTGTATATCTATTTATATATCAGTTTATCCATCTAAATGTCTATATATCTATGTGTCTATTTGTCTATATGTCTATATGTCTATATATCTATCTATCTATTTTACTACAAGAACATATATATTTAGCTAGGGAATTTTAGCTAGGGTTTAATCCCTAGCTAAATTACGATGGATTAGCTAGGGAATACCAAGGGATTTATGTTTTTTATTGAAATAAAAATTTGCAACATAATAGCGACGGATTAGCGATTGAATATTTACATAAATTCCACTAAAGAAAATCAGGGAATTTAGCAATGGATTAGCGATGAACTAGTGACGGAATATTTTCGTAAATTGTGCTCAAGAAAAGCGGGGAATTTAGAAACAGATTAGCAATGGAATTTCCATAGCTAATAAAATCTTGAATATAGTTATGGACTTAGCGACGTATTTAGCGATGGAATTTTCCTAGCTAATAAAATCCAGAATTTTGTGACAGATTAAGCGATGGAATATCTCTAGCAAATGACATTCATATCATAGTGACAGAATTCAACTATAGAATTCCCTACCTAATAACATCTTGAACAAAGTAATGGATTTTAGCGATGGAATTTTTATAGCTAATTATATCCTGAAATATAGTGATGAATTTAGCGATAGAAATTCCCTAGCTAATTACATACTGAATATAGCGATGGTCTTTATAGATAAAACTTCCCTAGCTAATTACATCCTGAATATAGCAACGGATTTTAGTAACGGAACTTCCCTAATTCATTAAATCCAGAATATATTGATAGATTTATCAATGGAACTTCTCTAGCAAATTAAATCCGGAATAAAGCGACGGATTTAGTGATAAAACTCCCCTAGCTAATTAAATCTCGAACATATGGACGGATTTAGAGACAATTTTTCTAGCCAATATGTAATTATTTAATTTTTTTTATTTATTATTAGTTTTAATAATTTATTTATTTTTGTTTATTAAATATATGTTAATGGTCTATAGATGAGTGATACTTGAAAAATACATTATCCCCATAAAATTTTAAAAAAGGGATATAATAAATAAATAATTTAAAAATATAAAAATACAAAAAATTTATATTAATAAGGGCTAAAATAACTATTAAAAAGGGATATAACTTTTTTTTATTATCTTCTCACTTTAAAAATTTTTTGAATTTTAAAAATTATTAATGATATCAAATAAAATCAAAATTTATGCCTTTAAAATTATTTCATATTATCTTCATAAAAATTAATATGAATTCATAAAAATTTATAACCATAAAATATAAATTTTTATATAATTTTTAATATTAAAGTATTTTATAATCTTAGGAGAGTGGCTAAAAGACAAATCATCTTTTCATGTATATTTTATTATATGAAGTTTCTTAATTTTGTAGCTATTTGATATTTTTTTATAAGGCTAAACATATATTTTTTTAAATTGTTTATATATTTATTATTTAATTAATATTATAATAAAAAATTGTAAGGTGTTTATTTTTCATGTGTACCTTGCTACACACACATTAATTTTCTTGAAAAAATTTTGATGGTAAATCAAATAAATGAGTAATTTTGTATTATATATATATATATTGTTTATTTAATGTTTTTATAATTTAAAATATAAATATTTTGGTAATATATATAATCACTTGTTGAGACTCTAGAGACAACTCTAATAAGTGAAGCACATATTCTCCATAGTCAACCATCTAAATTTCATCACCGACCCATCAAAACTTATTCGAAGATTAAGCAATAATTTGTTATTGATTTGAGGTTCGTTTTCTACCCAATTTTTCATCTATTATCTTAATGCAAGAATTTGCGTATTGATTTTATTAATTTTTTTAAAATTCTTTTTCTTTTATCACCATTGTATGCTTGGATTGCTTATATAAACTTATTCGTATACATACTTCAAGCATCTGTGATATAATGCATTCTCATTGTGTGGATGTTAATGGTGCATAGCAGGTATGCTGACTTGATATCTACATCAATATACAAAACTATATATAAATCGTATACATAAACATTACTATATATCAATATGCATGTGTGATATAATTTGAATTTCTTATATGTGTATTTTACAATATATATAACTATAAAAACAGTATACATAAACATAATTATATATAAATATAACTACGTATATTTAATATAGAGAGAGAGATATATATATAACTATATATAAATGTATTTAACAATATGTATATCGACATATAACTATATATAAATGTAATTATCTATATTAATATACATAACTATATATAAATAGTATACATAAATAGTATAAGGTATGCTGACTTGATATCTACATCAATATACATAACTATATATAAACAGTATACATAAACTATATAGATAAAGATAAGTTTATATTATATAAGGGTATTTAAACATAACTATACATCAAAATGCATGTGTGATATAATTCGAATTTCTTATATAAGTGTATTTATTATACTTATAATTATAAAAATAGTATGCATAAACATAACTATATATAAATATAACAACGTATATTTAATATACATATACATATATAGATATATAACTATGCATAAATATATTTAACAATATGTATATCAAGATATTACTATATTTAAATGTATTTATCTACATTAATATACATATCTATATATAAACATTATGCATATATAGTATATATAAACAATATAAGGTATGCCGACTTAATATCTATATCAATATACATAACTATATATAAACAGTATAATTAAACAATATACATAAACATAAGTGTATTTTATATAAGTGTATTTAAACATAACTATACATCAATATGCATGTGTGATATAATTCGAATTTCTTATATAATTGTATTTTACTATATCTGTAACTATAAAAATAGAATACATAAACACAACTATATATAAATATAACAATGTATATTTAATATATATATATATATATATATTACTATATAAAAATGTATTTATCAATATTATATATAAATGTATTTATCTACATTAATATACATAACTATATATAAACCATATACATAAACAATATACATAAACAGTATAATGTATGCCGACTTGATATATACATCAATATACATAACTATAGATAAATAGTATACATAAACAGTATACATAAACATAAGTGTATTTAACAATATGTGTATTTTACTATATTTATAACTATAAAAATAGTATACATAAACATAACTATATATAAATATAACAACATATATTTAATATACATATATATGTAGATATATACCTATATATAAAAGTATTTAACAATATGTATATCAACATATTACTATATATAAATGTATTTATCTACATCAATACCTATACATAGCCATATGTCTAAATATATATAATTACATGAAACACTATATATGTCTACATCTACAACATGTATAACTACATGCTTTAGAAACTTAATATCCATTAATATCATTCATCTCATTCATACGTGTTTTTTTTGGATATTGTATAAATTTTTATCATTTTCCCATATATTTTAGGAACTTAAAATTTATTTTTTTTAATCTCAAATGTTTTTTATTGTATTTTTATATGTTTGTATAAATCATTATGATTTAATATGTTTAGTGTTTATATTTTTCTTGCACTTAATATCATTTAACTAAAATTGATTTCTAATTAAAATGTTCATTTGTTAAGATTCATTTTGTAAATTTCAAAATACATAACATTATATTTGTGTAATAAATATTAAAAAAAAATTCAAAAATATATATGTTATGTAGTTTCAATTTACAAAAAAAAAACTTTAAAAATAAAATTTATTTACAAAATAAAATTTGCACATCATAATATTCAATATGTTATATGTATTATAAATAAACAATGTTTGAAATGTATCTATTAATCACAAAAAAAAACATTGTAATGTATTAAATTGGAAAAAAAAATTTATAAATAATTATTTTAAAAAACAAATTCATATATTTATATAGTCATTTATATATTTTGAATAAAATAAAAAAAAATAATTACTTGTAGAAAAAGTTACTCTTGTATTTATATGGTAATCTGTTTTGTTTGAATATAATTAAAGAACTAATTATTTTTTTACAAAACATTAAAGGCATGTATTTATATGCATTACATTATATTTATTTAAATTTTAAAGTTTCTATAACTTTATTAATAATAATAAATAATAGGTTGAAATTTTTTCAGACACTAATATTTTAATAAAAAAATTATCTAGAAAAACAAAAACAATATTATCTATTTATGAACTATATTTTAATTTTTAACATAATTGTAAAACCAAAATAATTTAAAATATGCCAACTTCATTTATTTATATGAGTATAACGATAGTTATTTTAATATAAATATTAAAAAAAACAAATATTTGAATAAAATAGAAGCTCATATATTAAATTCACAATTTTATTTTACGCAAAAAAATACTTCACACACACTCACTCACTCACTCACTCACACACATGCATACACACAAATATTTGTTTTAAATATAAAGAATTTACAATATTTTATAAATTGAGTACAATATATAATATTTTATTTTAAATAAAAATTTTAAATACATTTACACACACACACACACACACACATATAATAGTTTCATGCGTAACTTTAAAAATACATTATGTATATTGGTATATGAGTGTGTTTGTGTGGGTGTACAATAGTATATGCATGCATATGAGTATATACACATTACTTTGAAAATGTAGATACATGTGTGAATATATACAAAATTACAAAAATGTGTATGCTGATATATAATGTATAGTAATGTTTATGGATGTATAAATGTGTGTGTTTGTGTAGGGAAATGTATATGCACATATATATTTATGCATATATATGTAAATATCAATATTAATTTTGAGAATAAAAATACTTGAACACATAAATATTAACATGTTCCACAAATTCGTGGGAGCATGAGCAAAAAGTGACATTATTGCAAGATACTACTAATCTCCCATCTATAACACTTTGCCTCATAATTTGATCAGAGTACTACTTGCAATGATAAGGTTCATTCAATACTACATACAATGGAGTTACATTTTAATTCAATGCCATAATTTGTTCAAATAAAAAAATCTATCTAATATCTTCTTCAATAACATGTCTATCTTCTGTTTCTAGTCTTGATAAGCTATTTTCAATTTTGATTAAATGTATATTTCTTATCTAATATCTCTAGTTCAAACTATTGTAATAGTAAAATCCATCAAATCAATCTAGGCCTGACATCTTTCTTTTCTATGAGATATTTGATTATAAATATTTAGTATATACTATGACTTTGGTTCCCACTAATTATGAAATTAATTTTCCAAAAGAAAAGATTGTTAATACAAGTTCTTTCTCTATAGTTGTGTAATATAATTGGGCATTTTAGAGTGTGTTGTTATCATAGTATATGATAACTAAAATATAAATATTTGTATAACAATATAAAACTTTTCATAATTTTATTTAATTATATTTGTAACTATGTAAACTTTTTTTATAACTATATTAATAACTATATATAACTTTTTTAACTATATAATATTTTATAACTATATGAGTAATTCTATATAACTATATTTTTAATAGAATATATCATATGTATAATACTATATAACTATATATAATTGAATTTTACTATATGTATAACTATAAAAATGTTATATATTACTATATCTTTAGCTACATCATATTTTTAACTATATGTTATAACTATATATAAATATTTGTATAACTATGCAATACACTATACACTACAAGAAAATGTTGATTTTGCTATGGAATTTTAGCTAGGGAACAATCCCTAGCTAAATTGCGAGAGATTAGCTTTGGAATAGCAAGTGATTTATGTTTTTTCATTAAAATAAAAATTTGTAACGGATTAGCGACGGAATAATTTTGTAAATTCTGCATCAAAAAAAAGTGGGGAATTTAGCAATTGATTAGTGACAGAATAATTTCATAAATTCCACATCAGAAAAAAGCGGGGAATTTAGCAACAGAATAGCTACAAATTATTGATGAAATATTTTCCTAAATTCTGCTCAATAAAAGTGGGAAATTTAGCAACGAATTTGAGATGAATTAGAGATGGAATTTCCCTAGCTAGTAAAATCCGGCATTTAGCGATGGAATTTCCCTAGCTACTAAAATCCGGCATTTAGCGATGGTTTAGTGATGAAATTTTCATAGCTTATAAAAACCAGAATTTAGCGACGGATTTTGCAACGGAATTTTCCTAGCAAATAAAAATCAAAATCTAGCGATGGATTTAGTGACGGAATTTCCTAGATAATAAAATTCATAAATTATCAACGGATTTAGCGATGAAATTTTTCTAGTTATTAAAATCTGTAATTTAGCGATTGATTTAGTGATGGTATTTCCCCGGCTAATTACATCCGTAAAATATCGATAGATTTTAGCTACGGAATTCTCTAGCTAATTAATTATTGAACATAGCGATGTAATTTCACTAGCTAATTATATCCCGAAAATATATCTACGGATTTAGCGACAAAATTTCCCTTGCTAATTACATACTTAATATAGTGACAGATTTTAGCGACATAACTTCCCTATCCAATTACTTCATGATTATAGTGATGGATTTTAGTAACGTAACTTCCCTAGCTAAAGAAATTTGGAATATATCGACGGATTTAGCGAGGAAACTTCTCTAGTTATTAAATCCGGAATATAGCGATGGATTTAGTGACAAAACTTCCCTACCTAATAAAATCCCAAACATAGCGATAGAATTTCCCTAGCTAATATTTAATTATTTATTTTTTTTTAATTTATTATTAATTTTAATATTTTATTTAATTTGTTTATTAAATGTATGTTAATGGTCTATAGATGAATAATCATTGAAAGTAACATTCTCTTCGTAAAATCATAAAAAAATGATATTATAAATAAATAATTTAAAAAATATAAAAATACAAAAAAATTATATTAATAAGGACTAAAATAACTATTTATCTGATGTATTGATTTTTAAAAAATTAATACATAATAATTTTTCTAAAATTTTTAATTAAAAAACTTAAATTTTGTATTAGAGTAACATTAAATAATTAATTCAATAAGTATAATAATTTATTTTGATATTTTAAAAATTAAATTAACATTCATTAAAATTTCTACTAATATTAATGTAAATTAATTCATTGTATGATAAAATATAAAATATTTTCAAAAATATATGAATTGATGAATAAACTAGTAAATATTAATATTATTAATAGTATAAAATATATTTTATGATTATATGAAACTTTTAAAAAAAATAATTAATACAAAATTTGAAAATTTTGAAATATAATAAAAATATAAATTTTTTTATTAAAGTTAAAAGAAAATAAATTAATATAGATGTTGCCCCTACTAAAATTTATAAGAATTTAACACTTGAGTAATAATTTTTCTAATAGCTTTTAACATTCAGTCTATTAAAATAATTAATATAACTTTTTTTAATTATCTTATCACTTTAAGTAATTTTTAAAATTTTAAAAATTATTAATGATATCAAATAATATGAAATTTTATCCCTTTAAAATTATTACATATTATCTTCATAAAAATAATATTATTAATTCTTAAAAATTTATAACTATAAAATATAAATTTTTATATATTTTTTAACATTAAGAGTATTTTATAACTCATAGAAGAGTGACTAGAAGACAAATTATCTTTTCATTAATGTCTTAGTATATGAAGTTTGTTAATTTTGTAGCTATTTGATATTTTTTTTATAAGGCTAAACATATATTTTTATAAATTGTTATATATTTATTATTTAATTAATATTATAATAAAAAATTGTATGGTATATATTTTTAATTTGTACCTTGCTACACGCACATTAATATAGTTGAAAAAATTTTGATAGTAAAATAAAATAAATGAGTATTTTTGTATTTTATATATATATAATATTGCATTCTATTATTTATTTAATGTTTTTATAATTAAAAATACAAAATTTTTTAAATATATATAATTTGTTATTTAATGTTTATTTTGTCGAGACTCAAGTCCTCCATCTTTCTCTCAATATTTTCGAAGATTAAGCGACGCAAGTCCTCCACAGTCCTCCATCTTTCTTTTGACACTAACGCAACATAAACATATTCGAATTAAGTGATAATTTGTTATTGATTTGAGGTATGTTTTCTATACTAATTCTTCATCGATTATCTAAATGCAAGAGTTTGCGTATTGATTCTGTTAATTTTTTTTTTCAAAATTCTTCTTCTTTAATCGTATACATTAATTTAATTATATTTATTGTGATACATACCTAATGCATTTGTGTTGGGTTGGGCAGTAGGTATGCTTATATAAACTTAATTTAAATATACTTTTTTTAATACATATTCTGTTAATTTTATTATACTTGGACTGCTTATATAAACTTAATCTTATATAACACAAAATGGGTGTATTGTGTTGGGTAGTGTGTATATAACACATAAATATATAAATGTATTTTATTATATCTATAACTATAAAAATAATTTACATAAACATATCTATATATAAATATAACAACATATATTTAATATATATATATATATATATATATGTATATCTATCTATCTATCATAATTATATATATGATACATTCGATATACATGTCATGTATTTCAAATATAATTAGTATTATAGATATAACATTATATATATATATATTACATAAATAAAGTTATTCTGACTTATATGATAGGCTTTTAAAAATGTATATTTGAAATTCAAAAGTCATCATTATGAAATACACGTCGAATAAATTTGCTTTATGAAAATATCTGTTATTCCATAATGTCGTGGCCACCCAATAAGTATAATTAAATTAATATTTGTAAACTTTATTTTATACAAGACTTTATGTATAGGGAAAAACACACACTCTTATAAAAATGTAAGAGTGTATTTAATATCTATAAATTAAAAGTATAGTCACATTAATATCTGTTAATGTCAAATTGATATATGTGAACATTTATTGACCAGGTTTCAATTAGTTCAAATAAAAATGTAATAGGCTTTATGTATACTGATACTAATTTACAAGACATTTAAATACATTCATATATTTGACAATACTTTAATTACTATATTTAATTAAATGCCGGATAGGCTTTCTTATAAATACCCTAGCATTGACTATCAATATGATTCATACTAGATTAAAATATATAAGATATCCAGCTCATCTGACATACATTATTTCCTAAATGAATTGATGTCGATGACTTTTTGATGGGTTTGAGAAGTTCCATCTATATGGATGAGTAGATCTCACATATTTTATCACCGCTATAGCCATTAACTCATAAATTATATACCCATGGACTTGATACTATTTACTTATTGTAAGCTAACCATATAATTATTTACTTGAGTAAACACTAGAAACTATTTACTTATTGTAAGCTTAGATAATGATGAAACTTTGATAATTAATCCAAATAATCAATATCAATTAAATGATAATCCAGATTCATAGAGTTAACTTTATTACTTGTTTAAACTCATATACTTGTGATACATTTTACCATGCTATAAAATAACTAACACTTACATTGATTTTTGTAGTGTATTGTATCACTATAATTTTAAAACTTAATGGTCTTTGAGCTATTATAATTATAATGATTCTTAGATATAAACCTCTTGTTTTTTGATTTGCTTTGATGTTTTCTCTTGGTTAAATTTCTTTCAATTAACTTTGTATATAATTATAAAAAGGTTGATGTTTCACTTGTCTATCTCTTTTTAATCTCCTTGCTGAGAATTAAATCATGAACATCATCGAATTTCAATTTATTAGTTCTTGGTGAACTATGCACAACTATAACTGTAATACATTAATTATTGATAGAGAACACAAAAGTATCAATACACATACTTCATCATTGACTTCAATACCAAACAAACTTAAATTGGATTGTGATTGTGTTGACTTCATTGAGTTGCTGGGTCACTGATGTGCTTTCTGTCAACTACAGATTGAAAAAAACACATCATTATGTGCACTTTTTTAGCTTCAATTAGTTTTCATATATAATAGCAAGAGCCTTCGTAAGCCTTACAATGCTCTTCTCATTTTTTCTATTGAAACTAAGTTGATAAGATATCATATTCTAGATGAATTCAAGTGCTAGTATGTGCACTTCTTCCTTCATAGACTCTATCTTCTTCCTCAGAAGGGGTTGATATAAAATTTTCTAGTATATATATTTAAGATAGAATTTTATATACTCTATCTTCTTCAGATTTATAATAATTTTTTCATAGTATTTAATGAGAAACAGTACCATATAAATTGAAATCAGATTTCTTTATGTATTATATAGGAGTAAAATAAAATCAAACATTAAAAAAAATAATAAAATGATATATTTATTCAATCAAATTGGAATAAATATATTAAATCAAACTCAATTTTAATCAAACTAGTTAGATCGAATTAGTTTTATCTCTCTCTCATTCTCTTTGAAATAGAATTTATCAAATTTCATGGTAGAATATTTGAGACCATAGAAGAAGTTGATGTTAAAAGATTGTGGAATATGGTGATGATGATACGCCACTAGGTGAGCTCCATGTCAAGGCGCTTGGTGTATTTTTCCAAGCATAGATATGATTAATCCAATGTCATTTCTATATTTAGCTTATTTTGCCAACTAGAGTCTCTTGTTGGCCATAAATAATGACAGAGAGTGATCTTTTGTTTTTTTTGTTTCATCTAACCACTTCTTCGTGCAAGTCACTTTCCAAAATGTAACAATAAAAGCAAGGTGTCTATCATCAATTAATTTCATACAAATATATATATGTTGTTATATTTATACATATTTATGTTTATGTATACTATTATTATACTTATAGATATAGTAAAATATATTTATATAAGAAATTAAAATTATATCACACATGCATATTGATGTATAGTATTGTTTAAATACACTTAATGATTTGACGAACTTAAATGTATAAAGATTTATGCATTTATATATAATTATATATAAATGTATCTAACAATATGTATATCAACATATTACTATATATAAATGTATTTATCTACATAAATACTGATACATAGCCATATGAATAAATATATATAATTACATGAAAAACTAAATATAACTACATCTACAACATGTATAATTACATGCTTCAGAAACTTAATATCCATTCATATCATTAATCTCATTCATATATATATATATATATATTTTTTGATATTGTATTTATCTTTAGTATTTTTCCATAAATTTTTGGAACTTAAATTTAATTTTTTCAACTTTGAATGCATTTGTAATGTATTTTTATATGTTTGTATAAATCATTATGATTTAATATGTTTAGGATATGTATTTTTGTTTGACTTAATATCATTTAACTAAAATTGATTTTTAATAAAATGTTTATTTGTTATAATTCATGTTGTAAATTTCAAAACAAATAACAATATGTTAGTGTAATAAATATTATAAAAAATTTATAAAATATATATCTGATGTAGTTTCAATTTACAAAGATAAAACTTTAAAAATAATATTTATTTACAAAATAAAATTTGCACATCATAATATGCAATATATTATATTTATTATACATAAACAATGTTTAAAATATAACTATTAATTACAAATAAAAACATTGACATGTATTCAATTTTTTAAAAAAATTTTAGAATAATTATTTTAAAAAACAAATTCATATATTTATATGGTCATATATATTTTTTGAATAAAATAAAAAAATAATAACTTATAGAAAAATTTGCTCATGTATTTATATTGTAATCTGTTTTGTTTGAACATAATTAAAGAAATTACTATTTTTTTACAAAAGATTAAAGTCATGTATTTATATGCACAACATCATAATTGCTTGAAATTTAAAGTTTCTAAAAATTTATTATTAATAATATATAATAGGTAGAAATTTATCACAAACATTAATATTTTAATAAAAAAATATTATAAAAAACAAAAACAATATTATCTATTTATGACCAATATTTTAATTTTTAACATAATTTGCAAATATGACATTTTCATTAAATTAATGAGTATAATGATACTAATTTTAATATAAATATTAAAAAAAAACTATTTGAATAAAATAGAAGTTCATATATTTAATTCATAATTTTATTTTACACATTAATATGCTTCACACACACACGCACACACACGTGCACACACATACACACAAATTTATTTTATATATAAAGAATTTACAATATTTTATAAATTGTGTACAATATATAATATTTTATTTTAATTAAATTTTCAAAATCATAAAATTTTAAATACATTCACACACACACACACACACACATATAATAGTTTCATTTGTAACATTAAAATACATTACGTATATAGGTATATGTATGTGTTTGTGTGGGTGTTAAGTAGTAAATGCATGCATACAAGTATATACACTCAAAGTTACATTGGAAAAAAAGGAAAGATCTTTGCTACCCCTTACAGAAAGCAGGCCTCAACTTTTCTGATTTAAATGATCTAGCTAATGCGTGTGTGTGCAAAAGATAGTGGAGGCTCAAGGACAACAATAACCTATGGGCTGAATTCATGAGAACAAAATATTGTATAGAGGATGATATAAATAGGAATATAAAAAAGAACAAAGCATCACAAATCTGGCTTCAAATACTCAATCAAAGGGAATTAGTGGAAAAACATTCTAAACTTTCCAAAAATGGTTGGAAATGGACTTTGAGTGCCGATGAAATATTCTCTCTCAAACCCATTAAAGAGAAAGTGAGAAGTAGGAAGGAAATGCAACCTTTATTTTAATGGATATGGGATAATGATAATAGCCAAAAGATAAAAACTAATACATGGAAAGTGCTCTCAAATATCATTCCTATAGATGAAAACATAAAAACAAAAGGCATACAACTTGCTTCTAGATGCGAATGCTATTTGCAAGAACTAGAATCGCTGGATCATCTATTTTCCCAAGGTAACATAGCCATGGAAATCTGGGGAAGACTAGAACCCGAAATGGGAATAAAGCATGTATGTATTCTTCTTCGAAATAGACTAATTAAATGGAGTAATGCTCATTCTCTGTATAGCTCGCAAAAATGGCTTAAAAATAATATACCCCATATCGCTATCTGGTGTATATGGAAAGCTAGGAATAATAGTAGATATGAAGGGCATAGAATGGACCCTGAAGACATATGGAATGAAATAAAGAGAGAAATAAAAATCACCTCGGAATCTTCCTCCCTAGCAGCTCAAAGTCCTCTTCTAGATAATTACACTCTAAAATTATGGAATCTCACGGTGTCTAAAATAAAACCACTAAAAGTTATAGGAATTAAGTGGGAAAAACCAAATAAAGGTAGATTAGCCCTAAATACTGATGGTAGCTTCGACAGGATCATAGGCTTAGCTGGTGGAGGAGGTGCTTTTAGGGACTTTAGTAGTCAGTTAATATTTTCCTTCTCAGGTCCCAATAATTCTACATCTGCCCTCCACGCAAAAATATTAGCATTAAGGGATGGTCTCAAAATATGTTATTCTAGAGAGCAAACTAATATAAATATTCAAATAGATTCAAAAATCTTGGTAGATTTAGTGAATAACAAAAGTAGTATGAGGAAATTTGAAGAGGAGTTAGAAGAAATTAACAATTTAATAAAATCCTTGAATGCATCACCCATGCACATATACAGGGAAGCAAATGCCTTAGCAGACAAATTAGCAAAAGAAGGAAAACTCAAAAAATTCCATGCATATGAAGAAGACTCTCTTCCAAAGAGATTTAAAGGTATTATAAAGCTAGATAAAAAAGAATACCCATATATCAGAATGGTCAAAAAAGATCAAGAGGATATTAAATGGTTTTAACATTGTTGTGTGTGTTCAGGCCATATTTGTTGTCGGTTTCTCTATATTAGTACAGGGTAGGTTCGAGAATCGCTCAAGTCCTCCAGGCCCTGAAGGAAGACTCCAAAGAATTGACTAATTACATCGTGGCGGCATACACATACCTGGAATTCCACAGAAATATCTTAATATGTTTGATCACTACAGGTTCGGAATTATAGCGAAAAGAGTAAGATTGGCTTGAACACTTGCTGTTTTTGTTGTTTTTTGCTATATATCTCTTAGCAGCAAGGACAGTAAAAGTAGGAGGAACTGGCACGCATACAAGTGCCTGTATCTACAGTAGTATAGGTTCAAATAGTCTGTAATGTTGATGTGGTCATGTTAAATGGGTTATAAGTTATAAGTTATAAGTGAAGTTTTACTGCAGTGTCTGTGTTATTTAAAGCTAATTTAGAAGTCCATAAAAGTAGGCTAGGTTGAGCATGCTATAGAAAGCTGCTGTCCAGAATAGGGAGCAACAAAAAGCTGCAAAAGAAGCTTTGACAGCTTTGAATTATAAGGAAAAGATGGATATAAAGAAGGGTGCCAAAATAGTGAGGAAGTGGTCCAGCAGAGGGCTAGAGGCTAGAAATCTCCTTGTCTTGTGTTTGTGGAATGTATGCAGGTGATAGGTAGAAGGAAAGTCAAATATATGGGTTCCCTTTGATGGAATATAGGAGAGAGCATCATGGGGTGGGAGATAGGGATAAGGGTAGGTTAGACAATACATATGCCACATTAACGAGACAAAGCAACAAAGGCGAAGGGCAGAGACAAAGGCTCGGCATGAAGGAAAAAGAAGCTAGATTGAAGAGAGAGATTAGAGAATAAAGATAGATTATACAATTAGCAACAAAGAGCAGGCAGCAAAGATCAATGCTAAAAATTCCAACAGTAATTTGATTACGTTCTCTAGGCGAATTAGAATGCGCACATAATTCTCCATGTTTACATTATAACATTTACGATAACTAAGGTTTAGAGTAGGTTGAAAAGGGTGTAATGGGTTATGGGTAGCAAGCAAGTAGGTTGTAAAAATGGTATTCTTCTGCCAAAAGAGAGGGTTATAATTAATAAATAAACATTCTAAAAAAAGTATATACACTCTAATTTGAAAATTTCGATACATGTGTGAATATATATCAAAGTACAAAAATGTGTATTGTGATATATAATGTATAGTAATGTATATGGATGTATAAGTGTGTGTGTGTGTGTGTAGGTCAGTGTATATGCACATATATATTTATGCATATATATGTAAATATCAACATTATTTTTGAGAAAAAAAATACATAAACACATAATTATTATCATGTTCTACACATTCATGAGAGCACAAGCAAAGAGTTACATTATTGGAAGATACTACTAATCTCGCATCTATAACACTTTGCCTCATAATTTGATTTGAATACTACTTGAAATGATAAGGTTCATTCAATACTACATACCATGGAGTTACATTTTCATTCAATACTATAATTTGTTCAAATAAAAAGAATCTATCTAATATCTTCTTCAACAACTCTTCATCTTCTTTTTCTAGTCTTGATAAGCTATTTTCAATTTTGATTATATGTACATTTCTTATCTAATATCTCTAGTTCAAACTATTGTAATAGTAAAATCCATCAAATCAATCTAGCCCTAATATCTTTATTTTCTATGATATATTTGATTATAGAATATTTAATATATACTATGACGGGTTCCCAGGAAATATGATATTAACTTTCCAAAGAAAAAGAGTGTTTATACAAGTTCTTTCTCTATAGTGGTGTAATTCAATTAGGCATCTCAGAGTGTGTTGTTATCACAGTATATGATAACGATTTATAAATATTTGTATAACTATATAAAACTCTTCATAATTATATTTAACAATATTTGCAACTATGTAAACTATTTTTATAACTATATTAATTACTATATATAATTATTTTTTTAACTATATAATATTTTATAACTATATGAGTAATTCTATATAACTATATTTTTAACAAAATATATCATATGTATAATTATATATAACTATATATAATTCTAGTTTACTATATGTATAACTATAAAAATGTTATATATAACTATATCTTTAAATATTTACATATTAATAACTATATGTGTATAATTATATATAAATATTTCTATAACTAACACTCTATATAATTAAATATAATTATATTTGTATCTATGTATACATATATGTATTCATATAATTAAATCTATATAATTATTTATATCTTTGTATATATTTATGTATAACTACTTATAACTACTTGTATGAATATATCTATATATAATTATATGTTTAACTTTATATAACTTTTTTTTAATTATGTATACTATAGGTATAAGAACATGTAGAGGTTGACCTCCCTCTTTGGTGACCATCTTTTAAGGTCTATTGATTCTGTTTCTTTCTCTCATCAGAACTCTTTACTACAATAGGACAAAGGATTTGAGATTTAGTGAAAGAAATGAGATTTACATTCACAAAGATATTCAGCAGGTTGTCTGCCAACAAGGAGATGAGAATTTTGATGCTAGATCTTGATACTGGTGGAAAAACAACCATTCTGTATAAGTTGAAGTTTGGTAAAATTTTCACCACAATTCCTACCATTGTCTTAAATGTAGAGACTGTTTAATATAAAAACAATAATTTCACTATGTGTGATGTTGGGGGTCAAGACAAGTTTTGCCCTTTCTGGAGGGATTACTTCCAAAATACCCAAGGTCTCATATTTGTGGTAGATAGCAATGACATAGATTGAGTTGTTGAAGCTAGATATGAGTTGCATAGGATGCTAAATGAGGAAAAGCTTTGAGATGTAGTTTTGCTAGTGTTTGCCAATAAGCAAGATCTATTCAATGCGATGAATGCAGATAAAATTACTGACAAGCTAGGACTTCGCTCTCTTCTCCAATGCCATTGCCACATTCAGATCACCTGTGCTAACTTTGGCAAGGGCCTCTATAAGGATCTTTATTGGATTTCCAATTACATTGCTAGAAAATCATAAACAATTTAAGCAGGATGAGGCAAACTTTGTTGACATATCTGGGTGTGGATCTAATCTTTGCCTATTTTGCTTAAGTTTTGTTGTGTTATGTGGATGACATAATCTGTTTCCAGGGGGATTCAAATTGTATTTATATTTATATATTGTATGCCTAAAAAACAAGGCAGCATTTACTTTGTTCTGATTTGTTGTAAGCCTAATTTGTTTGTTTTCTATTTTCTGTTTTCTATCTTTTTGCCATTGGATCCCAAATGTATAAGAACATATAATTGTCTTTGACTATATGTATCATTATAAAAGCTTTATACATAACTATATTTAAATATATTATTTACAACTTATATTTAATATACATTTGTATATATTAGTATTCAAAAATATATTTTACTTTATCTATGCCTATACATAACTATATGTATAGATATACAAAAATTATATAAATAAATATATATAGCTACATATATAAATATAAGTATAACTATATGTGTAACTATATGTATAATCACATGTAACTATATTTATAATTACATGTATAATAACATACAACAATATGCAAGCACAAAGCATGAGAGTCCCCGTTGATTAGGCTCATATATGGTATAATACAAATAAGGGCCGTACTCTTAATCCCAGCCCTTGGGCCTCAGGCTCAAATATAAACTTATGTATGACAAAAGATGTAATATTTGATAAGTTTATACCGATGAAATTTTATTTTCTTTTATATAATTTTTCATTCTAACACTACACTCTCTATGTGTATCTCTCTCCCTCTCTAATTCTATATGTCATGCTATTCCTCTTTTTCTTTATGTACCACCCTCTCTCTCTTGTTATTTTCTTTCTCGCTCTCCTTTCTTGCTATTCTCTCTATCTCTCTTTCTACCCCCTTTCTCTCCCTCTCTCTTTCTCCCCCTTACTCTCCCTCTCTATTCCTTTCTCTCTCTCTCTCTCTCTCTCTCTCTCCCTCTCTCTCCATCTCTCTCTCATTCTCTCTCTCTCTCTCTCTCTCTCCCTCTCTTTCCCTTTCACCATTTCTCTCCTCCTCTCACTCCCTCCTCTCTCTCTCTCTCTCTCCCCGCCTCTCCATTTCTCTTCCCATCTCTCCCCACCTTTCTATCTCTCTCTCCCTCTCCCTCTCCCCCTTCAAACCTTAAATGTCTTTCTTTTTTGCTTTCCTTTCTTGTGCATTATCATATTTTGATCCCTTTATCTAGTATTACTATGATATCTAATAATTTTTATTGTGCTAACAATGGCTTTATCTATTCATGTAAATTATGCAAATGCATTGCATCGATATTCATGATATTTAATTTTTTAATATTCACCTGTAAGTAATTTTATTTAATTATTAGTATATTTTGAAGTAATATAATATTTAATTCAAAATAATGATTGAGCATTATTTTTTGAAAATAAAATATGGCAAAATGAGTTCAGATCATTAGTGGATGTAAAGAAGATTTATAAATGGATTTTTGAATAAAGTTTTTTTGAGTGGGCTAAAAAATTTTATCAATTTTGCATGTAGTCAATCGAGATGAATGACTTGAGAAAAATAAAGTGTACATGTAATCATCGTAAGTGTCAGAATATCCCTTTTCGTGATGCAAACACTATAGGATACCATTTAGAAAAATATGGCTTTGTGCCAAATTATTTTTTTGGATTTATCATGGGGAAAGTACAAAGGCTCTAAGCATTGAAAAAATTGAGGGTACTAAATTGTTTGTTTGCGGTGAAGAATCATCAAACCCATACCATAAAATGATCATGGAAGCTGCTGGTGCTGACTTCAATATGGATTACATGGATGAACCACCAATTCCGAAGCTCAGAAATTTTATGAAATGCTTAAAGTTGCAGATAAAGAGTTATGGACTGGTTGAAAAACACATTCGAAATTGTTACTTGTGGCTCGACTTATGAGCATTAAGTCAGAATATCATATGTCTGAGAAATTATTTGATCAGGTGATAGAACTGATAAATGAGAATGTTCCGGATAATAATTTGATCACTAACAACTTTTACAACACTAAGAAGTTACTATGAGGAATGGGTCTGCTAGTAAAAAAAATTGATTGTTATTTAAATGGATGTATGTTATATTGGGGTGGTGATAGTGATTTAATTAGCTGTAAGTTTTATGTTCATATGTGATTTAAGTAGGCATCTCATGTTGTAGATACGTGACAAAAATTTAAGGTTGTATTTAAGAAGATGTATTATTTTTCATTAATTTCTCAATTACAGAGACTATATGCTTCAAATGCTATAGAAAATATTATGAGGTGGCATTCTGAGCATGAGGTTTAAAGAGGGGTAATGCTTGATCCATCAAATTCAATTGCTTGGAAGCATTTTAATTATATACATCATGATTTTGTAGCTGAAAGTCTAAATGTGAGATTGAGTCTCTGAATTAATGGATTTCAGCCATTTGGGCAATCTAGACAATAGTCTTCAACATGGAAAGTGATAGTGACACCTTATAATTTGCCTCAGTGATTGTGTATGTAGTAGCAATATATGTTTTTATCAATATTGGGTCCAAAGCCAAAAAATCTGAAAGACATGCTAGATGTTTTCTTACAGCCTTTTATTGCTGAGATAAATCATTTGTGGGATGTTCACGTGGATACAGAAGATATCTCAAAGAAGAAAAATTTGATTATGCGGGAAGCCCTTATGTGGATGGTAAGTGACTTTTCTACATGATCAGTGTTGTCTGGCTGGAGTATTGTAGGATGATTCCCATGCCCGTATTGCATGACAAATTCTGATGCATTTACCCTCAAATTTAGTGGTAAACAATCATGGTTTGATAACCATCATAAGTTCCTACGTAAGAATCATCCATTTCGAAGAAATAGAACTGCATTTCAAAAAAATAAAACTGTGATGACATTTGCACCAATAGTTCATTTAGGAGATGATATTATGACAGAGATTCAGAGCTGAATGCATCAGAATTAGTTGGAGGAAACGTAGTATATTTTGGGACTTGCCCTATTGGAAGTCCAATTTAATTCGGCATAACTTAGATGTAATGCATATTGAAAAAAGTGTGTTTGACAATGTTTTCAATACTGTCCATAATGTAAATGGAAAAACAAAATACACTTTAAAATAAAGACAAGAGCTGAATGATTACTCTCGCAGTCTTGAATTAAAGATGAATGAGGCAACAGAAAAATTTCCTAAAGTTTGCTACACACATTGATAAGAAGGCAAGGCAAATATTGTGTGAATGGGTTAAAAATTTGAAATTCTCTGATGGATATGTGTCAAATATGGGTAGATGCATGGATTGAAGAATCTTAAGTTATTTGGAATGAAAAGTCATGACTATCATGTATTTATGTAGATATTAATACCAATTGTATTCTGTGAATTTCTTCCCCTATGTGTTTGAAAGGTCCTTATAGAACTTAGTTTGTTTTTTAAATAGCTTACTACAACTACAATCAAATAGATAACATGGTGAGGGTGGAGAATGACATTTCACTTATTATTTATAAGCTTGAATGGATATTCACACTATGTTTTTTTGACTCAAAGGAGCATTTGCCGGTCCATTTGGCATATGATGCAAGGATAGCAAGGCCAATGCAATACAAGTGGATGTATCATTTTAAGAGGTAAATACATATAATTTGATGTGTATTATTATCTTGTACATAAAGTAATATTGTAATTTAATATAATTGAAATCTAACAATATGGTTGTAGGTAATTTTGTAAGTTTAAATTGAATGTTAGAATCAAGGTAAAAGTTGAAGGTTCAATTTTCAATGTATATTTAGTAGAAGAAGCATCATCATTTTGTTCTTATTATTTTGAGGCTCATGTCAATACAAAGAATAGAAATGTGCCTCGTAATGATGAATGTCTGATGGTAGAAAATTATTCTGTGAACATACTATCCATCTTCAAGCACTATGGAAGAGCATTTGGAAGAACAATGAAAAGTTGTATGACAGATGAAGAGTACAAAGAAAACTAAAATTATATTTTACTTAATTTTGAGGAGGTTGCACCATATATTGAGTATGTATACACAAAATGATTGCAGGTTTAATCATCGTTTAATTTTATCTTTAATAGGAATTATTAAAAATTGATATACATTTTTTCTCTTTTTATATTTGTGTAGTATTTATGTTGAGCTGTTAAAATATAGGCAACCTACAATTTTCTGCAATGATGTCGAATATATGCTAAAAACTGAATTTGCTGATTGGTTCAAACATTATGTGAGAATTATTAAGTTTTAAATTTTTGAATTATTTAATTTATTAGCATCTTTTATTTTTTAATATCAATTTTTTAATTTATGTCATAGACAATTGATCCTTCAAATGGAGATTCAAATATTTTCATTCAGAATCTAAGTAAAGGCCCGTTTAGATATGTGACAACTTATCCTGAGTATTTTGTTAATGGATAAAAATTTCATACAATCAGACATGGTTCTTTTAAAACAACAATGAATAGTGGTGTATGCATTAAAGGCACATGTTATAGTGTAAATGAGATTGATTATTATGGTCAACTCAAAGAAGTTATTATGTTAGAGTATCTTGGAATCGAAAATAATAGGATTGTATTATTTAAGTGTGAGTGGTTTTATCCTACACGAAATGTGGGCTTAAAGATTCATTTGGATTAAAACTAGTCAATATTAAACATAAACATAGATATAACCTATATGAGGCATTTATTATGGCAATTCAAGCTGCTCAAGTATATTATTATACATATCCGAGTTTATCTCGTGATAAGAGTGATTGGTGGGTGATTTTCAAAATTAAAGCTCGTTCAAAATTTGAAATACCAACATTACAACAAAGAAGTACAGACTTAGAAAAAGCACCGACATTCCAGGAAGATGACATAAATAATATTGAGCCTGTGAATATAATTGAAGATCCATAAAATTTATGCGACTCAAATGGTGGCATAATAGAAATTGAAGATGATTAATTTCTATCTGAAGATGAGTTCTAACTTCTATCGGAATCAGACAAAATATCAGAAGATCCATTGGAGGATGACAGCGATGCCGATAAATAAATTGTTATAATTTTATTATAATATAAAACTATCAAAGACTTTTTATATTTTGTTGAAATCTATTGTTGTGTTTTATTCTAAAATGCATGCATGTTTATCATATCTCTATTGTTTGTTCTATGTTTTATTCTGTACAGCAGATAGTGCCTAAACGACATGGTAGTGGTGGAGCAGGACATGGACACAGAAATGAACCAAATTCATCTAGTATGTTACATCATATTACAGAATCAGTACCATCTCATAGACACCATATCTAGACTTCAACATCACAATCACCATCTTCATTTCTATCACCATCATTGAGACCTATACTATCACCTTTATCAAATGTAAGCCCACCACCCATTATGCTTCCAACACACACTTTCGATCCATCTCTATCTTCTACACCACATTTTACACATTTCCTCATTTACAAAACCAACGACATCATCAAATGTTGTGCCTTCCTCTATAGTCAGTGCAATGTTAGAAATTGAAATTGTAGATGGAAGGTAAAAGAAATATCTAAAAATGGCTTGAAAAAAAAGTTTGATGTTTCTGTTAGTGGTTTATTTATATTGTTATAATTTGCTTGTTTTCAATGTTATTTATTTATTTGTATAGTTTTATTCTATCTCACAAGTGTTCTACTATAATTACAAAGTCTTTCAAGAAAATAGCTGATTCTAAAGCTTTCTCCTGGAAAAAAATTTCTGAATCAATAAAAGAGTCTTTTTTTAATGACTTTTAGGTAAAAATAAAAAAATAAAAGCATTGAAAAATAAGTATCAAATTACTTAACTATTATGTTGGTTATTATTCAAGTAGTAAATAATTGCATTCTTGTTGTTAATATAAATTCTTTTGTCAATTTTTTATATATAAAATCAGTGCACATGGGCTCCCAAATTTGCTGGAAATATTAAGTCATTACGAAAGATCAAAACTGCTCAATGATATTCTCATTTTGTCCATAAATTGAAGAATATGAAATAAAGGCCTGATTTTATATCCGAGGATGACTAGCCTGAGTGGCTTAAGTATTGGGAGGAACCAAATGTGAAGAAAAAATCAAATATTGCTAGAAAAAATGACTAAGTGAGGTAGCTAGAATAGGTACAAAAATTTATCGATACACTGGAGGGTCAAAGTCGAGCATTGAGCAAGCTCGAAATATGGTACAATTTTAAAATTCTAAATATTTGTATATTTAGTGGTTGTCCTTATAGTCCAATAAATCAAATATGCATAGTTTTATTAATTTTGTTAAATTTTTTGATCATTTATTTTTTAATAACTTAATAAAAACATATTCTAGGCTGGAGAATTAGGTCGAGATCCATATTTTTATGAGATTTGCAAGAAGATACATGTGAAGAAAGTGGATTGTCATTTTGTTGATAACAAGTCTAAGATGATTTCTATAAGAACTTGTAATATTAATAAGATTTTATAATTCTATGGTACATTTTAAAAATTATTTGGAATGCAAAATATTTATTTTATTTTTGTATATATAGAATAGTATTTTTCACTATTTTATATCAGGACCTAATGGAGGAACATGTGACAGCTGCTCATCAACAAGTTGAGGGTTCTATGGATCTTAAAATAAGTGACTATGATCCTATTTATTTGGAGACCATAAGAAGCAGTGAATGTACGGAATTGGCTCGAATGGAGTGGCATTTTCATGCAATTTTTTTGTAGCAGTCGAAGGGAGTGTATTAGGTGGTTGAACAACAAGTAATGGAAACAAATGAATGTTTTGTAGTTATGTAGACTGAAATAAAAAAGAAGAATGAGCAGGTATCTCAATTGAATGAAGAAATATATGAAATTAAAGAAAAGAAGGATGAGCAGATATCTCATTTGAAAATAGTAATATATGAAATTAAAAAAAAAGAAGGATGATCAGATATCTCATTTGAAGGAAGAAATATATGAAATTAAAGAACTGAAGGATGAGCAGTATACTAATTTGTTGGAAGAAATACATGAAATTAAAGAAATGGATGATGAGATGAAAGAAATTAAGAATGTAATGCAATAGTAGATGTCCTATATGGAAACACAGTTAGCGGAATTGGTGCAACAGATAGCATTCCGAGATCCACCTACAAAACCTCGTAGGTGAGGCTACCATTCCCTATAAATTATGAGGATTATTTAATATGAGAATTATTTCTGAACTGTTATTTATTTTTGTCTGTGTAGCAAATAATTATGATATTTTTTTGCAGGTTTTATTTTATTTTTATTCTGGTTTTGTTGTTTGCTTTTTCAACTAGCCTAACTATGAATCTTTACATGACATATTATTTGAGACACATGAAAAAATTCTAATTCAAAGTATTCAAACATTGCCATGATCCTTCCAATGCATGGGTCCCATATTTACCGATTTCAGTTTTATCAAAAGGAGGGCTAGCTTATTTTATTTTTATTATTCCTAAAACATTTAATTTTTGCACTCTCTTTTTCTCTAAACATAATTGATGGACATATTTTGGATTTTTGTTGAAAATGTATGACAATCAACATTAATTTATATTTGTTCATGACTATAATAATTATTTTTATATAACTGTGAAAATGTTTGTGTGTCTCCAAATTTTTTGGGTAGAGTTTTAGCCTATTATAAGTATGTAAAAGCCTATATTTACTAGTGGAAGTAGTGGCAGTGGTGGAAGTGGTGGTAGCGATGGTCGCAGCACTAGCAGTAGTAGTAGAGGTGACAGTAGTTGCAGTAGCTGTAGCGATGGCAATGGCAGCGGTGGTGGTGGTGGCAGCGGCAGTGATGTCAGTAGTGGTGGCTGCATCAGCGGCAACGGCGGCATTGGAGGTAGCGACGGCATCAGTGTTAGTGGCGGCAGCAATGACAGTAGTGGCAGTGATGGCGGTGGCAGTAGTGGCATCAATGGTAGTGGCAGCGGTAGTGGCAGTAGTGGTAGGAGCAGCAGCGACAGTGGGGGCAGTAGGAATGGCAACAAATGTAGTATATACGTACCTATATAGTTAGTATATACATACAAATAATAGTATAGTTTTTTATGAACATATACACTGAGTATATATGTAGGGATAATACTGTAGTTTATATGTACATATACTACAGTAATATATGTACAAGTGAAATGCTAGTATATATGTACATATTTACTGTAGTAATATATATTTATCAAAATATAGTTCTTTTTATTTATTTTGATTTGAATGAGTGGTATAAATTTATTACAGATATGGTACCGCATTGTTTACCATACTAAGCTTGAATAAGTGAATGTATTTTTCAACATACATGATGCACCATGACTCGGATAGCTTTTTCACAGCAGAAAGTTGGTGATCGGATGAGCAGAGGGAGAGAAAGCAATGTCAATGCATAGATAGATTATACTTTATGCACAGTCGGTAGATACAATGATTAATAAGATGTAATATAATTTTGTTATTTTTTTGTTTTAGTTTTTTAAAAATTGTATTAGAATTAGTTATTAAATGAATTTTTTTTTTTGTTAAATTTAAAATTTTCATTTATAGTTTCTATTTTTATTCAATTTAAAATAAAAATAGTAAATTATTTAATTAAATTTTTTTTGAAGCTGTATGACATTCAACTTTAATTTGTGTTTGTTCATATCTATAATAACTATTTTTATATATCTGTGAATATGTTTATGTATCTCCGAAATTTTTGGGTAGATTTTTAGCCTATTATATGTATGTTAAAGCCTATTATTACTAGTGGTAGCGGCGGCAGTAGTGATGGTGGGAGTAGTGATGGTGGCAGTGCCGGCAGCAGAGCGGTAGTAGCACCAAAAGCAGTGGCAGCATTCGAAGTGGCGGCAACAATGGCAAAGGTGGCAGTGTCGACATCGGCTGTAGTGGCGGTGGCTGTAGCAGCATCGGTAGCGACGACAATGGTAGTTGTGGTAGCTGAGGCATTGAGTGGAAACACCGGCAGCAGGGGCAGTGGCGGTAGAAGTAGTGGTCGTAGTAGTAGTGGCATTACCAGCAGTAGCAGCAGCAGTGGCAGTGATGACAGCGGTGGTAGTGGTAGAGGCGGCAGCAAAGGCGGCGGTAGCAGTGATAGTGGAGGTGTCGGTAGTGGCGATGGCAGTGATGGTAGCTGTGGCGGCAGTGCCATCAGTGAGAGAGGTGGGAGCAGAGGCGGCGGCAGTGGCGGCAATAGTGGCAGTGGTGGTGGTGGCAGTAGAGGTGGCGACACCGGGGGCTACAATGACGGTAGTAGCAGCAGTGGCAGTAGTGGCGGCATTGTCAGCAGTGGCGGCATTGTCAGCAGTAGTGGTAGTAGCTGTGGCATTGTCAGGGATAGTGGAAGCGGTAGTAGCGGGAGTAGCTACAACGGTGAGAGCGGTAGTGGGAGTAGCATCAACATCAACAAATATAGTATATATGTATGAATAAAGTCAGTATATACGTACATATAATACTGCTGTATTTTATGTACATATATACTGAATATAATTGTACTAACTATATATTTACACATAATACTGTAGTTTTTATGTACATATACTGTAGTAATATATGTAAGCATGAAATGCTAGTATATATTTACATATATACTGGAGGATTATATATATTATCAAAATATAACTCTTTTTTTATTTTAATTTGACTGAATGGTTTAAATTTCATAAAGATATGATACCGTATTGTTCCTCATACAAAGCTTGTATAAGTGATGTGATTTTTCACTAGACATTAAGTGTTGTGACTCGGATAGCATTGTCGCACTAGAAAAATGGTGATTAGAGGAGCAAAGGGACATAAAGCAATGTTAATGAATGAATATTGTATACTTTATGCACTATCGGTAGATACATTGATTAATAAGATGTAATAAAATTTTATTAATTTTTCATTTCAATAATGTAAAATATTGATTTAGAATAAGTTATTAAATGATTTTATTTTTTATTTATTATAAATTATTTATAGTTTTATTTTTTATTCAATTTGATATAAAAATATTAAATTATTAAAATATTTATTATAAATATCTATAGTTTCATTTATTATAAATTAAAATCTAAAAATAGTATTGAAATTAAAATTGCAAGTGAAAAATCTCTTGCTAAATTAGCAAGTGAAAAATCCCTTGCTAAAATAGCTAGGGAAAATTCCTAAGCTAATTTAGCAAGGAAAATCTTTATTTTAGCAATGAATTTTTCCGTCGCTAACTTTATTTAGCTAGGGATTATTTTTGCCGCTAAAATTTATCGACCAACACTTTAGCTTTGGAAATATTTCATCATTATTTTCGTTTAGCGATAGAAAATCTAATTTAGCTTGCAAATTTAGCTAGGGAATTTATCTTTTTTAGCAATGGATTTTCCATCGCTAAATTTTTAGCTTGGGACAATTTCCCTCACTAAATTTTAGCGACAAGCACTTTAGATAGATAACCGATCCCTCGTTAATCCATCGTTATATCCCATTTAGCGTCGCAAAATTCCTATTTAGCTAGGGAATTGTCCCTAGCTATATGAGATTTTTCTTGTAGTGATATAATTAAATATAACTATATTTGTATCTATGTATACACTTATGTATTCATATAATTTAATCTATATATTTATTTATAACATTGTATATATGTATGTATAACTACTTATAACTACTTGTATGAATATTTTTATATATAATTATTTGTTTAACTATATATAACTCTAATTTTAATTATTTATACTATAAGTATAAGAACATATAGAGGTTCTCCTCCCTCTCCGGTAACCATCTCTTGCGGTCTATTGATTCTATTTCTTTCTCTCATCAGACCTCTTTACTGGCATATGACAAAGGATTTGAGATTTAGTGGAAGAAATGGGATTTACATTCACAAAGCTGTTCAGGAGGTTATTTGTGAACAAGTAGATGAGGATTTTGATGCTAAGTCTTGATGTTGGCGGAAAGACAACCTTTCTGTATAAGTTAAAGCTTGGTGAAATTTTCAACACAATTCCTACTATTATATTCAATGTAGAGACTTTTGAATACAAAAGCATTATTTTCACTGTGTTGGATGTTGGGGGTCAAGACAAGATTCGCTCTTTCTGGAGGGATTACTTCCAAAATACCCAAGGTCACATATTTTTAGTGGACAACAATGACAAAGATCAAGTTATTGAAGCTGGAGATGAGTTGTAGAGGATTCTAAACGAGACAAAGCTTCGAGATATAGTTTTTCTGGTGTTTGCCAATAAGCAAGATCTTTCCAATGCAATGAATGCAGCTGAAATTTCTGACAAGCTGTGACTTCACTCTCTTCTCCAATGCCATTGGAACATTCATAGCACCTGTGCTACCTCTGGCAAGGGCCTCTACGAGGGTCTTGATTTGTTTTCCAATTACATTGCCAGTAAGTCATAAACAATTTTAACAGGATGAGGCTAACTTTGTTGACATATCTAGATGTGGATCTAATCTTTGCCTATTTTGCTTGAATTTTGTTCTGTTATGTGGATAACATTATTTGTTTCTATGGGGATTCAAATTGTATTTATATTTATATATTGCATGCATAAAATACAAGACTGCATTTACATTGTTTTGATATGTTATAATCCGAATTTGTTTGTTTTATGTTCTGTGTTTTTTTGCCATTGGATCCCAAAGGTATAAGAACTTATAACTATAAATAATTGTCTTTGACTATATGCATAACTATAAAATATTATATATAACTAAATTTAAAAATATAATTAACAACATATATTTAATATATATTTTTATATATTAGTATATAAAATGTATTTTACCTTATATATACCTATAGATAACTATATGTATACATATATAAAATTATATAAAAAAAATATATACCTACATGTATAAATATAAGTATAACTATATATGTAACTATATATATAACCACATTTAACTATATTTATAATTACATATATAGCAACATACAAAATTATGTTTAACTTTATGTGTATAACTATATATAAATATTTGTATAATTATATATAAATATTTGCATAACTATATAACACTCTATATAATTAAATATAACTATATTTGTAACTATGTATATATTTATGTAAATCTATATATTTAATTATATTTTTTATTTTTATGTATAACTATTTGTATGAATATATTTATATATAACTATATGTTTAACTATATAAAAATACTTATAGCTATATAATAGATGTATAAGAACATATAACTATAAATAATTGTATCTTAATATATGTATAACTATAAAAGCTTTATATATAACTATATTTAAATATATAATTTACAACTTATATTTAATATACATTTGTATATATTAGTATATAAAAATGTATTTTACTTTATGTAAACCTATACATAACTATATGTATAAAATATATAAAATTATATGAATAAATATATATACCTACATTTATAAATATAAGTATAACTATATGTGTAACTATATGTATAACTATTTGTATAACCACATGTAACTATATTTATAATTACATGTATAACAACATACAATATTATGTTTAACTATATGTGTATAACTATATATAAATATTTGTAAAACTAAATAAAAATTTATATAATCACATATAACTATATTTTTAACTATTTATTCATATATGTATACGTATATTTAAATCTATATATTTGTTTATAACTTTGTTTATATTTTTGTAAAACTAAATATAACTACTCGTATGAATATATATAACTAAATGTTTAACGATATATAATTTTTATAACTATACATATTATATGTATAATAACATATAACTATAAATAATTCAATTTTACTATATGTATAACTATAAAAAATTAATACATAACTATATTTAAATATATAATTAACAACATATATTTAATATACATTTTTATATATTAGTATATAAAATGTATTTTAGTATATCCATACCTATACATAACTTCATGTATATATATATGAAATTATATGACAAAATGTATATACATACATGTATAAATGTAAGTTTAACACTATGTGTAACAATATGTATTACCACATGTAACTATATTTATAATTCTATGTATAAAAACACACAATATAATGTTTAACTATATGTATATAATCATATACATATATTTGTATAACTTTAAAAAACTTTATATAAATAAATATAACTTTATTTTTAATTATGTATACACATATGTATACATATATGAAAAAATATATAATTGTTTATAACTTTGCATACATTTATGTATATCTATTTATAACTACTTGTGTGCATATATCTATATATAAGTATATGTTTAACTATATGTAACTTTTTATAACTACATTTACTATATGTATACTAACACATAATTATATATGGGATAATACCAATTTGTTGCACTACCTTGAAATTAAATGACAAAAGATATAATTCAACAATATGTAAGCACATAGCATGAGAATGTCTGTTGGTCACGCTCATATATGGTGTAAAACAAATAAAGGTCGTACTCTTACCTAATCCTAGCCCTTGTGTCTCAGGCTCATATATGAACTTATGTATTACAAAAGATGTAATATTTAATAGGTTTGTACTGAAGAAATTTTGTTTTCTTTTATGTAATCCCTCATTCTAACACTACATTCTTTGTGTGTTCTCTCTCTCTCTCTCTCTTTAATTCTTTCTGTGTCATTCTCTTCCTCTTTTTTTCTATGTCACTCTTTCTCTCTATTGATATTTTCTCTCTCACTCTCCTTTCTTCCTTGTTCTCTCTCTCTCTCCCTCTCTATCTCCCTCTCCCTCTCTCTCCCTTTTGCCATTTCTCTCTCCCTGTCCCCCCTTTCCTCTCTCTCTCTCTCTCTCTCCCTCTCCCCTTTCTCTCTCTCTCCCTCTCCCTATCTCTTCATTTCTCTGCCTCTCTCTCTCCCCACCTTCTCTCTCTCTCTCTCTCTTTCTCTCACCCTCTCCCCCTTCAATCTTTAAATGTCTTTCATCGTTGTTGTCCTTTCTTGTTCATTATCATTTTTGGTCCCTTTATATAGTATTACCATGATATCTATTAATCCTTATCGTCCTAATAATTGAGCATGTGCATATAGATGAAGATATACAAAATTTATGTGAATCATGGTGGCAAAATAGAAATTGAAGATGATCAATTTCTATCTGAAGATGAGTTCGAACTTCTATCGGAATCGGACGTAATATCAGAAGATCCATTGGAGGATAACCGTGATGCCGATAATTAAACTATTATAATTTTATTATAATATTAAACTATCAAAGACTTTCTATATTTTGTTGAAATCTATCGGTGAGTTTTATTCTAAAATACATCTCTATTATTCATCATATCTCTATTATTTGTTCTATGTTTTATTTTGTACAGCAAATGGTGTTTAAAGGACGTGGACGTGGTGGAGGTGGACGTGGATGTTGAAATGAACCAAATTCATCTAGTATGTTATATCATGTTACAAAATCAGTACCATCTCATACCCACAATATCTAGACTTCAACATAACAATCACCATCTTCATTTCTATCACCATCACCATCTTCATTTCTATCGCCATCACCATCACCATCTTTGAGATCTCTACTATCACCTTTATCAGATATAAACCCACCACCCATAATGCTTCCTGCACACACTTTTGATCCATCTCTATCTTCTACACAACATTTTACACCGATAGTTCCCCCATTTACAAAACCAATGGCATCATCAAATGTTGTGCCTTCCTTTGCAGTCAATGCCATGTTAGTAATTGAGATTGTGGATTAGAGATAAAAGAAATATGTAAATATGACTTGAAAAAAAAATTTTGATGTTACTGTAAGTGGTTTTTTTATATTGGTATGATTTGCTTGTTTTCAATGTTATTTATTTATTTGTACAGTTTTATTCTACCATGCAAGTGTTTGATATAATTACAAAGTCTGAAAAAAATGGTAGATTCTAAAGCATTCTCCTGGAAGAAAGTTTATGAATCGACAAAAGAGTCTTATTTTAATGACTTTCAGGTAAAAATAACAAAACAAAAGCATTGAAAAATAATTATCTAAATACTTAACTATTATGTTGGTTTTTATTCAAGCAGTAAATAATTATGTTATTGTTAATATAAATTTTTTTGTGATTTTTCTATATAAAGAATAAGTGTACATGGGCACCCAAAATTGATGGAAGAATAAAGTCATTATGGGAGATCAAAGCTGCTCAATAATATTCTAATTTTAACCATAAATTGAAGAATATAAAAGAAATGCCTGATTTTATATCTGAGGATGACTGGCCCGTGTGGCTTAAGTATTGGGAGTAGCTAGATGTAAAGAAAAAATTAGATATGGCTCGCAAAAATCGATAAAGTGAGGTAGCTGGACTAGGTATTAGGAATCTGTCGAGACACATGAGGGTCAAAGTCGAGCATTGAACACGCTCGAGATTTGATAGAATTTTAAAAATTTAAACATTTATATAATTAGTGGTTGTCCTAATAGTCTAATAATTCAAATTTCAACATGGTTTTATTAATTTTGTTAAATTTTTTTATCATTGTTTTTTAATGACTTAATAAATTCATATTCTAGGCAAGAGAATTGGGACGAGATCCCAATTTTTATGAGATTTTCAGGATGATGCATGTGAAGAAAGTGGATGGTCAATTTGTTGATAAGTCTCAGATGATTGCTTTAAGAATCTGTTATATTAATAAAATTGTATAATGCTACAGTACATCTTGAAAGTTGTTTGGAATGCAAAATATTTATTTTATTTTATGTTTATCTAGAATAGTATTTTCTCTATTTTATATCATGAACTAATGGAGGAATGTGTGACAGCTGCTCATCAACAAATTGAGGGTTCTTTGGATCTTCAAACATTTGATTATGATCCTATTTATTTGGAGACCATAAGAGGTCATAAGAAGCAGCGAGTGATAAACAGATAGATAAAAAGATATTAGATAGACGGATAGATAGATAGATAGATATAAAGAAAAATAGATAGATTGATAGAATGATAAATAGATAGACTAATAGATAGGCAGATAAATAGACATTTAGTTAGACATATGGAAAATAGATTTAAAGGCAAATTAATAGACAATTTGATAGATAGATTAATAGACATACTAAAAGATAGATTGATAGATAGATTGATAGACATATTGAAAGATAGATAAACAAACAGATAGATAGACAGAGTGATAGAATGATAGATAGATAGACATATAGAAAGATAGATATATAGACATATAGATAGATATACAAATAGATAGACAAATAGATAAACATAAAGATATACAGATAGTTAAATAGACTGATAGATCAAAATATATACAGATGGATAGACATATAGATAGACAGATAGATAGACAGATAAATAGATAGACATATATAGATAGAAAAATTTGATGATAGATATACAAAACATTTTGATATGCATATATACATATAAATACACAGAGAGATAGATAATCATATAGACAGATAAAAAGATATAATGATAGATAGAAAGACCGATAGAAAGATAGATAGAAAGTTAGATAGACTGATAGGTATATAAATAGATTACAATTAGATCGACATATAGATTAATAGACAGATATGATGATACAGAAAAGATAGCTTGATAGACAGACATATAGACTTATAGATAGAAAGATAGATAAACAGATAGAGAAATAGATAGATATACATATAGATAGTTGGATAGAAAGATAGATAAATAGACAGATAGAAAAGATAGTGAGATATACACACATATAGAAAGACAAATAAATAAATAGACACACATTTAGATACACAGATAGATATACACATAAATAGGCATGTAGAGAGAGAGAGAGAGAATTAGATAGACAGATTGACATATAGATAGAGGTTTCAAATGGGCCGGCCTGGCCCGGCCCGATTTATAAGGGCACGATCGTGCTACTGTGCCGGGCCGGGCACGGCTCGATTACTGTACCATGCCGGGCCGGGCGCGACACGGTTACCGTACCGTGCCGGGCCCGGCCCGGCCCTGTTTAAAAACATCCGGGCCCGGCCTGGCCACACAGGCCAAGGCAGAGGCAGACCCGAGACTGAGAGGCAGGCAGAATATTTTTTTTAAAAAAAAAAATTTATATATTGTAATGCTTAAGTGTACAGTATTAAATATAAAAATTTTTAAAAATGTTAAAAATAAAAATTAAATAAAAAAACAAAGTTAAAAATTTTTTTTTTATCAAATTCAAATAAGTTTAACTTTTATTATATTTATTAATTATATATTAAAGTTATTAATTTTTAAAATAAAATTTAAATCATAAAAAAAAATCAATACATTATCTTAGTAAAAATAAAAATTAAAAAAAAAATTAAACAACACAAATGAAAAATTACCAATCATCCATTTGAAACCGATGGTCCGAACAAAACAAGTATAAGTTTCAACACAACGTACAAACAAAGCGTACAAATATAATCAATAAAAAAAACATTGAAAACAAAAAAACAGCAGATCATCATCAATCGTCAATCGGCATATCATGAAAATCATCAGCCGCAACATCAATATCAGTATCATATGAATCATCATCATCGGTAATCAACTCCTCCGCCATCGTAGTGGATGTGGATGCGACTGCAGTGTCTGTCCCAGTCCCAGCTCCAGCATGATCATGGATGCTAAACCTCGATTCCTCCCAATCCTTCAAATATGCCAAGGCCTCAACCATATCTGGACGTAATCTGGATCTCCTATCCGAAATCACGTTCACTGGAACAGAAAAAGCAGACTCTGATGCTACGCTCGACACAGGAGGAGTTAGTAGATTCCGTGGCATCCTAGATTGCACAGGAAAGGTGGACTCATATGATTTCCACCACTGTAATAAATAAAGATTCTTAGTATCGGAATGTGATAGGATTAAGCAGTAATCGGTATCTAAGTACCGAGACAGCTCGCTCCTATGTGATGGTCCACCCCTACGTTCCCCCCTCGCTAGCTGAATGGAATAATCGTCATCTCCGAACAAGGTATCAATGTCCGTAATCACAGTCTCACCACCACAACCACCATACCTAGTATCGTAGTATGTGAATATGTCAGTCAACTTCTCGTGAATGAACCCTTCTGGTGGCTCTTCCAGGTTCATGCACGAGAAAATGAAAGTCAGGGTGGTTTCTACCCCTTCCACCTTAGCCCTAGGGTCCATGCATGCAGCGAGGCAATAAAGAGATGGAACGGTAGACCAGTACTTCAAGTACTTGGTCATCATCTCTGCAACCATATGGCTAAGCGTCGGGTCAGCTCGATAGTTTCTAAACATACTACTAATGTTGCATATGCACCGGAGTGCAATGCAAGTGGTGGGCATATAAACCGACGAACACATGTTCGTCGTGTCATAAAATATCTTCAGAAATTTCATAAATGAAATTTCTGAAGCCTAGTCAGTGTCGTCAATAATAAGTTCGTCACTCTTACTATTGATGTAGTCGGATATCACATGTTCGTATCCAACACATGATTCCAACATCAGGTACGTGTAATTCCAACGATGTCTCACATCCGATTGGAATTTATTCTTCTTAAGATTCGCAGACAAACAGAGAGTACCAAACTCTTGTTGTCTGCGAGGAGTGCGAATATACTTGAGTGCATTGCGTATATTTTCCAATGCGGGGGAACACACCTTCATACCCGCTTGAACTATCAGGTTAATCACATGACACATGCATCTGACATGAAAGATCTCTCCTAATGGTGCGTCTCTAATATTCCTAACAAACATATTGATCGCTACTCCATTATTAGAAGCATTATCGAAAGTGACACTAAAAATTTTATTTTGAATTTTATATTCCCTAAAGATTTTCATCATACACTCAAAAATGGCCGGGCCATCATGAGGATGAAGAATCTCAGAGAATCCTAAAATTTTTTTATTGATTGTCCAGTTAGAATCTACATAGTGACTTGTGAGACATGCATAAGAAGAATCATCGTGACTTATCCATATATCGGACGTCACGGACACCACTCCACTATATGCCATAAATTCCCTAATTATTTTTTATTTTTCTAACTTATATATCTTTAGTATGTCATTCCTAGATGTGGACCTAGGAATCCTACTATAGGAAGGCTGAAAATAAGTCTGCATGATGTGCACTACCATTGGATCTTCCGAAAATCTTATCGGAAGACCCATCAATGTGATGAGCTTGGCCATGTCATCCCTACCCAACTCGCTGGAGTATAAGAAGGGGGTAAACTTTGAGACTGGACTCGATCCCGTCTCAAAAAATGTAGTGCCAAGTTGGGGTTGCCTAGGTTCTAAGGGTCCATGTTTTTTGGTGCATAATTTGGCATGCCTCTTAAGGTGCCCACTCCCAAATGAACTTTTGCATGTTAATAGTCCCATATAATATTTGTACTGTGTCATTTCTTGTTCCTCACCCCTAATATTTTTTTGTGTTATGATTTAAAAATGAGTCCAAACTATAGAAGTCCTCCTAGTTTTTTGTTTTTTAGAACTTTGGGTTGAGATGACTAGAGAAACCAAAGTTTCAGCAGCCTCAAACCTCTGTGTAATATTTTCATTTTCCAAATTTAAATACGTGTCAGGGTATTTGTGATTTTTTATGATTTTTATTTTTTCCTAATTTTTTCTATAGAGAGAAACTATAGAGAGATAATGTATAAAAAACATAAAATAAATTACCCGGTTTAAAAGTAGTGAGGTCGTTCACGGCACGGTGCAACAGCAGGAAGCTCTAATGTTAAAAACTCAAGTCGAGTTTCACGAAAATCCAAGCCGAAAGCAAAATCCCGAGGCCCAAGAGAGAGATGCACGGTTTATGTGAGAGAAAGTATGTTTTGAGAGGATATATGTTTTTGAAAATATAAATGTTATAAGGAGGGGAGTAGAATTTATAGATTAAAGATATTAATTTTTTATAAAAAAAGATAATTTTTTATTTATTTGAATTTTTAATAATTATTTAGGGGGCAGAATCACGAGGACCATGGATTCTGCCCCCTAGCCTTGGAGGCGAATATCCAACGGCTCAGATTAATAATATTTGAATAATTTTTTTCCGTTGGGAATTGGGATTGGGTTGGGAGTCGGACCGCGGGTCGGGTCAATCTGACCCGACCCGCGGTCTTTTTTTCAGGAGGGGCCAGGTCACGCCCACGCGTGGCCGCATGGAAACCGGCACGTGGAAGAACCCGTGCCGGCGTGCCGTGCCACGGGCCGAGCCGTGCCGAGTCAGGCACGGCACGGCTCATGGCTAACCTGGGAACGGCACGGGCCCAGGCACGGTTTTTTAACATGCCGGGCCGGCCCCGGCACGGCCGAACTGTGCCGTGCCCCGCGCCGGGCCGGGCCGGCCCGTCCCTGTTGACACCTCTACATATAGATTAGCAAATAGATAGATAAATAGATAGATATTTCTGCAAACATATAAACAGACATATAAATAGATATATATACAGATATATATATATATATATATTATTGATTGATTGAATAATAGATAGTCATATAGATAATAGTTAGATAGATAGACATATATATATAGAGATAGAGAGATAGATATACAAATATATAGACAAATAGATAGATAGAAAGATAGATATTGACAAATAGAAAGACATATCTATAGACAAATAGATAGTCATATCAATAGACTGATATATAAACATACAGGTAGACAGACAGATAGATAGATAGATATACAGATAGATATATAGATCGATATACAATAATAGATAGTTAGTAAGTTAA
>JAREIK010002042.1:498454-537602 GCA_029783825.1 Sapria himalayana
TTTTGTCTATTTGTTTATATATCTATCTATCTATCTATCAGCATATCTTCCTGATATATATATATATTATATATATATATATATGTATGTATACATATATGTAAATCTATATATTTGTTTATAAATTTGTATATATTTATGTATAACTACATATAACTACTTGTATGAATATATATATATATATGTTTAACTATATATAAATATTTATAACTATATGTACTATATGTATAATAACATCTACCGTGTATAATTGTATTTTACTATATGTATACCTATAAATTAAACAAGAAACATGGTTGAGAAAGATGATGGTTGTTCTAAATGAATAAGTTTGTCATCATATGACCATTCAATGTGACATGTCAATAATTACTTGTGTATGTGATATTTATAGATAAATACATAAATATTTTAATTACATCCAAAATTTTTTGACTAGTTATAAAAATATATATCCATGTGCTTATTAAAATAATACTTCAAGTATTATTTTAGGGTTTCATTTGGGTTAATTTAAAATATTAGTAATGATATATTTTTGTCATAAAAATATTAAAAATCATTTTTAGCCCTATAAACACTCAATTTTATAAGAATTAAAACATTGATTACTATTTTTAATATTAGTTTTTTATATTTCGCTCTTATTAAAATAATAAATATATTTTTTATGATCTTATTCTCACTTTAATATATTTTAGGAATTATATAATTATATCAAATATTATTAAATTTTATGTCTATAAATGTATTTTATATTATATTCATAAATACATATTGAATTCATAAATATTTATGATCATATATATATATATATATATGAAATACTATTTTATAATTTCATATTATTATTTTTATTTGTTAAACAATATTATACATTTATCCATAATAATTTCATATCTATTTGAATATCTTTGTAATTGTTTAACTCTATACCTTTCTATATATCTAACTTTTTGACTATCTAATTTTCTATCTACTTATCATTTTATCACTCAATCTATATATCTATCTATCTATATATCTATCTATCTGTCTGTATATAAGTCTATTTTTTTATCTGTCTATCTACCTATCTATCTTTCTATCTAACTATCTATCTATGTATGTATGTATCTATCTATCTATCTGACTATCTGTCTATCTATTTAACGTTCAGACTATCTCTCTATGTATTTCTCTCTCTATTTATTTTTGTGTATATCTATTTATCTATTTATCTATCTATCTATCTATTTTCATGTCTATCTATATATCAATCCATTTTTCAATCTGTATATCTATCTATTTGTCTGAATGTCTAATTATCTAATTGAATATCTTTGTAATTGTCTTACTCTATATCTTTCTTTCTGTCTAACTTTCTAACTATCTAATTTTCTCTCTATTTATCATTTTATCAATTAGTCTATATATCTTTCTCTCTATATATTTATATATCTATCTATCTATCTTTATGTCTGTCTATTTGTCTATTTGTATACCTATCTATCTTGCTAGCTATCTCTCTATCTATTTGTTTATTTGTCTATTTGTCTATTTTTCTATTTGTCAATCTGTCTATTTGTCTATATATCTATTTTATTAACTATCTAACTAATTAACTATCAATCAAACTATTAGTCTACTTTAATTGTTTATCTTTATATCTATCTATATATCTATATATCTATTTATCTTTCTGTCTATCTATCTATTTACCTAGCTAGCTATCTATCTAACTATTGTCTATCTGTATATCTATCTTTCTACCCATCTAGGTATCTGCCTATTTGTTTATTTATCTAACTTTCTATTTTCTATTTGTCTCTCTATCGATCTTTCTATCTATCTCTTCTCTTTCTATAATTCTATTTGTCTATCTAACTAACTAACTATCTATCTATCTATTTATCAATCTATCTGTCTATATGTCTATAAATAAATTTTTATATCTATCTAATTGCCTATCTTTATATCTATCTATTTTTATTTATATCTATTTGTCTAAGTATCTAACTTTCTAACTCTCTAAATATCAATCAGACTTTTAGTCTATCTGTCTATTTGTTTATCTTTCTATCTTTCTATCTATCTTTCTAGTTATATGTTTATCTATCTACCTTTCTATCTATCTACCTATCTCTATCTATTTGTATATTTGTATATTTTTCTATTTGTTTATCTAGCTATTTGTCGATATATCTATTTTCCTAACTATCTAACTATTTAACTATCAATCACACTATTCGCCTATCAATCAATCTATCTATTTATTTATCTATCCTTATATCAATCTTACTATTCTTTCTATCTATCTATCTAATTATTTTTATATTTATAAATCTATCTTTTTACCAATATACCTCTCTACCTATTTTTTTTATCTATCTATTTTCTATTTTCTATTTGTCTATCTATCTATCTTTCTTTCCATCTTTCTATCAATCTATTTGTCTATGTATCTATCTATCTATATATCTATCTATCTGTCAATATGTCTATCATTATATTTGTCTATCGATCTATTTATGTATCTATTTTCCTATCTGTATAGCTTTTATCTTTTTTTTCTATCTATTTGTCTATATATATATTTATCTAATTATCTAACTATCTAAGTCTCTAACTATCAATCAGATAATTAGTCTATCTGTTTATTTTTCTATCTATCATTCTTTCTCTCTTTGTTTGTATCTATATAACAATCTATTTGCCAATATATCTATCTGGCTATCTATAAATCTGCCTATATAACTATTGGTCTATCTATCTGTATATCTATTTTTCTACCTATCAACTTATCCACCTATTTGTTTATTCGTCTATCTTTCTATATATCTATTTGTCTATCTATCTATCTATCTTTCAAAATATCTTTTTATTAGGCTATTTCACTACAAGAAAATATCAATTTAGCTAGGGAATTTTAGCTAGAGATCAATCCCAAGCTGAATTGTAAGGGATAATCTAGGGAATAGCAAGGGATTTACAACCCCCCCCCCCCCCCCCCCCCCGAAAAAAAATAGCAATGGATTAGCAACGGATTAGTGAAAAAATATTATTTGAAAATTCCGTTCAAAAAAGTGGGGTATTTAGCAACGGAAAATTTTCGTAAATTCCGCTCAAAAAAAGTGGGGATTTTAGAAATGGATTTAGCGAAGGATTAGCAATGGAAAATTTTCGTAACTTCTGCTAAAAAAAGTGGGGATTTTACCGATTGATATTACGACAGAATATCTCTCGCTAATAAAAGTCTGAATTAGTGATGGATTTAACGACGGATTTTCCCTTGCTAATTTTTAGCGACGGATTTTCCCTTGTTAATTTTTACCGACGGATTTTCCCTTGCTAATTTTAGCAATAGATTTTCCCTCGCTAATAAAATTCATGATTTAGCGACAAAATTACCTACGAATTTTCTCTTGCTAATAAAATCTATGATTTAGCGATAGAATTAGCGAAGAATTTTCCATTGCTAATAAAATCCATGATTTAGTGACGGAATTAGTTACACATTTTCCCTTGCTAATAAAATCCATGATTTAGCGATGAAATTAGCGACGGATTTTCCATTGCTAATAAAATCCATGATTTAGCTATGGATTTAGCGACGAATTTTCCCTTGCTAATAAAATCGATGATTTAGCGACGGATTTAGCGACGGATTTTCTCTTGCTATATAAAATCTATGATTTAACGACCGAATTAGTGATGGATTTTCCCTTGCGAAGAAAATCTATGAATTAGCGACGGATTTTCCCTTGCTAATAAAATCCATGATTTAGCTACGGATTAGGTGAGCGAATATACCTATTTAATAAAATTTATTAATTAGTGACGGATTTAGGGACAGAATTTCAGTAAAAAATAAAATCCTTAATTTTGCGACAGATTTAGTAACAGAATTTCTCTAGCTAATAAAATTTGTAATTTAGCGATGGATTTAGCGAAAGATTTTCTCGAACTAATAAAATCCGTAATATAGCGACGAATTTTTCCTAGCTTATAAAATCTATAATTTAGCTACGGATTTAGCCACGGTATTTCCCTAGCCATTATTAATTATATATAATTTTTATTTATTATTTGTATAAAAATGTTATTTAAATTTTTTTATTAAATTTATGTTATTGGTCTATAGATAAGCATTCCTTGAAGAACATATTCTCCTCATAAAATAAAAAAATTGATATTATAAATAATTAATTTAATTTATATAAAAATACAAAAAATATATATATTAATAAGGATTAAAATAACTATTTTTATGATTTATTAATTTTTTAAAAAATTATACAAATAATTTTTCTAAAATTTTTATTTAAGAAACTAAATAATTTAAATTAAAGTACATTAAATAATTAATTCCATATGTATAAAATTTTTTGATAATTAAAAAATTAAATTAACATACATTATAATTTATACTAATTTAAATGTAAATTAATTCAATGTATGATAAAATAGAACATTTTTAAAAATATCTGAATTGACGAATAAACTATTAAATATTAATATTATTATAAGTATTAAAAAAATTTTATGATTATAGAAATCTTTTAAAATAATAAATAATACATATCTTGAAAATCTTGAAATATAATAAAATTATAATTTTTTCAATAAAGTAAAAATAAAATAAAATAATAATTATAAATAAAATATATAAATGTTTAATTCTACTAAAATTTATAAAATTTAAAGAATTGAGTAATATTTTTACAATTAGCTTTAAACATTAAGTTTTTATTAAAATAATAAATATTACTTTTTTTAATTATCTTCTCACTTTAAGTAATTTTTTGAATTTTAAAAATTATTAATTATATCAAATAATATGAAATTTTATGCGTTTAAAATTATTTCATATGATCTTCGTAAAAATTAATATGAATTCTTAAAATTTTATAACCATAAAATATAATTATTTTTGGATTTTTTAACATTTAGAGTATTTTTTAACTTTTAGGCAAGTGTCTAGAAGACAAATCATCTTTTCATTCATGTCTTATTATATGAATTTTGTTAATTTTGTCCCTATTTGATATTTTTTTTAATGCAAAGCATATTTTTTTATTGTTTATATATTTATTGTTTAATTAATATTATAATAAAAAATTGTAAGGTATTTGTTTTTCATTTGTACCTTGCTACACGAACTTTAATTTTGTTGAAAAACTTTTGAAAGTAAATAAAATTAATGAGTATTTTTGTATTATATATATATATATATTGTTTATTTAATGTTTTAATATTTAAAAATATAAATATTTCCTAACAATACATTCTCTCTCTCAACTCGACACATCTTTAAGACTCTAACACGTGAATCGAAGTTTTCTGCATTCCATCTATCTCTCGACGCATCTCTAACATGTGAATCTAAGTCCTCTGCATTCCATCTATCTCTCGAAGCATCTCTAACACGTGAACCAAAGTCTTCCGTATTCCATCTATCTCTCAACACTTATACAACTAAAATTAATTCAAGGTTTAAGTTTTAATTTTATATTGATCTAAGGTACGTTTATACATTTATTCTTCATCGATTATCCTGGATTGTTTAATCGAAGTATAAGCGTTTATATTCTATTTTTTTTAATATTGAATACCTAATGTCCTTAGTTGGGAGGTTCTAGCTTAATCAGAGTTTAAAGTCTAACCTAATTTGGCATCCGTTCACTTTAATATTTTTATCAGATAATTCTCGAGTATCAACCTGAACAAATATGTACAAAATTGATCAGATTTTGTCAGATTTTGTGTTCTGCTTATACTTATGCTTAGCCTATAATTAATTATGACATGCTAAAAAGAAGTTGATGAAGTGTATATTTGAACTTTCAATTCAATTATTATATATTATTACTTGTTGAGTTATTAAAACATACACAACAACTATTGTTGAGTTGCCCCATTCATTTACTGGTCAGTTTTAGGAATTTTTTGATGTATATTCTATATCTATCTAAGGGTTGTTGGCCTAATATAACTATCAAAATGTTGCGTATGATTGATTTTTATGGCAAGACCATTTTATCTAGAACCTCATATGAAGCTAATAATTATATGTTTCCCTTAAGTATTATGTGTGAAAAGCTCAAAAAATTATAATGATTGACTTTGTTTATAGAAAATATGAAAAGGGCTGTCAGTGAAAAAGATATCATCATTATATCTAATAGGCACACATCATCATTATATCAATAGGCACCCAACACTTATTCATATCATTCCACGACTAATTGGTCTAAAAAATTTTGTTTATTACTATTGGCACTTAAATTAATATTTTATTAGTATTTTTGTTAAATATAATACTCATGAACTAGAATACTAATCCATTGATAGTCTTGTATTTATTAGGTTGAATAATGGTTATAATTTGTCATTGGAAGAACTAATAACATTTAAGAAAAATCTAATAACATGGGTTAAATCACATGAGCCAAAATATTGAGCAATGTCTGAGTTCCCAAAAAAGAATATGAGATAATACAAAAAATAATTTGGTTGAGTCCTTCAATTCTTAACTTTGTATTGACCATCATCATTGGGCATGTAACTTTCTAATGAAACATAAGGAAGAGTAGTTAATACATAACATTGCCAAAAGTCAATCATTATGGATGAATGTTATTTTTAGAGTTTGCACTAGTCAGACTTATATTAACATTGACAACATGAATAGAAAGTGCACATGTAGAAATTAGTAAATGTTGGATATCCTAAGTGAGCATGCACGTGCAACATTACAATTGATTGGTCAATCCATGATTGAGGTGATTGATATAAAATCTCCAACCCAGAGTTGATATATTTCTGATCATAATCAAGTATTAAGATGAATAGCATGCCATTAATTTGTAAAGATACTATGTATTGGGTATGACATCATTTATTTCTCATTATACCCTCCTCACTCTAAATACTTTGAATCTCAATTTATGAATAAATAGGCTATGTTTTGTTTCAAATGAAATGCGACTAGGCATAATAGAAAGACTTACAAGAATCTATTAGTATAATATTTTATCTTCTTTTTTATTGATTGTATTAATACCTATATCATACAACTTATTTTGAGATCATCTTCATATGGTGTACTGTTGATTACTGGGTAGTAATCTTCATCATTGATGAATGGCTATTTATTATCATTTATATGCATATAACATATTACTACTTCTAACACACACACACACATATTGATGGTAACATGTTGCTACTATAATATATTAAAATAGTATGCATATATTTATATTATATATATATATATATATATATATATATATATATATATATATATATATGATGTAACATGTAACAATGATTATATATATACAACACTATATATAAATATGTACTAGAATTAGCATTTATATTTATGCAAAATTAAAATTGATGAAAAACTCAATGAGTGTATATATAGTGTTGCTAATGTTTTTTACTTGAGATGTGCTCGATGTGGAGCATACGATATTGCTCACAGTGTGCTTAGTATGAAGCATTGTTTTTGCTCTAATTTCTTCTGAAAAATACTTGAGTATTCAAGGTATTTTCTATTTTAATTTACTTTGCATATGAATGGTTAAATCAAGATATGATTTTTATATTTTATGTTTTGTATTATGAGGTATTTGATTTAAGCAATGTGTATCTAGGTATAATTATTTGTGATGATGCATGGTGTGCACTATGCATTAAATTAATGAATATACTATAAAATTATTTTGGTCGACCTCTACTTTTCATCATCAATGTGGGCAACTTTTGTGTATACATGTGCACTATTTATTTAATTCCAATCTTTTTTTATTATTATTAATAACCCTCTCTTTTGGCAGAGGAATACCATTTGTACAACCTACATCTACCCTTAGACCTCTTATACCCATATTAACCTTAAGCCTACTAGCTAACATATTGGATTTTAAATATCTTTATCAAATAAGCGTTTATTTATTTTATAAAATAGATTTTAACTAGAATAAGCTAGATGCTTTGTTCTACTTTGTCTGGCCACTTGATCGGCCACTATTTTCGGCCCATCTTTCTTTTTAATTTTCCTGTATTGTTCGGTCGTATCCTGTACTCATCATCTGTCTTCGCGTCTTCCCCGTGTCCCAAGTCCTGTAATTCGCGTCATTCCCAAGTATTTATCAACCGTCCTCCTTCTTCTTTTATATGCTCCAGTGGTTATGCCTACAATATGTAAAGAAAACGAGCACGCCTACAATATAGCTTATCTACCTTATGCCCCTTGTCCCATACTATGCTTTTACAACACATATTAATTTTTAGCAGAAACGTCTTCTTTGTATACATTTCATTCACTCTCGTTTTTCTTTGTCGTGCCTTTTAAATTGGAAATGCTCTGTCTTTTTCGGCTTTTCACGAGCTGCAGCAAGGCCTAAAACTTTTTGTATAGCTCTCAATAAACTATGATAAAATTAACTTAAAAATAAACTAGACTATAACATATAAATCAATCATTAAACCGCCTCCGAGCCCGTGTTATATATGTGTTCTACGTCTTCACTACAAGTCTGCTGATTACCCACAGGGCCAGGTGATCAGTCTAGAATGTAATCTGCCACTAGAAAGAACAACTCGGGAAGTAGGCAAATAAACCAGTGACTAATCAACTTATAATTATGTGTTCTTTTTGAGAGCACTATATATATAAACTACAATATTAACCCTACAAAAAGAACAGCAATTAAAAAACAAAACAGCACCATAGACTCACATCTTAATCCTGCAAAATACAACAGCAAGATTAACAATTTAAAAAGACAAAAAACAGCAGCAAAATCAACAAAAAACAGCACCATCAATTCTTAATCCTGTAAAAATACAGCAGCAACAATAAATTAACAATTTCACTTCTTAATCCTGCCAATATAGTCTCCCTCAGACAGGTAAACCAGTGACTAAACAACTTAGAAAATTTCAGTTTGGCAGCAAAATTAACCCTACAAAAAACAGCAGCAATTAACAAATTAGAAGAACAAAAAACAGCATCTTCAACAGTTTAATATTTTCTCTTCTTAGACTTACAAAAATACCTCAGCAAATTAACAATTAGAAAACAATAAACAGCGGAAAAATAGCAAAAAACAGCACCATCAACAGTTTAATATTATCACTTCTTAAACCTGCAAAAAAAACAGCAGCAACAATAGTTTAACAATTTCACTTCTTAATCCTGCCAATATAGTCCCCCTTAGGGTTGGGGGAGCTCTATATCTACCTCCCACCCTTGAGCATATCAAAACACTTCCTCCTAGCTCTAGTAATTTTAATTAATGTTATTCTTATTTTACTTTGTTTATTCTGATGTATGGGTAGCATATTTTATCTAAGTTTATTATTCCTCTATACCTATCTGGCATATTCCATTCTTGGAATATCTGCAGGCCTCTACTAGCACCTTCTTCCCCTAGTTTGTCTGCTAAATTAACTTCTCTAAAGATATATTTTATTTCACCTTTCAACTCTCTTAACAGCTTTTTTATCTTACCAATTTCCATTTCAAATTTCCATAATTGTATTTTTCCAGATACTAAATCTACCAATAGACTCGAATCTACATGTGCTTGAACATTAAAATAACTGATTTCTTTACAAATTTGTAACCATTTATGTAAAGCGTTAATTTCTGAATGTAAAGCAGAATAGGCTATTTCACTCATTGTAAAAGCTTTCATTATTCTTCCTGTCTCATTTCTTATCGCTCCTCCACCCCCTGCCATTCTCATGTCCCTTTTAAAGCTCCCATCCATATTGAGCACAAGTGTACCTTGTGCAAGCTTTTGCCAGCTTGTTATTTTTATTACTGGCAGTTTTTTTTCACAGGTTACTAGACCCCATGTCCTTTTGTTATATTCCTATAGCCCTCTTTTTCTAATTCTTATTAGGCTACAAGCAGAGATAAAGGAGATTTCTCTCCTAATCTCTTCTACAATAGACTCAACTTTCATGACCATCAAATCTACTAAGATTTCTAGACTTCTACAAGCACCAAAGTGTTATATGAGGAATATATTCTCTTAACCATTTTAGGATCTTATTTTTTATCTGTTTTTTGCCCCAGTTTTTTAGTCTATCTAAAAGGTTGTAGGTTTGTTCAACTATTCCTACCTCCTTATCAAGAATGCACCAAATCTTTTTTGCTATTTTTCCTATTGAGAATAAATGATTCGTGGTTTCTATATCTTGATGGCAGCATTCGCACCGCCAAGGTAATTTTATACCTTTTTTCTGAATATTTTCGTCAACCGGGATAACATAGTAATTAATTTCCACATAAAAACATTTATTTTTTGTGTGATCCCATTTGCCCATATTTTCCCAAAAATTGCTGGTTGAGTAGTCCTTTTCCTAACCAGTTGTTTCGCGCTACTTAATGTAAATTTTCTATGTGGAGTCAAGGACCATTTCCACCCATTATTTATTAATATTGAATGTTTTTCAACTGTACTTTGCTGCTTACGCATTATTTTCCAAGTATTTGATGCATTTTTTGGGTCCTTAAACACTTTATGTATATACCATACCTGGCCCTAATATATGCAGCCCAAAGATTATTCTTTTCCTTCAATCTCCACCAATTTTTGCAAGCCCAAGCATTACCTGTAACGTCTAAGCTAGTAAAACCTAATCCTGCTTCCTCTTTTTGGTAACATAATTCTTTCCATTTTATCCAATGCAGCTTATTTTTACCTTCTTTTTTTCCCCATAAGAAATTAGTCATTTCTCTTTCTAATTTATTTATGATAATTTTAGGTGGCCTAATAGTCATTAAAATGAGGGATAATGAGCTTTCTAATACGTGTGTAATTAGTGTAATTCTTCCCGCCATGCTTAGCATGCTCACTTTCCAGCCTGCAATTCTTTGTTTAATTTTTTCCACTAGGAAGGTTAGGTATTCCTCTTTCACCATTCCTTCATAAAGCGGACAACCTAGATACATCAATGCTCCTTTTTCTTGTATAAAACCCGTTTCCCATTTTATTCTTTGCGCTATCTTTTCTGACGCTTTTTTTGCTATGATGAATTGACATTTATTTTTATTTAACTTTTGACCTGTCTCTTCTTCTAATGTTTGCATGAGGCTCATTAAATTTCTCAAAGATCTTCTGTTGGCGTTTGTAAATATAATTATATCATCCGCATATGCCAAACAACTTATTATTGGTGTATTTCTTGGTTGCTTAAAAGCTAAAATATTACCCATTCTTATTTTTTCTTTAAAATTAACAATGAACAGATCTATGTATAATTGAATAAAGATGGAGAAAGTGGGTCTCCTTGTCTAAGGCCCTTAGTTGGTTTAAATTCATCACCGGCCCGGCCATTAATTAGAATCTTTATCCATAAACTGGAAATACATCTATATATTAAGTCTATCCAGAGTTCAGAGAAATCCAAACTTCTCATGATATAACATAGTATATCCCACTCAACTCTATCAAAGGCTTTTGACAGGTCCAGCTTAATTATTACATTATTTCCTCTTACTTTAGAACCTATTTCTCGAATCATTTCCGAAGCGAGATTGATGTTAACCATCATCAATCTATTCTTGACAAAGCCTGCTTGCTCTAATGAAACAATTTTTGGGAGAACTCTACTCATTCTGTTTTGAAGGATTTTTGCTAAAATTTTATAAATCATATTACACAGACTAATCGGCCTAAAGTCTTCACCTCTTTGTGGGTTAGCTTTCTTGGGTATTAATACAATGTAAGAGTTTTCCCAAGACTTTGTAATTTCTGCTCCCGCAAAAATCTAGGCAATTGCTCTACATAGCTCTTTTTTTATTAATTGCCAGCTACGTTGGAAAAAGCCATTATTCCAGCCATCTAGGCCTGGCGTACTATCTTTATTAGCCCCGAATACTTCCTCTTTTATTTCTTCTTCATCCGGGGTTTCTTCTAGCATTTTATTATCCTTTTCCGTAACTTTTTTTCTCTAACTTATCTATTAATGTACGACCACTACTCCTGTTTAAATCACATAAGTGATTTTTGAAAAATTTTTCAAATTCATACTTTATTTCCTCCTCTTTATCTAACCATATCCCTTTGGTATTCCTTAATCCTTTTATTTTAAGCTTCTGATTCTTACTTTTTTCCATGATATTAAAGAATTTTGTATTTTTATCTCCCTCTTTTAATCATTTAATTCTAGATTTTTGCTTCCAAAAAACTTCCATGTGCATCTTTAGTCTTAATTCAGCTTTCGCCTTACTAAGTTCTATTCTTGCATTTTCATCCGATCTTTTCTCATATTCTATTTCTAGGTCAGAAACTTTTTGTTCGGCCTCTTGTATCTTTTTGAAAATATTTTCAAAAATATCCTTATTCCATGATAACAATGTATATTTTAAGTTTCATAATTTTTGAGCTAGAATTTGCATCGGGTTACCTTCCACTAATAAATCCCATGATTCCTTTATGACTTTATCAAAATCTTTATGCAACCCCCACATATTTTGAAATCTAAAACCGTTATATTTTCTTTCATTTCTATTTAATGTTATTAAAAGTGAGCTATGATCAGAACAGGTCCTGCTTAAGTGTTTAACCATTAATCCTCCCAGCTTATCTAACCATTGTGTGTTAAATAAGATGTGATCTAGTCTAGACCAGATTGCTCCTCTTCTCTTCCAATTATTACACCATGTGAAATCTGATCCTAAATAATCTGCTTCAATGAGATTAGCATTAGCAATAGCTTCATTAAAATGAGCTATTGTTACTGGGTCAGGTGGTCTTCCTCCTTCTTTTCTTTAGGGTTTCTAATAACATTGAAATCCCTTCCTATGACCCACGGAGTATTATTTTTTGCAATGTTTCGCATATCCTTCCATAAGCTCTTCCTGCCATCTTTAGTATTTTTAGCATATACCGCTGAGTATATTACTTCAGAATGATTTTTAATTTTAAAATTAATCATTTGCTCTATTTCTGACAATATTTCAATATCTATCGCAATATCCCACATAACCCATATCTTACCGTTAGTATTTGAGAAAGCTTTATGGAAACCTATCTTATTTATATATTTTTCCAATGAATTATTATTAACTAAAGGTTCGGTTAAAATTAACATTTTTAAGTTATGCATCTTAATTAAGTTTTTAATTCTATTTAACGTCGGGGAATTAGCAACCCCTCTTATGTTCCAATACAAATAATTAAACAATTAAGAGGATCTAGCTTGAGCTCTAGTAATACATTTAGAGTTATATTTCATGCCTATGGACTTGTTCGTATTTCTTGGTGGTTTACTTGAGCTAGACGGTGGAAATTCTGGTTTTTTTTAATATACCAATTATTTCTAAAGGTTTTACCATGCTTTTAATATCTTGTATAGCATTCTGTCTGCTTTGCAATGTATGTGAAGACATGACCTGCTCACCCTGCCAAAAGTCATCTAATGGAGTGTTTAAACAATCCTTTATCTTACTATTTATTTCGGCGGGCCAGCTCTTTACCTCCAACTCCAGGAGGTCATCTTGCTCCCAATCATGCTCCACTGCAATATTATAATCTATAATATCAGTGCTTCCTATCTTTCCTTCTCTATAGCTTACCCTCTTCTTGCCTTTCCAGCTTCCTAGGCCTACCTTTCTTGCCTCTTCCTCCATGTCCTCTAACCATGCTCTAATCTCCTCTCTCTTGTACAGCTTCTCTTCTTTCACCTCACTAACCTCAGCCTTTTCCATGCTTTCTTTACTCTCTTTTGGATTTTTTTTTCTTCTGTTCAAACACCTCCTTAATCTTATCTCCATGCTCACTTCTCTTTCCCTTCTCCCTCCCTTCTACCCTGCTATTCTTCCAGTTGTCTGCTGGAAAGTCTTCTCCTATCTCTATATTTTTTATCTCCCCCTCCTTAGCCATCTTCCTAACCCATTCTTCTCTTCCTTTCCTAAACTCCTTACTATCCTCCCTCTCCTTCCTAAAGCTTCCTGCCATACATTCAGCTTAAGTATGACCCTGTTTTAGGCAGCTAAGGCAGTAAGCTGGAATGACTTCTGGAACAATCTCTTGCCAAAAGCCTTCCTCCATGTTAGAGCCTATCCAAATTCTGTGTGAATGAGCTAATTTCAAGTCAATTTCCACACAGACTCTAGCTATACTTGGCCTAGTAACACAAGCTATAGCTTCGTCTAGGAGCCAAGGTTTGCCCAAGCAAGCAGCTATGGAGTGCAAGGCCTATTTGTTGAAGAGATGAAGAGGAAGTCTAGGGAATGAAAATCATACCAGGGACTTCGAGGATTCCACCGAAGGGGAGAAATCAGGCGCCCACTTAAAGACACGCATAGGATAGCCAGCTACGTTCCATGTACCGCGAAGACAAATTCTAAGGAAGTCGTCCTCATCCTTGAGCTGCAAGAGAGTATGCTTCCTCGAAGTTGGCTATCTTTACCATTTGACGAAGCTTTAGCGAGGCCACAAAGTCATATAACGCATTGTATTCTGGTCGGCCGTGGGAAAACTTTTCTATGAGGGTGAAGCAGAAGGCATCCGCGAGATTTTTCATATCATTAGCTTCAAAGATAACCACAGGTTCTCCGTTCTTTGCATGATAGTTAGGAAGAAGCTCCACGGTCTTGTTGCAAGAAGAAGAGAATGATTTTTTAGCAAATAGCACATTGTTTTTATCCATTTTCAGCTTCAAATCAAGCTTGTTTGCTCAACAATGGAGGGTTTCTCTCTCTAGAAGTTAACTTTCTCTCTCTAAAAGTTGAGAGCATTTTTCAAAAAAAGAAACCTATTTAATTCCAATCTAAAATAGTAAAGGTTCATAAAAATAGAAAATCTTTTTATATGTTCTAATTATAAATTTGAAATCACCATAATAAACAGAACTAGTTTTGGGATTGGGTCATATTTCAATACTAGTTATTAATATCCGAGCTTCCTACACACACACAAACACTCACTCACTCACTCACACATATTTTATATATATATATATATATATATATATATATATATATATATATATATATATATATTACAAGACCCTAATCACAATTTTTCACTTTTTATACCATGAGGCACACTATGTTTTAATAAATAATCATCACAAATAATTTCTTCATGAAAATAAATGATTTTTAATGTCAATCAATGGATTTTCTAAAAATTTTTTATAATATTTATAATTATGTGAAAAGTTTGTATAAACACTGATTCTATTTAGATTGATGTATATCCAATATTAATAATTATGAGATTTATAAGGATATTAGATGAGACTTAACAAATTTCAATACTTATCCATAATTTTGATTTTCCATGTTGTTTGTGTTTTTTATTCTTGATAATGTTCGACAATACTCAAAGTGTACCAAAGAGAGTCAAAACAAATCAGTTATTGAGCATGCTCATTTAATAGAATAATATTTTTAGAAGCTATATAATAATATTTAACAATATACATTGCTTTTCAATATTATATGATGATATTGAATCAAAGACAACTAATATTTTTCTAAAATTACATAGACTCTTTTATATAAATAGATAATATTTGATATAATTTGATAAAGTTTGAAGTAAGTTGAATATGTCTGATATCATCAATATTATTGATACCTTCTCAATGATTTCAATAATATTTGATACTGTTTTTGCCTCTTGTTATATTATAATATTTTGATATATATCCTATCACTACAAGAAAATATCGATTTAGCTAGTGAATTTTAGCTAGGGATCAATCCCTAGCTAAATTGTAAGGGATTAGCTGGGGAATAGTAAGGGTTTGATGATTTTGGGTTGAGTTTGGGAGAAGGGTAGGTAGATAAAAAAAGTATACTATTTAAATCTATCACATTTTTGATTTAGATAGAGGATATAAAACTATTAAAAATATTTAGAAATTTTTAATGTTTATAATCCCCACAATGTCATGCAACACAATAAATTTTTTTCTAACTAATAATGTTGTATCAACTTCGATTTATTATTTTAGGTATATCAATGTAGTTTATTATTACTCTAACAATTCAACTTCTACCAAATTTATATTAACTATAATTTATACCATTAACAATTATGGATTATGAAGTGCTTGGGTATCTCTATAACATTGATTAAATTCATTCCATACAAGAGTATTCTTTTTACGACAACATTCGTTAGGACACCTTTTATCGTGTCGTGTTAATAACATCATCTTTTAACACATGGTACTTTTTCTGTGCCACAATATGTTTAATTTAAACAATTTTAAAAACTAATAAATATGAGTAGTAATTGTTAGTTGAACATTGTAGTTATTAGTTGAGTACCGTAACTATTAGTTGTAACCTACAAGCTTGAAACTAAGTTTCATGTTTCACAAAATTTGTGGCAGATGTATCTTGTAATAAATAGTAACAAAGAATATAAGAAAATATGAGAAGTATTATGGAAATGTATGTATCATTAATGAAACATTAATTTATAGTACTAGCGAATATGTGAGTACTCTTTTATGTGAGTACACTTTTATAGTTTAATATGATATAAACATATTTACTAATTAATTTTTAGTCCATAAATTATATTATTAAATATTATTTCATATCTTGATAAAATAAATATAAATTATTATAATTTCAAAAACATCAATACAATATAATAAGAAAATAGTAACTTATCATAATAATACAACAAAATGAATTATAAAGAACATTAATAAGTTGTAAATAATAATAAAAATTTCAAAACTATTGAGAATTATATTGTTTTTTTATATTTTTTTATCTTGAGATGCTAGGATGAGATGATTCATATAGATTAAAAGTAAGTATAGTTCCTTTTTGTATTTATAAGTGAATTTTTATTTTATTTAATAAATGATAATGTCATTTTATAATTTTTATTCTTAATATTAAATTATTTGCGAGTCTTTATTAATTTAATTAAGTTGTTTTATTTTTTATGGGAATACTCGATAAGTATTAATCTTCATATATATATATATATATGGACATGCATATATATTGAAGAAATTTATCATGCTTTAGTAGAATATCTCTTTGCTATAGAAGGAGTAGTAAATGGTCATTCAAAGTAACTTCCTACTCATGTGGAAAATTGTAGAAATATAGTATTTTTTTCTCTCTCTATAAACATCATTGCTGGCCATATTTTAGATATTTGTTAAAATTGTATGTCTATATATAAATAGTTATATAACTATATATAAATAATTGTATAATTTTATAACACTCTATATAAATAAATATAACTATATTTATAAGTATGTATACATATATGTAAATCTATATATTTATTTATAACTTTATATATTTATGTATAACTATTTGTATGAATATGTCTATATATAACTATATGTTTAACTATTTAAAAATATTTATAGTTATATATACTATATGTATAATAATATATAACTATAAATAATTGTATCTTATTATATGTATTACTATAAAACCTTTATACATAACAATATTTAAATATATAATTTACAACTAATATTTAATATACATTTTTATATATTAGTATTCAAAAATGTATTTAGTATATCTATACCTATACATAACTATGTGTATAAATATATGAAATTATATGAACAAATATATATACATACATGTATAAATATAAGTTTAACTATACATGTAACTATATGTATAATCACATGTAACTATATTTATAATTACATGTATAATAACATACAACATCATATCTAATTATTTGTGTATAACTAAATATAACAATTTGTAAAACTAAATAAAACTTTATATAATTAAATATAACTATGTTTTTAACTATTTATACATATATGTATACATATATGTAAATCTATATACTTGTTTATAACTTTGTATATATTTATGTATAACTAAATATAACTACTCATATGTGTGTGTGTGTGTGTGTGTGTGTGTGTGTGTGTGTGTGTGTGTGTGTATAACTAAATGTTTAAAGATATATAATTTTTTATAACTATATATATTATATGTATAATAACATATAACTATACATAATTTTATATTATTAATGTATAACTATTATTTAAATATATAATAAACAACACATATTTTATATACATTTTTATATATTAGTATAAAAAATGTATTTTATTATATCCATACCTATACATAACTATATGTATTGATATATGAAATTATATGAACAAATATATATACATACATGTATAAATATAAGTTTAACTATACGTGTAACTTTATCTATAACTACATGTAACAATATTTATAATTATATATATATAAACATAGAACACATTGTTTAACTATATGTGTATAACTATATATAAATATTCTTATAACTATAAATAACTTTATATAAATAAATATAACTTTATTTTTAATTATTTATACATATATGTAAGTCTATATAATTATTTATAACTTTGAATACATTTATTTATATTTACTTATAACAACTTGTATGCAAATATATATATATAATTATATGTTTAACTATATGTAACTATTTATAACTACATTTACTATAGGTATCCTAACATATAATTATATATGAAATAATATTAATATGTTGAACTAATTTGAATTTAAATGGCATAAGATATAATATCAACAATATGTAAGCACGTAGAAAGAGAGTGTCCATTGATTAGGCTCATATTTGGTATAATACAAATAAGGGTCGTACCCTTACCTAATCCTAGACCTTAGGCCTCAAGCTCAAATATGAACTTATGTATGACAAAAGATGTAATATTTGGTAGGTTTATACTGAAGAAATTTTATTTTCTTTTATATAATTTTTCATTCTAACACTAAACTCTCTATGTGTCTCTCTCTCTCCCTCTCTAATTCTTCTTGTCACTCTATTCCTCTTTTTCTTTGTGTCACATACTCTCTCTTGTTATTTTCTTTCTCGCTCTCCTTTCTTGTTTATTCTTTCTCCCACTCTCTTCCTCTCCCTCTCTCTTTCCCTCTCTCTCCCTTTAACAATTTCTCTCCCCCTCTCACTCCCTCCTTATCTCTCTCCTCTCTCTCTCTCTCACCTTCTCCCCATTTCTCTGCCCCTCTCTTTCTCCCTACCTTCTCTCTCTCTCTCTCTCTCTCTCTCTATCTCTCCCTCTCCTCCTTCAAAAATTAAATGTCTTTTTTTTTGCTTTCAAATCTTGTGAATTATCATACTTTGCACCCTTTATCCAGTAAACTGTGATATCTATTAATCTTTATCATGATAAACTTATGATATCTATTAATGTAGATTATGCAAATGCATTACCTCTATATTCATGATATTTAAATTTTAAATATTTATCTGTAAGTAATTTTATTTTATTATTTGTATATTTTGAACTAATAGAATGTTTTATTTATATTAATGATTGGGCATTATTTTTCGTAAATAAAGCATAGCAAAATGAGCTCAGATCATTAGTGGATGTACAGAAGGGTTATTATTGGATTTTTTTAATAAATATTTTTTGACTAGGCTTGAAACTTTCATCAATGTTGCATGTATTCAATCGAGATTGAAGGATGGAAAAAAAAGTAAGTGTCCATGTAATCATCAAAAGTGTCAAAATATCCCTTTTCATGATGCAAACACTATAATATATCATTTGACAAAATATGGCTTTGTTCCAAATTATTTTGTTTTGATTTATCATGGGGAACGTACAATGACTTTGAATATTGACCAAAATGAGGGTATTGAATCATTTGTTTGTGGTGAAGAATCATAAAACACATACCATAGAATTATCATGGAAGCTTTTGGTGTTGACTTCAATATGGATTACATGGATGAACAACCTAATCCGGAAGCTCAGAAATTTTATGAAATGCTTAAAGTTGCAGCTAAAGAGTTGTAGCCTGGTTGTAAAACAAATTCACAATTGTCACTTATGGCTCGAATAATGAGCATTCTGTCAGAAAAACATATGTCTGAAAAATTATTTGATCAGGTGACTGAACTAATCAAGGAGATTATTCCGGATTATAATTTGATCACTAACAACTTTTACAACACTAAGAAGTTACTTCGAGGAATGGGTCTACTTGGGGAAAAAATTGATTGTTGTTTAAATGGATGCATGTTATATTGGGGCGGTGATAGTGATTTAATTAGATGTAAGTTTTGTGATCATCCTCAATTTAGGAAGTCACCTCATGTTGTAGATACGCAAAAAAAATTGAAAGTTGTCTTTAAGAAGATGTATTATTTTCCAATAATTCCTCAATTATAGAGACTATATGCATCAAATGCTACAGCAAATGATATGAGGTGCCATTCCGAGCATGTGATTGAAGAAGGGGTAATGTGTCATCCATCAGATTCACCTGCTAGGAATCATTTTAATTATATACATCAAGATTTTGCAGCAGAAAGTCGAAATGTGAGATTGGGTATCTGCACTAATGGATTTCAGCCATTTGGGCAATCTAGGGAATAGTATTCAACATGGCCAGTGATAGTGACACCTTATAACTTGCCTCTGTGGTTATGTATGAAGGAGCAATATATGTTTTTGCAAAAATTGGTTCAAAGGCCAAAAAATTTGAAAGACACGCTGGATGTTTTCTTACAGTCTTATATTATAGAGTTAAATCATTTATGGGATGTTGGCATGAATACATATGATATCTCAAAAAATAATAATTTCATTATGTGGGCAGCCCTTATGTGGACGGTAAGTGACTTTCATGCATATTCAATGTTGTCTAGCTGGAGTACTATAGTATGATTCACATGCCCATATTGCATTAAAATTTCTGATGCATTTATGCTTAAATTTAGTGATAAACAGTCATGGTTTGATAACCATCGTAAGTTTCTACCTACAAATCATTCATTTCGAAAAAAAGAACTACATTTCGAAAAAATAAAATTGTAATGATAGTTGCACCAGTAGTTCGTTCAGGAGATGAAATTAATTCAGAGATTCATTGTTTTGGTTTGAAGAAGATAACTGAAAAGGATGCTACTAGAAGTAATGGACCAATAGGCAAATTATTTGGCTGGAGGAAACGTTGTATATTTTGGGACTTGCCCTATTGGAAGTCCAATTTAATTCGTCATAACTTAGATGTAATGCATATTAAAAAAATGTTTTTGACAATGTTTTCAACACTGCCCTAAATGTAGACGGAAAGACAAAAGACACTTTAAAATCAAAACAAGGGTTGAATATTACTATCGGCATCAAGAATTGAAACTAAATGAGGAAGCAATAAAATTTTATAAAGCTTGCTACACACTTGATAAGAAGGCAATACTAAATTGTGTGAATGAGTTAAAAATTTGAAATTCCCTAATGGATATGTGTCAAATATGGGTAGATGTGTGGATATGAAGAATCTTAAGTTATTTGGAATAAAAAGTCATGACTGTCTTGTATATATGCTGAGATTAATACCAATTGCATTTCGTGAATTAATTCCACTAAGTGTTTGGAAAGTCCTTACAGAACTAAGTTTGTTTTTCAAATAACTAACTGCAACCATGATCAAAATAGATGACATGGTGAAGCTGGAGAATGACATTCCACTTATTATTTGTAAGCTTGAATGGATATTCCCACCGAGTTTTTTTTTGACTCAATAGAGATTTTGCCGGTCCATTTGGTATATAAAGTAAGGATTGTAGGGCCAGTGCAATTCAGGTGGATGTATCCTTTTGAAAGGTAATTACATATAATTTGCTGTGTTTTATTATTTTGTACTTTAAGTAATATTGTAATTTAATTAAATTGAAACCTAACATTGTGGTTGTAGGTATCTTCGTAAGTTGAAATTTAATATTAGAAACAAGGCAAAAGTTGAAGGTTCAATTTGCAATGCATATTTAGTAAAAGAAGCATCATCATGTCAATACAAAGAATAGAAATATTCCGTAGAATTATATAGGTCATGTGATGGTAGAAGATGGTTCTGTGGATAAATTATCTATCTTTAAGCACCCTAGAAGAGCATTTGGAAGAACAATGAAAAGTTGTATGATAGATGAAGAGTACAAAGCAACCTGGAGTTATATTTTACTTAAATGTGAGGAGGTTGCACCATGCATTGAGTATATATATCCAAAATGGTTGCAGGTTTAATCATAGTTTAATTTTATTAAATAGGAATTATTAAAAATTGATATATATTTTTTCTTTCTCTTTTTATATTTGTGTAGTATTTATTTCGAGTAGTTAAAATATAGGCAACTAACAATTTTCCAGCAATGATGTCGATTATATGCTAGAAACTAAATTTGTAAATTGGTTCAAAAATTATGTGAGAATTATTAAGTTTTAAATTTTTAATTATTTAATTTTTTATTATCTTTTATTTGTTAATATCAATTTTTTAATTTATATCACATGCAATTGATCCTTCAAATGGAGATTCAAAAATTTTTATTCAGAATCTAAGTAAAGATCTTTTTAGATATGTGACAACCTATCGGGGTATTTTGTTAATGGATATATATTTATACACAATCAGACATGATTCTTCTAAAATAAAATCGAATAGTGGTGTATGCATTAAAGGCATGGGATATAGTGGATATGAGATTGATTATTATTGTTAACTCTAAGAAGTTATTGAGTTGGAGTATCCTGAACACTAAAATATTAGGATTGTATTATTTAACAGCGAGTGGTTTGATCTTACACAAAATATGGGCACAAAGATTCATTCAGATTATAAGCTAGCGGATTTTAACCATAAACCTAGATATAATCGATATGAGCCATTTATTATGGAAGTTCAAGCGGCTCAGGTATATTATTATATATATCTGAGTTTATCTGGTGAAAAGAAAGATTGGTGGGTGATTTTCAAGATCAAAGCTTGATCAAAATTTGAAGTATCAATATCTCAACAAAGAAGTGCAGACTTAGAAATTGCACCAGCATTCCAAGAAGATGATATAAATAATATTGAGCCTTTGAATGTAGATGAAGATCTAGAAAATTTATGTGACTCAATTGGTGGCACAATAGAAATTGAAGATGATCAATTTCTATCTAAAGATGAGTTCGAACTTATATCAGAATCAGACGAAATATCAGAGATTCATTGGAGGATGACAGTGATGTCGATAATTAAATTGTTATAATTTTATTATAAATTTAAACTATCAAAGATATTTTATAATTTGGTGAAATCTATCAATGTGTTTTATTCGAAAATGCATGTTTGTTCATCATATTTCTATTTTATTTTTTTTGTTTTATTTTGTACAATATATGGCGCCTAAAGGACATGGCCGTCGTGGAGGTAGACGTAGACATAAAAATGAACCAAATTCATCTAGTATGTTACATCATGTTGCAAAATCAATACCATATCATAGCCACCATATCCTAGACTTCAACATCACAATCACCATCTCTATTTCTATAACCATCACCATCATTGAGACCTGTACTATCACCTATAACAGATGTAAGCACAACACCAATTATGCTTCCTGCTAACACTTTTTTTCCATCTCTATCTTCTACACCACAATTTACATTGATTATTCTCCCATTTATAATACCAATGAAATAATCAAATGTTGTGCCTTTTTATGCACTCAGTACAGAGTTAGGAATTGATATTGTGGATGAGAGGTAAAAGAAATATGTAAAAATGACTTGAAAAATTTTTTTTTGTTACTGTCAGTGGTTTTTTTATATTGTTATGATTTACTTGTTTTCTATGTTATATATTTATTTGTATAGTTTTATTCCATCTCACAAATGTTCCACTATAATTACAAAGGCTTTCAAGAAAATGACTGATGTTAAAGCTTTCTCCTGGAAGAAAGTTTCTGAATCGACAAAGGAGTCATATTTTAATGACTTTCAGGTAAAAATAACAAAATAAAAGAATTGAAAAATAATTAATTAATTACTTACCTTTTATGTTAGTTATTATTCAAGCAGTAAATAATTATTTTCTTGTTGTTGATATAAATTTTTTTGTCATTTTTCTTTTTATAGAATCAGTGCACTTGACCACCCAAATTTGATGGAAAGATAAAGTCATTATGGGAGATCAAAGCTGCTCGATGGTATTCTGATTTTGTCCATAAATTAAAGAAAATGAAAGAAAGACATGATTTTATATCCGAGGAAGACTAGCACGAAGGGCCTAATTATTGGGAGGGGCTAGATATGAATAAAAATCAGATATTGCCAGCAAAAATTGACGAAGTGAGGTTGCTGCACTAGGTATAGAAATTTGTCGACACACTAGAGGTTCAAAGTCAAGGATTGAGCATCCTCATGATTTGATACAAATTTAAAATTCTAAACATATCTATATTTTGTGGTTGTCCTAATAGCCCAATAATTATAATCTTTGCATGGAATTAATAATTTTGTTTAATTTTTTTTTCATTTGTTTTTTTATGAATTAATAAATACATATTCTAGGTAGGAGAATTGGGGCATTATCCAAATTTTTATGAGATTTTTACGAAGATGTATGTGAAGAAAGTGGATGGTCAGTATGTTGACAATAAGTCTTAGATGATTGTAGTAAGAAATTGTTATATTAATTAGACTTTATAAAACTACAGTACATTATGAAATTGTTTTGAATGCAAAATATTTATTTCATTTTTTGTAAATCTAGAATAGTTTTTATCTCTATTTTATCTCAGGACCTAATGGAGGAATGTGTGACAGCTGCTCATCAACAAGTTGAGGGTTCTATGAATCTTCAACCAATTGACTGTGATCCTATTTATTTGGAGATAATAGGAGGTCGAAAGAAGCAGCGAGTGTACGGAATCGGCTCTAAGGGAGTGGCATTTTGTTGTAGCAGTCATGCTTCTAATTCATCTGTCTTAACAATGGTGGATGAGGTGGTCGAACAACAAGCTTTGGAAACAAATGAACGTATTGTAGATATGGAGACCGAAATGAAAAAGAAGAATGAGTAGATAACTAATTTGATGGAAGAAATGAAAGAAATTAAAGAAATTAATAAAACAATGCAACAACAGATGTCCTATATGGAGTCACAGTTAGCGGCATTCGCGCATCAGATAGCATTCCGAGATCCAGCTATAAATCCTCGTAGGAGAAGCTTACATTCCCTACAAATTATGAGGATGATTGAGTATGAGAATTATTTCTAAACTATTATTTATTTGTGCCTATATGTAGTAAATAATTATGATATTTTTTTGCAGGTTTCAATTTTTTTATTCTAGTTTTGTTCTTTTCTTTTTTGATAAACCAAATTATGAATCTTTGCAGGACACATTATGTGAGAGAAAAGAAAATTCTTATTCAAATCATTAAGACATTACCACGGTCCTTCCAATGCATGGGTCTCATATTTACCAATTTCAGATTTATCAAAGACTAGGCTAGCTTATCTTATCTTTATTATTCTAAAAACATTTTATTTTTGCACTCTTTATCTCTAAACATAATTGCTGGACACCATTTGGATTTTTGTTGAAGCTGTATGACAATCAACTGTAATTTGTGTTTATTCATGTCTATAATATTTCTTTTTATATATCTGTGAATATGTTTTTCTGTCTCTGAATTTTTTGGGTAGATTTTTAGCTTATTATAGGTATGTAAAAGCCTATATTCAGTAGTGGCAGCAATGGTAGAGACGGCAGCCATGGCCATGGCAGCAGCGGCTGTAGTAGTGGCAGCAGTGGCAGAGGTAACAACAGCGACAGTAGCGGCAGCAGTGAAAGCTGTGGCACAGTGGTAGCAGTGGCAGCAGTGGTAGTAGCGGCAGTAGCACCATCAGTGGCAATAGCTGGAGTAGCAGTAGTGGCAACACCGGCAGCAGTAGCAGTAGCTGTGGTGGTAGCATCAATAGCAGCGGCAGCAGCGATAGTAGCGGTAGCAATGGCAGTGGCAGTAGCGACAACAGCAACAGTGACAGTGGCATTGGCAACGATAGCAGAGGCAACAACAGGGGCATTGGCAGCGATAGTAGTAGCATTAGAGGCCACAGCCATGGCCGCGGCAGTGGCAGAGATAGCAACGGCAGTAGTGGTAGTGGTAGCGGGAGCAGTAGCAATGACAACAAATGCAGTATATACGTACGTATATAGTCAGTATATACGTACATATACTACTATAGTATTTTATGTACAAATATACTGAGTATATATATATGTACTCAGTATATATGTATGCATAATACTATAGTTTATATGTACATATACTGTAGTAATATATGTACGAGTGTAATGCTAGTATATATGTACATATTTACTGTGGCAATATATATTTATCAAAACATAGTTTTTTTATTTATTTTTATTTATTTGTTGGTTTAAATTTCGTTCAGATATGTAACTGCATTATTTCCTATATAAAGCTTCTATATGGGAAGACACATCTCAACAAAGATGAAGCACTGTGACTCAGAAAGTATTTTCGTAACAGAAAGTTGGTTATCGGAGGAGTAGTGGGAGAGAAAGCAATGTCATGTATTGATAGATTATACTTTATGTACAGTCGGTATATACATTGATTAATAAGATGTAATATAATTTTTATTATTTTTTTGTTTTAGTTATTTAAAATATTGTATTATAATAAGTTATTGAATGAATTTTTTTTTTATTTAAAATTTTCATTTATAGTTTCTATTTTTATTAAATTTAATTTTAAAATATTAAATTATTTCATTAAATTTTTGTTGAGACTGTATGACAATCAACTGTAATTTTTGTTTGTTCAAGTCTATAATAACTATCTTTATATATCTTTGAATATATTTGTGTTTCTACAAAATTTTTGGGTAGAGTTTTAGTCTATTATAAGTATGTAAAAGCCTATTATCATCAGTGGTAGCTGCGGCAGCGGGGCAACATCAGTAGTGATGGCAGTGATGCTAGTGGCGGTAGTGGCACTAGAAGTGGCAGCGGTGGTAGCAACGCCGACAATGTCATCAGCTACACAGGCAGTGGCAGCAGCGGCAACAGTAGTGGTAGAAGCAGTAGTGGCAGCAGCAGCCGCAGCAGCTACAGTGGAGGCAGCGTAAGGAAGTGGAAACATCAGGGGCATCAATGGCATCAGTGGCAGCAGCGATAGTAATGGCAGTGGCAGCGACAATGGCAGTGGCAGCGACAATGGCAGTGGCGGCAACGACAGCGGCGGTAGTGGAGGTAGTAGCGGTAGCAGCTACTGCACCGATAGCAGACACAGCGGCAGCGGCTGTAACAATAGTGGTAGTAATGATAACATGAGCAGCAAGAATGACAACAAATGTGGTACATACGCACGTATATAGTCAGTATATATGTACATATAATTTTACAGTATTTTATGTACATATATACTGAGTATAAATATACTCGGTATATATGTACACATAATACTATAATTTATATGTAAAAATACTACAGTAATACATATATGAGTAAAATGTTAGTATATATGTACATTTTTACTGCAGTAATATATATTTATCAAAACATAGTTTTTTTAAAATTTATTTTGATTTGATTTAGTGGTTTAAATTTCTTACAGATGTGGTGCGCATTGTTTTCCATATGAACCTTGTATAAGTGAAGACATATTTTAACAAACATGAAGCACCATGACTCAGACAACTTTTTTATAGTGGAAAGTTGGTGATCATAGAAGCAGAGGGAGAGAAAATAATGCTAATGCTTATATAGATTATGCTTTATGCACAGTCGGTAGATACATTGAATACTAAGATGTAATATAATTTTTGTTTTTTTTTAGTTATTTAAAATATTGTATTAGAATAAGTTATTAAATGAATTTTTTTGTTTAATAAAATATTTTGATTTATAGTTTCTGTTTTTATTAAATTTAAGATAAAAATATTAAATTATTTAATTAAATTTTAGTTTAAGCTGTATGACAATTAACTTTAGTTTGTGTTTGTTCATAGCTATAATAATTGATTTTTATATATCTATGAAAATATTTGTGTGTCTCTGAATTTTTTGGGTAGAGTTTTAGCCTATTATAGGTGTGTAAAAGCCTATTATCAGCAGCAGTGCAATGGTAGCGATGGCAACGACAGCGATGGCAGTGGTGGCAGCGGAAGCAGCAGTGGTGGTAGATGTGGCGGTGGTAGTGGTAGTAGGAGCGGCATCGATAGGAGTGGCGGCATAGTAGGTAGAGGCAGTGGCTGCAGCAGTGGCTGTACCGGAAGCAGCGGTGGCAGCGGCGGTAGTAACACCTGCACAGGAAGCATCGGCAGCACTAGAACCAGAAGCATCCACTGCAGAGGTGGCAATGGTAGTAGTGGAGATGTCGGTAGAGTTGTGGTAATGCCTGCTGTGGCATGCAGTGGCAGCACTGGTAGCGACGGCAGTGATGACCCAGCTTCCGACAGCGACGGCCGTAGCTTCCGGCAGCAACGGCGGTGGTAGCAGCGGCGACAATAGCAGTGGTATCGGCAGTGACAGTGGCAACGATAATAGTGGTAGGAATGACAATGGGAGCAGTAGCAATAGCTTTGTCACATAATACTAGTATATTTGTACTTATATAATACTATAGTATTTTATGTACTGTATATACTATGTATATTTGTACCCAGTTTATTTGTACACATAATACTACTGTTTATATGTACATATACTATATTAATATATATACGAGTGAAATGTTAGTATATATTTACATATATACTACAGGATTATATATGTATCAAAACATAACTTTTTTTTAATTTGACTGAGTCGTTTAATTTTCTTACACATATGATACCGTATTGCTCCTCATACAAAACTTCGATAAGTAATGTGATTTTTCACTAGACATTTGTGTTGTGACTCGTACAGCTTTGTCATAGTAGAAAAAATGATGATCGAAGGAGCAGAGAGAGATAAAGCAGCATCAATGAATGGATATATTATACTTTATGCACTTTTGGTAGATACATTGATGAATAAGATGAAATAAAAGTTTGTTATTTTTCTGTTTCAATTATGTAAAATATTGAATTTGAATATGATATTAAATGATTTTATTTTTTTTTATTATAAATTATTTATAGCTTCAATTTTTATTCAATTTGATATAAAAATATTAAATTATTAAATTAAAAAATTTTAAAAATTCTTAAATTTTGAAATTATTTTTGAAATTAAAATGGCTAGGGAAAATTCCCTTGCAAAATTAGCAAAGGAAGAGCTTCTTCTAATTTAGCTAGGAAAATATTAAAATTAGTGACGAATATTCCATCGCTAAATTTATTTAGATAGGGACTATATCCATCACTAAAATTTATAGACTAGTACATTAATTAGGGAATCGTCCATCGTTATTTTTATTTAGCGATGGAATATCTCGTGTATCTTACAAATTTAGCGACGGAATTTTACTTTTTTAGCAATAGATTTTTCCATTGCTAATTTTTTAGCTAGGTACACTTTCCGTCACTAAAATTTAGCAAGGTGTACTTTAGATAGGGAACAAATCCATGAGTAATCGGTCGTTATATCCCATTTAGCAAAGCAAAATGCCCATTTAACAAGAGAATTATCCCAAGCTATATAGGATTTTTCATGTAGTGTTTATCTATCTGCCTATTTGTCTATGAATCAATCAATCTATCTTTCTATTTGTTATCTATATATATGTCTATCTATCTCACTGCGTATGTATATATCTGTTTAACTATCACTATATATCTATCTATCTATCTTTATAAGTATCTATCTACCTATTTATCTATTTGGATATCAAATTATCTATCAATTTATATATCTATCTATCTATTTAACTTTCTATCTATCTGTCTATGTCTTCCTGTCTATCTATCTCTATCTTTCTATTTTTCAATCTATCTATTTGTGTATCTATTAATCTAACTATCTATATATTTATTTCTATATTTGTATATCTATCTATCTACTATATATCTATTAGTCTATTTATCTATCTATCTAAGTATCTATCTATATATCTATATGTCTATCTATCTATTTATCATTATGTTTATCAGTTTATTTTTTTATCTTTCAATTTGTCTATCTCTTTATATGTCAATCTATATATCTATTTATCTATCTATATTACTATTTGTCTATTAGTTTTTATGTCTATATCACTATCTTTCTATTTGTCTATTTGTATATCAGACTATCCTTCAATATGCCTATCTATCTATTTATCTATCTATTTATCTATCTATTTATCTATCTATTTATCTATTTATCTATTTATCGATCTATTTATCTCTCTATCTCTATTTGTCTATATGTTTATATATATACATTAGTATCTATTAATTTGTCTTCTGCCTATCTATGTATCAAACTATCTATCTATATGTCTGTCTATCTATGTGTCTCCTATCTATGTGTCTATATATCTATCTATCAATCTATTTTTTATATATATTTATCTATCTATCTATCTATATATCTGTCTATCTATTAAGATATCTATCTATTTGTCTATATGTCTATCTTTCTATTTCATTATTTTTTATATATCTAACTTTTTATTAATCTATCTACATATCTCTATTTCTATCTATTTATCTATCTATCTATCTATCTATATATCTATTTATTTTTCGATCAATCAATCTATATATCTCTCTATTTATTTGTCTATATTACAATTTGTGTATCTATCAAACTAAGTATTTGTATATTTTTTATCTGTTTATCTATTTCTACGTCTATCTATCTATCTGTCTATATGTGTATTTTTCTATCTATCTATCTATCTATTTCTCTATCTATCTATCTATCTATTTATATGTGTCTAAGTGTTTGTGTCTATGTGTCGATGTGCCTATGTCTATTTGAGCTATGTGTATATTTGTCTATGTGTCTATTCTATGTGTCTATGGGGCTAGGTGTCTATCTGCGTATGTATCTATGTGCCTATCTATATATCAATATATCTATCTATCTATATACCTAACTACTTACCTATCTATCTATCTATCTATCTGTATATCTATATATCTGTCTATGTTTCTATTTAATTTTCTATCAACTTTCCTATCTGTATATCTATTTATTTGTCTATCTGTCTAATTTTAAATCTTGTCTATCTAATTATATTTGTATCTATCTATCTATATGTATGTCAATCTGTCTATATGTCAATTTGTCTATCTAATTATCTTTTTATATATCTTTCTCTCTATCTCTCTATTCATCTATTAGAGTATCAGTCTATCTATCTATTTTTCTATATGTCTATATATATTTATGTATATTTATTTATCTATCTATCTATCTGTCTATCTTTCTATTTGTCTTTCTGTCTCAATATATATTTTTCTTTCATTTAGTATATAAGTTTATTACTCTATGTTACTATCTATATATCTGTCTATCTATCGATCAATCTATATATTTGTTAAAAGTCTACTTGTCTATCTGTCTGCCTATCTTTTGATCTATCTATCACTCTATTTGTCTATCTTTCTATCTATCTATATGTCTATCTATATTTATATCTATCTATCTTTCTATCTATCTATGTATCTATCTATTAATCTAACTATCTATCTATCTATTTGTATATATGAGTAATTGTTTATTTATCTATCTATCTATCCTTCTATCTGTCTATCTCTATCTGTCTCTCTACCTTTTTATATTTTTGTCTATCTAATTATCTATGAATCTATCTATTTGTCTAACTATCTATCTATATATTTGTCTAACTATCTTATCTATCTATTTGTCTATTTATCTATCTTTTTATTTCTAGATTTGTATATATATCTATTTATCTTTCTATCAATTTATGTGTTTATATGTCTATCTATCTTTCTGTTAATCAATCAATCAATCTGTCTTTCTATTTATCTATCTATTTGCCTATTTATTTATGTCTATTTGTATATCTATCAATATTTATCTATTTATCAATTTTTATCTATCTATCTAATTATCTATCTATTTGCCTGTCTATATATCTGTATATCTATCTTTATTATATCTATTTGTCTGTCTGTCTGTCTATCAATCTATCTCTCTATATATCTATCTATCTATTTATCTAACTATCTATATGTCTATATTTTTATACATCTACTTCTCTATCTATCTATCTTTTTTCTTTCTATTTTTATATCTATCTATCTGTCTATCAATCTATCTATCTATAAATCTAGCTATCTCTCTCTTTATATTTATGTTTATTTGTCTATCTGTCTAATTGTCGATCTATCTTTTCTATACATCTCTCTATTTGATAATCTATCTATTTGTCTAACTATATATCTATATAGTTTTCTGACTTTTTGTATATTTATCTATCTATCAATATATCTATATATTTGTATAATAGTACATTTATTTATCTATATTTGTGTCAATTTGTCTATTTATATATCTATCTATCTATCTATCTAATTATCTGTCTATATTTTTTTCTATATATCTATCTCTCTAACAATTTAATTGTCTTTTAGTCTTTTAAACAATCATTCAATTGTCTATTTATCTATCTCACTATCTATCTTTCTCTTTATATATCTTTCTATCTGTCTATTTCTATTAGTATTTAGTCTATCTTTCTATCAATTATTCATTATATATGTTTATCTATTTATTCATCTAACTATCTATCTGTTTATCTATCAATTTATCTATCTGTCTATTTGTCTATATATTTATCTGTCTATCTATCTATATATCAACATATCTGTCAATCCATCTATTTGTCTATCAATCAATTTATCTATCTATCTATAAATCAATAAATCAATCTATCTATCTAAATATCTGTCTCTCTTTGTATCTATCTATCTATCTATTTATCAGTCTATATTTTTTTCTATCTATCTATCTATTTATCTGTCTATATTTTTTTCTATCTATTTATCTCTCTATCAATTTAATTGTATTTTAGTCTTTTAAACAATCATTCAATTAGCTATTTATCTATCTATCTCACTATCTATCTTTCACTTTATATATCTCTCTATCTATCTATTTCTATCAGTATTTAGTCTATCTTTCTTTCAATCATTCATTATATATGTCTATCTATTTATTCATCTAACTATCTATATGTCTATCTATCAATTTATCTATATGTCTATTTGTCTATATATTTATCTGTCTATCTATCTATATATCAATATATCTGTCTATCCATCTATTTGTCTATCAATCAATAAATCTATCTATAAATCAATCTATCTATCTATCTATCAATCAATCAATCTATCTATCTATCTATATATATGTCTCTCTTTGTATCTATCTATCTATCTATTTATCTGTCTATATTTTTTTCTATCTATCTATCTATCTATTTATCTATCTATATTTTTTTCTATCTATTTATCTCTCTAACAATTTAATTGTATTTTAGTCTTTTAAACAATCATACAATTAGCTATTTATCTATCTATCTCACTATCTATCTTTCACTTTATATATCTCTCTATCTATCTATTTCTATCAGTATTTAGTCTATCTTTCTTTCAATCATTCTTTATATATGTCTATCTATTTATTCATCTAACTATCTATCTGTCTATCTATCAATTTATCTATCTATCTATTTGTCTATATATTTATCTGTCTATCTATCTATATATCAACATATCTACCTATCTATCTATTTGACTATCTGTCTATGTATCTATTTGTCTATCAATCTATCTATTTATCAATCTATCTATCTATCTATCTATATGTCTCTCTTTATATCTACCTATCTATCTATTTGTATATCTATTTATCTATTTATTTGTATATCTATTTATCTATTTATATGGATATCTTTCTATATATCTACATGTCTATATGTCTATCTATCTATCTATCTATCTAACTACCATTCAATTTATCAATCTAACTATCTATCTTTCTATCTACCTATCTATATGTTTGTCTATTTGTTATTTGTATATATATCTTTCTTTATATCTATCTATATAGCTATCTATCTGTCCATTTCTTTATATATCTATCTGTCTATATAAATGCCTATCTATCTATCAATCTATTTATTTGTCTAATTGATTATATATCTATATATCTATATATCTATATTTGTAACTATTTAACTATCTATCTATCATAGAGGTGTCAAATGGGCCGGCCAATTTTTTTAGGGCACGAATGTGCCACCATGCCGAGCCGTAGGCACGGCAGGCCGTGCCGTGCCGTGCCTTGTCGGGCCCGCTCGGGCCCGGCCTGTCCATACGGGCCGGGGCAGCCGGGCAGAGGCAAACCTTGACCCGAGACCCGATTGATAGGAATTTTTTTTTAATTTTTTTTTAAAATTTTATATATTGTAATGAATAACAGCTTAGGTGTAGGTGTACAGTACAATATTAAATATAAATATTTTTATAAATGTTAAAAATTAAAATTAAATAAAATAACAAAGTTTAGAATTTTTTTTTTTCAAATTCAAATTAGTTTAACTTTTATTATATTTATTATTTATATATTAAAGTTATTAATGTTTAAAATAAAATTAAATAGAAAACAAAATAAATCAATACATTATGTTAGTAAAAGCTACAAATAAAAATTAAAAAAAAAGTAAACACAAATGAAAAATTACCAATCATCCATTTGAAAACCGATGGTCTGAACATAACAAGTATAAGTTTCAACACAACGTACAAACAAAGGGTAAATATACAATCAATAATAAAAACATCGAAAACAAAAAACAGCAGATCATCATCAATCGTCAATCGGCATATCATGAGAATCATCAACCGAAACATCAAGATCAGTATCATATGGATCATCGTCATCGGCAATCAACTCCTCCACCATTGTAGTGGATGTGGATGCGACTGTAGTGTCTGTCCCAGTACAGGCTCCAGCACGATCATGGATTCTAAACCTCGATTCCTCCCAATCCTTCAAAATGCCAAGGCCTCAACCATATCTGGACGTAATCTTGATCTCCTATCCGAAATCACGTTCACTGCAACAGAAAAAGCAGACTCCGATGCTACGCTCGACACCGGAGGAGTCAGTAGATCCCGTGCCATCCTAGATAGCACGGGATAGGTGGACTCATATGATTTCCACCACTATAATAAATCAAGATTCTTAGTATCAGAATATGATAGGATTGAGCAGTAATCGGTATCTAAGTACCGAGACAGCTCGCTCCTAAGTGATGGTCCACCCCTACATTTCCCCCTCGCTAGCTGAATGAAATAATCGTCATCTCCGAACAATGTATCAATGTCCTGTAATCACAGTCTCACCACCACCACCACCATACCTAGTATCGTAGTTTGTGAACAGGTCAGTCAACTTCTCATGAATGAACCCTTCAGGTGGCTCTTCCAGGTTCATGCATGAGGAAATGAAAGTCAGGGTGTTTTCTACCCCTTCCACCTTATCCCTAGGGTCCATGCATGCAGTGAGGCAATAAAGAGATGGAACGGTAGACCAGTACTTCAAGTACTTGGTCTCCATCTCTACAACTATATGGCTAAGCGTCGAGTTAGCTCGATACTTTCTAAACATGCTACTAATGTTCCATATGCACCGGAGTGCAATGCAAGTGGTAGGCGTATAAACCGACAAACACATAATTGTCGTGTCATAAAATATCTTCAGGAATTTCATAAATGAAATTCCTGAAGCCCAGTCAGTGTCGTCAATAATAAGTTCGTCACTCTTACTATTGACGTAGTCGAATATCACATGTTCGTATTCAACACATGATTCCAACATCAGGTATGTGTAATTCCATCGATGTCTCACATCCGATTGGAATTTCTTATTCTTAAGATTCGTAGAAAAACAAGAGTGTACCAAACTCTTGTTGTCTGCGAGGAGTGCGAATATACTTTAGAGCATTGCGTATATTTTCCAACATTGGGAAACACACCTTCATACCCGCTTGAACAATCAGGTTAATCACATGACACATGCATCTGACATGAAAGATCTCTCCTAATGGTGCATCTCTAATATTCCTAACAAACATATTGATCGCTACGCCATTATTAGAAGCGTTATCGAATGTGACATTAAAAATTTATTTTAAATTTTATATTCCCTAAAGATTTTCATCATACACTCAAAAATGGCCGGTCCATCATGAGGATGAAGAATCTCAGTGAATCCTAAAATTTTTTTATTGATTATCTAGTTAGAATCTACATAGTGACTCGTGAGACATGCATAAGAAGAATCATCGTGACTTGTCCATATATCGGACGTCACAGAACACCACTCCACTATATGCCATAAATTCCTAAATTATTTTTTGTTTTTCTAACTTATATATCTTAGTATGTCATTCCTAGATGTGGACCTAGGAATCCTACGATAGGAATGCTGAAAATAAGTCTGCATGATGCGCACTACCCTTGGATCTTCCGAAAATCTGATCGGAAGACTCATCAATGTGATGAGCGTGGCCATGCCGTCCCTACCCAACTCGCTGGAGTATACGAAGGGAGTAAACTTTGAGACTGAACTCGATCCAGTCTCAAAAAATGTAGTGCCAAGTTCGGGTTACCTAGGATTTAAGGGTCCATGTTTTTTGGTGCGTGATTTGGCATGCCTCTTAAGGTATCCAGTCCCAAATGAACTCTTGCATGTTAAAAGTCTCATACAATATTTGCACTGTGCCATTTCTTGGTCCTCACCCCTTACATTTTTTTGTGTTATGATTTTAAAATGAGTCCAAACTACAGAAGTCCTCCTAGTTTTTTATTTTTTGGAACTTTGGGATTGGGTTGAGACGACTGGAGAACCCAAAGTTTCAGCAGCCTCGGACCTCTGTGTAACATTTTCACTTTCCAAATTTAATTACGTGTCAGGTGTATTTGTCATTTTTTATGTTTTTTTTTCCTATTTTTTTCTAGAGAGAGAAACTTTAGAGAGATATAGTGAAAAAACAACTTAAAATAAATAGCCCAGTAAAAGCATTGATGTCACTAACATGCAAGGTGCACCACAGCAAGCTTTGATGATCAAAACTCAAGTCGAGTTTCACCAAAATCCAATCCGAAAGCAAAATCTCAAGGCCCGAGAGAGAGATGCACGGTTTATGTGAGAGAGAGAAAGTTTTGAGAGAATTTATGTTTTTGAAAAACATAAATGTTATAGGGAGGAGGGTATAATTTATAGATTAAAGATATTAATTTTTTATAAAAAAAGATATTTTTTTATTATTTTTTTGAATTTTTAATATATATTTAGGGGGTAGAATCACCAGGACCATCGGATTCTACCCCCTAGCTGTTGGAGGCGAATCCAACGGCTGAAATTCAATTATATTTGAATCTTTTTTCCCGTTGGGATTGGGTCGAGTGTTGGGACCGCTGGTCGGGTCCAATCAGACCCGACCCGCTGTCTTTTTTTAGGCAGGGGCAGGGTCACGCTCACGCCCACGCATGCCCGCTTGGCGCGTGAGCTCAAACCGGCATGGGAAGGACCCGTGCCGGCGTGCCGTACCATGGCACGAGCCGTGTCGGGCCAGGGCACGGCACGGCTCGGACCAGGCAGGGCACGGCATGGCTCGTGCCTAACCTAGGCACGGCACGGGCCCGGGCACGGTTCAAAAACGTGCCGGGCCGGCCCAGGCACGGCCGAACCGTGCCATGCCTCGTGCCGGGCCGGGCCGGCCGGCCCGGTTGACACCTCTAATTTATAATTCTGTCTAAGTGTATCTCTTTCATTCTATCTAGCAATTTAAATGTCTATCTATCTATCTTTTGATCTTTCTATCAATATATTTATTTATCTCTATACCTTTCTATATCTATTTATTTATATATCTATGTGTGTGTGTGTGTGTGTGTGTATTCTATCTGTCTATTTGTTCATATATCTATCTATCTTTGAGTATATTTATCTATCTGTCGATATATATATATATATATATATATATATATTATTTATTTATTTATTTATTTATTTATTTATTTATCTATTTATCTATGTTTCTATCTATCTATCTATCGGTCTATCTATCTATTTGTCTATTTGTCTATCTATCTATTGGTATATTTTATTCTTAGTTTATTTGTGTATAGAGCTATCAATCTATCTATCTATCTGCCCATATATCTATCTATCTAACTATCTATCTGTCTATCTATTTATCTATCAATTTATTAAATCAATATATCTTTCAATTTATTGATCAATTTGTCTATAAATATATTTATGAATATATTTATCAATCAATCTATTTTTTAATATAATTATTAATTTATCTAACCATCTACCTATCTATCTATCTAATAATCTATGTATCTATCTATATATCAATTTTACTATTAATCTGTCTATCAATATCTTTATCTATCTATCTATCTCTTAATTTATCTGTCTATCTATTTTTCTATCTATCTCTCTATCTATATATTTATCTATTTATCTTTTTTTCTTTCTTTATATTAGTCTAACTATCTATCTTTCTTTATATCATTCTATATATCTATCTATCTTTATATCTATCTATATATATGTCAATTTATCTATATGATTTCTATCAATTTACCTGTCTATATATATATATATATATATATATATATGTATATATCTAACTATTTGTCTGTCAATCTATCTGTCTATGTATTTATCTATTTATCTATGTGTATATCTATCTATCTATGCATTTGTCAAACTATCTATTTATTTATATATATATATATATATATATCTATTTATCTATATATCTTTTAATCTATCTTTCTATCTATATATTTTTTTATCTTTTTGTCTATCTAACTATCAATCTATCTATATATCTCTCTATCTGCCTATTTATTTGTCTATCAATCTCTCTATCTATATATCTATCTATTTTTATATCTATCTATCTGTCTATCTATCTGTCTATCAATCTGTTTGTCTATCTATTTATCTTTCTATATATCTATCTTTCAATCTATCAATCTAAGTTGCTATCTATTGATTTATCAAGTTGTCTGTTAAATAATATGTCTATCTATCTATCTATTAATCTGTTTAGACACCTATCTTTCTACATCTATATCTATCTATTTATCTATTTATCTTTATATATGTCTATTTATCTTTTTATCAATCTATATATATATCTGTGTATTAATCTGTCGATCAATCTATCTATCAATCATTCTATTAATTTATTTATCATTTTGTCTATCAAACTAAATATTAGTCTGCTATCAATTTAACTATTTATCTGTCAAACTATCTATATATCTTTCTACGCATCTATTTGTCTTTCAAGCTATCTATTTATCTATCTATCTCTCTCTCTATTTGTCTATCAA
>JAREIK010002042.1:542881-583532 GCA_029783825.1 Sapria himalayana
TATATATATGTTTAATATTATAAATATTTATAACTATATGTACTATATGTATAATAACATCTACCGTGTATAATTGTATTTTACTATATGTATACCTATAAATTAAACAAGAAACATGGTTGAGAAAGATGATGGTGTTCTAATGAATAAGTTTGTCATCATATGACCATTCAATGTGACATGTCAATAATTACTTGTGTATGTGATATTTAAAGATAAATACATAAATATTTTAATTACATCCAAAATTTTTTGACTAGTTATAAAAATATTATCCATGTGCTTATTAAAATAATACTTCAAGTATTATTTTAGGGTTTCATTTGGGTTAATTTAAAATATTAGTAATGGTATATTTTTTGTCATAAAAATATTAAAAATCATTTTTAGCCCTATAAACACTCAATTTTATAAGAATTAAAACATTGATTACTATTTTTAATATTAGTTTTTATATTTCGCTCTTATTAAAATAATAAATATATTTTTTATGATCTTATTCTCACTTTAATATATTTTAGGAATTTTATAATTATATCAAATCTTATTAAATTTTATGTCTATAAATGTATTTTATATTATATTCATAAATACATATTGAATTCATAAATATTTATGATCATATATATATATGAAATACTATTTTATAATTTCATATTAATTATTTTATTTGTTAAATAATATTATACATTTATCCATAAATTATAAAAAAATATGATATATACGTTTTTTATGGTTATACATTTATACATTTTTTTTTGGTTTTATGAAAAATATGTTTTTTTAATAAATGAAATAATATGACTATTTGATTACCAATTAATAGTTTTAATGGTTATTAGTACTATTAATTTTTTTCTCCATTTTTATAACAATAAATTAATTTATTTATTTCTGAAATTTATTTCATTAATTTATAAATAATATTACAAAAATAACCATAAAAAATTCATAAACTATTAACGAAAAATTTATTTATTTATATAATAAAATAATTAATTGTTAAATATAAAATTTGGTGTTCTGCCTGAGGAGTTTTTGGAGGAGGAATTAGGATCACTTATTGATGAGAATGAGGTTTGTGATATTGCTTATGTTTTGCTGGGTGTCTTGTTCTCTACTTTAGCAATTGATACGTTGTTCTATTGATAGCTTTTTGATGGAGGAATTAGCATGCCTAACACATTGTGGCTTACCTAGCATACACAAGCACACTTCGAGAGTGAACCATAGGAATTGACATTTATTTTGAAAAAAAGAAAAAAGACTAGTGATGAAGATGGTATCACTCCGAAAACATTGTTGGTGGTGGTAATAATAATCTACTACCTCTAATTTCATAATACTATCTGAACCACATATATGATCTACACACACACACACATAACATGTTGCTTATTTGGTTGCATTTAGGTGTGTGATAGCCTATATCAAATGTCAAGCTATATAAATTTATGGGGGAAAAAATGACCAATTCCAAGCACACCATTCTCGAGACTCTTCATTCAAGACCATTAATTTATGCTGGTGACAATCATTCATGAGATTCCCTCTTACCATAGCTATCTTGATATCATGTGAAAATTGTCTCTGGCTGTTCTACCTTCCAAAGCTACTAATGCTGTATGTACTAAGTTAAGAAGTAAGCATTCAATTGATTCTGGGCTGTGATGAAAAATTGATCTTTTTTTTTTGTTTTTCACTTCCATAGGTTTTAAGGGTTTTTCTTTGGTGGAGTGATGAACTAAAATCTGGGCGTCTAAGCTATGATGATGTTTTTCACATCAAAGATCTTTTTGTTAGACTAGACTGCACGGTGCTACCGATTGATTACGCATGATAAGTGGGTCTCACTGCATTCGTCCTTTTGTTTGGTTTGTTGGGATGATAATAGAAAGCTATGGCAAAGGTTTGAGGATCTAGAAAATGTCTGGTTCCTCTCTTTTGGAAGTTTCCACAAGGATGAGAATTACATGCTTCTTGCCGAGGTGTCTCTTCTCATGCAAACTTTGGGAATTCCCTTCCTTTCTGAGGTTGGTATTTGTTTTCCCGTTAACTAGATTTTTCCTCTTTGTCTTGCATCGAGATCTATAAATTTTATGAGAACAATTTCTGCCCTACTTACTTAGTTAATATTTACCCAACAAAAATTAATGTTGACAAATTTGCATTTACAGAGGCATATCGTAGTGGTGTTCACACTTGAGATAATCCTATCCAAAAGAAACAACAAAAAAAAATAATTGAACAAAACACCACTGCCTCCATATTTGTAGTTGACGGTAAAAAATGCAATACTTGCTTCACACATTTTTTTGATCAGTCTGTCTATCTGTCATTCTGTCTATCAATAAATTTTGTTATTTATATGTCTATCTCTTTTCTATCTATCTGTCTGTCTATCTATCTGACTATCTATTTGTCTATATATCAATCTATATATCTATCTTTCTATTTATTTATCTATCTATCTATGTATTTATCATTCAATCATTCAATCTATCTATCTATCTAAGTAATTGTCTATCTCTATTTGTCTATATATCTTTATAAATATCTTCTATATATTTGTCGATATATTTGTATATATATCTATATATTTATCTATCTATCTGTCTGTCTGCCTGTCTATATATGTATATCTATTTATCTATATATTAGTCTATTGATCTATCTATCTATCTATCTATCTCTCTATTTGTCTATGTGTCTATCTAACGATCAATCTATTAATATACCTATCTATTTCTATATCTATCTATCTACAATTCTATCTATTTATATATTTATCTATCTATCATTCAATCTATCTTTATATCTATCTATGAATCAATCAATCAATATATCTATCTATGAATCTCTCAATAAACTATCTATCAAACTGTCTAACAATCAATCTATCGATATGTCTATCAAAATTATTTATCAATATGTCTATCTATCTATCTATATGTTTGTCTATATATAAATATATCAATCATTTTGACTATCTATCTGTCTGTCTATCTATTTATATATATATATCTATAAATATATCTATCTATCTGGTTGTCTATCAGTCTATTTATATATACTAAATCAAAGTGTCTATCTGTCTATCTATCTATCTTTCTATCTGTATGTCAATCTATATGTGTATGTGTTTGTCACTTAGTCTGTGTGTCTATCAGTCTATCTATTTGTCTGTATATTTATCTATCTATATATCTATGTGTCTATCTATCATCTATCTATCTCTCTATCTATAAATCTTTCTCTCTATCTATCTGTTTATTTATTTGGATGTCTATCTATTTATCTAATTATTTGTGTATATGTTAATTAATCTGTTTGCGTATCTTTCTGTCTATCTGTCAATATAATAGTCTATCTATCTATCTGTTTGTTTGTCTGTCTATCTATATGTTTATATATCTATCTATTATTTATCCGTCTATCTATTTGTCTATCAACTTGTTTTATATCTATATATATATATATCTATCTAAGTATTTGTATATATATATATATATTTCTATAGATTTTTGTATCTATTTTTCTCTCTATCTATCTATCAATTTGTTTAACTATATATATATATATCTATCTATCTATCTTTTTATAAATCTATCTATCTATATGTATATCTATCTGTCTATCTATCTATCTATACATCTATATATCTATCTGTCTATTTATTAGTCTATATATCTATCTATCTATCTATCTGTTTGTATAAATATCTGTCAATATGTCTATATAAATGTCTTTCTATCTCTCTATCTTTCTATCAATCAATTTGTATGTTTATATATCTGTTTATGTATCTATCTCTCAATTTGTATGTCTATATTTCTATCTATATCTATATTTGTATTCCTATATGGTTGTCTATCTATCTATCTATAAATTTATCTTTCAATATGTCTATCAATTTGTATGTGTATATGTCTGTCTATATGTCTACTTATCTGCCTAACTATTTGTCTATCTATATGGCTATCTATCTGTCTATCTAACTATTTGTCTATCTATTTGACTATCTATCTATCTGTATATCTATCTATCTATCTTTTTATATGTTCGTGTATCTATCTATCTTTTAAATATTCATGTATCTATCTTTCTATTTATCTCTATGTGTATCAATTTGTCTATCGATCTATCTATTAATATACCTATCAATTTGTATATCAATCTAATTATCAATATATCTATATATCTGCCTATCTATACATATATCTATCTATTTTTCTATCTTTTTATTTATCTATTTTTTTGATCTATTTATATATCTATCTATATGTCTTTTTTTCTATTTTTCTATCTATCTACTTATCTATCTGTCTATCTATCTATGTATCTATCTATCTATGTATCTATCTATCTATACATCTGTGTATCTATACATCTGTCTATCTATTTATGTATCTATTTATCTATCTATTTAATAATCTATTTATCTTTTTGTCTGTCTATCTATCTATCTTTCTTTCTATCAATCAATCTATCTATCTATCTATCTATCTATCTATTTGTCTATAAATTTATCTGTCTATCTATTTCTCAATCAATCTATTTATTTATCTATCAATCTATCTATTAATATGTCTATCTATCAATATGTCTATCTATCAACCTAATAATCTATTAATCAATTTTTCTATCTATCTTTCTTTCTTTCTATCAATCTACATATTTATCTCTCTAGCTATCTATTTTTGAATCAATCTATCAATATGTCTATAAATCTATCTATAGAACTATCTATCAATCTGTTTATCAATCTCTCTATCATTTTTTTTATAAATCTTTCTATCTATATCTTTATCAATTTGTCTATGTATCAGTCTATCAATCTATCTATTTATATATCAATCTCTCTATCTATCTATTTATCTGTATGTTTATATGTCTGTCTATCTATATGCTTATCTATTTGTCTATCTATTTGTTTATAATTCTACCTATCTATTAGTCTATCTATTATTTATCTATCTATATATCTATCTATTTGTCTGTCTATCTGTCTACCTATTTTTCTATCTATCTATCTATTTATATATCTATATATCTATCTTTCTATTTTATATCTTTCTATCAATATTTTTGTCAATTTTTCTATATGTCTATCTATTTGTCTATCTATCTTTCTATCTATATATTTATCTATTTATATATCTATCTATATGTCTATTAATCTATTTGTCTATATGTAAGTCTATATATCTATCTATTTGTTTTGTCTATCTATCTTTCTATCTTGTATGTCTATATCATTGTCTATCTATCTATTTATTTATCTATCTATCTATCATTCTGTATGCATGTCTATCTGTTTAATTTATTTATCTATCTATTTATTTATCTGTCTGCCTATCTATATTTTTATATGTCTGTCTATCTATCTTTCTATCAATCTATCTTTATTTCTATTTGTCTATCTATCTATATTTTTTTAAGAAAGTTATTTATTAATTTTAACCCCCTCTTTTGGCGGAGGAATACCCTTTTTACAAACTAAAATCTACCCTTATCCCTCTTACACCCATACACTTTAATGAAAAAAACAAAGAACCAAGCCTAATTTTAATATGTGTATGTGTGCTAGCTTTGAGCTTATTTGTTTAAAGATCTTGAGTTATTTTTAACTCGGTTATATACCCACTTCCTTGATATTAACTTGTCCTTCATGAACCTCCTTCTATAAGTCAGTTGACTGCTCCAAAGCCTGCACAACAAACATTTTTCTCCATAGGGATTAATCTGCATAGGGATTTTTCTGCATAGGGATTTTTCTGCATAGAGATTTTTCTGCATAAACACCCTTCCTGCTACACTTTTTCTGCATAGGGAGCTACACTTTTTCTGCATAGGGAGCTACACTTCTGCATCAGCCATTTTTCCAGCCCTTTGAGTCTTGCTCCCTCTATTTCTTCACGTTCCGGTGCCTTGACTTTCACTATATATGCTGCACTCTACACTTAATATGCTGTTACAAGAGCTTGGCTAACCCTTCATCATGTATGCTGTATAATACCTGCGCTGCTAAGAAAACCAAGAAAACAAAGCCAAATATACATACTATTTCTTTTCTCCCTCTTAGATCCTTTCTAAACAAACCTGTAACTGTAGGGACAGAAATTCCCCTACCGACTGGCTCAATTCCTTCTAACAACTTAATTTTCGCTATATTGCCCTCCATGATCTGCTAAGAAAACCAAGAAAACAAATATACATTCTTCTAACACCTTCCTTTGCATTCATTGCCGTATCCCAGCAACTTTGCGCTCCATTTTTCTCCCATAACCGCTTCATTTCTGAACCCTCGTTGAACCTTAGCAAATCTGAAATTTGCTTCCTTAATGATAGCAAGACCTATTCTATACCCCAACGTCTAATGTTCTAGCATCCTAACTACTTAATTAACACATGACTTTGCAACATTGTTCTCATAAGCATAAATAAAGCTTTAAACATACAATAAACAAAGAAATAAAGCAAATGAGGTTTAGACTGCATGTGCCAACAAATCTTGCCTCCCAATAAATGAAGCTTTGAGTGAGCTGTGCTACTAAGAAAGACAAATACATCTATACCATATTCCCCAAGAGAACCTCATTTTTTACCGTTAACCTTTCCTCTTCTGTTATACTTATTTAATCTATTAATATTTAACTGCCTTTCACTTTCTACCCTTGCTAACTCTTACATAGGGAATTGCATTCTTGTCTAGATCCACTAGGCCTTTTATTTTTATCGGCAGAGTAATCTCATCATATTCTGCTTCTCCTTTTTGCGATCCTAGCCTTGCAAGATTGTCTGCCAGGGTGTTTAGCTCTCTATATATATGTAATATTGATGCATTCAGTTCTTCTATGAGATTCAAAATAATTTCTAATTCCTCTTCATGTTTCCAAAGAGATATTTTCTTTGTTACTAAATTGACTAATAACAATGAATCTACCTGTATTTGAATATTCTTATAGTCTAATTTTTTACAAACAGTTAAACGTAAATTTAATGCCCTAATTTCTGAATGTAGAGCCGAGGCTGCTACACTAACTGTAGTAAAAGCTTTCATAACTGTCCCTGTAGAATCTCTTATTAAACCACCTCCCCTCGCTATACTTGTGTCCCTATTAAAGCTTCCATCCGTATTTAAGGAGAGTTTTCCTTCCGGAGGTTTGTGCCAAGAAATACTTTTCGCCCAATATTGTTTATTTATTTTTATATTTAGGAACCATTCCCATTCCTAAATATATCTATATGTCTATCTATCTATCAAATTATTAGTATATATGTTTATCTATCTATTTTTGTGTATATATATATCAATGAATCTATCTAATTATATATATATATATATATATATATATATATATATATATATTTATATATATGTCTATTAATCTATTTGTCTATCTCTCTATTTATCTGTCTGTCCATCAGTTTGTATATCTTTCTATCTATATGAATGTCTATATATCATTATATCTATCTATCTATTTGTATGTCAATTTGTGTGTCTATCTATCTGTCAGTCTGTCTATCTATCTATATGTATGTCTACCTATTTGTCTATCTATCTGTTTATCTATCTGTCTATCTATCTATTTATCTATCTATATTTTTGTTTATATAGCTATCAATCGATCTGTTTGTATTTCCATCTATCTATTTGTCTTTCTATATGTCAATTTATATATCATTCTGTTTATCTATATATCTGTAAATATTTCTATCTATATTTCTATCTATCGATTGATTTCAATATCTATAAATATCTATATACCTATATGTATGTCTATATGTCTATCTTTTTTTCTATATATCTATCTTTTTTTCTATATATCATTCAATTTATTTATCTTACTATCTATTTCTTTCTCTATCTATCTTTCGATCTATCTTTCAATATCTATATCAATCTATCTATCTATCTCTATATCAATCTATCTTTTAATATTTTTATCAATCTGTATATCAATCAATCTTTCAATCTTTCTATCAATCTGCATATCAATTTGTATATCTATTTGTAAATATTTCTATTTATCTATATGACTATCTAATTGTCTATATATCTATTTATCTGTCTATATGAATGAATTTATGTATATATATATATATATAATCTATCTAGCTATCTATCTATCTCTCAATTTCTCTTTCTATATCTCTCTATCCATCTATCTATTTGGCTAGCTATCTATATATCTAAAAATCTATCTATATATCTATCTTTCTATTTATTTATTTATCTATTTATCTGTTTATCTATTTATCTATCTATCAATCTATATGTCCATCAATCTATCTATCAATCTATCTATCAATCTATATATCAATCTCTCTATAAATCTATCTATTAATATATCTACTAATCTATCTATCAATCAACCAATCTATCTATATATCATCCAATCTATCTATATATTTATTTATCAATCAATCAATCTATCTATCTATCTATATGTCTATCTGTGTATCTATCTTTCTATATGTCAATATATATGTTTGTCTATATGTCTGTCTATATGTCTGTCTATATGTCTGTCTATATGTCTGTCTATATGTCTGTCTATATGTCTGTCTATATGTTTGTCTGTCTATCAGTCTGTATATTTGTCTATATATATGTCTATGTTTTTGTATGTCTTTTCTATGTATATGGTGATCTATCAATCTTTCTAACTTTTTATCAATATTTCTATATATCTGCCAAACTATCTATCTGTCTATCTATCTATTTGAAATTATATCTATTTATCTTTCTATCTATATATCTATCAAATTGGCTTTCTATCTACATATCTATCTACCTATCTATCAAAATCTCAATCTATCTATATATCGAACTATCTATGTATCTCTCTATCTAGCTATTTATTTATCTATCTATTCTTCTGTTTCGAGCTATCTGTCTATTTGCCTATATATCTATATATCTTTCTAACTATTTATTTATGTGTATATGACTATATGTCTATCTATCTTTCTTCTATTATTTGTATATCTATCAATCTTTCTATCTGTCTATAAGTCCATATATCTTTCTTTCCATCATTCTATCTATCTATATGTCTATCTAACTACCTATCCATATTTCTAGCTATCAATCTATTTGTCTATTTGTCAACAATCAATTAATCTATCAGTCTATGTGTGTATGTATATATATTTTTATGGATATATATCTATTTGTATATCTATCTAACTATCTTTTTAAGTATGTCTATCAATCTATCTATCTATCCTTCTATGTCAGTTTATCTATTTATTTGTCTATTTGTCTATCTATCTATATCTATATATCAATCTGAATTTATATATATATATGTTTATACGTCTATATGTCTATCTTTCTATATATTTGTCTATATATCGCTCTTTCTATCTATGTAAATGCTTATCTATCTATCTATCCATCTTTCTAGCTATATGTCTACTTATCATTTTATCAATAATGAATTAGTCTAATTTTTTGTCATCTATCAATATATTATCTGTATATTTATCTGTTTATCTTTTTGTATATTAATCTATTTATCTATATGTCTATCTATCTGTCTATCTATTTGTCTATTAGTCAATCTATCTATATATCTATATATCTATATATCTATATATCTATATATCTATATATCTATATATCTATATATCTATATATCTATCTATTTTCCTATCTTTCTAAATTTTATCTTTCTATCAATTTTTCTATTAGTCTATGTATATATATATCTACATTACTATCTATCTATTTTTCTTTTTATCTTTATGTATATCTATTTATCTATCTTTCTTTCTTTCTATTTATCTATTTATTTGACTATCTATCTATGTATCTATCTATCTATTTATACATCTATATGAATATCTATCTATCTAAATATCTACGTGTCTATCTACCAAGTAGTTTATCTGTCAATCCATCTATCTAACTATTTGTCTATGTTTTTATCTGCCTATCTACTAATCTATATATTTGTCTATAAGTTTATTTTTCTATCTATCTAACTACTTATCTATCTTTCTATCTAACTAACTAACTATCTATCTATCTACGTATCTATCTATCTATTGTATATCTATTTAACTTTCATTCTATCAATCTATGAATTTCTATCTTTATTTGACCTTTTCTCTATCTATTTATCTATCTGTCTATCTAATTATCGATATATCTATCTATCTTCAGGTCTATCTATCTATCTATTTATTTTTTTATTTGTATATCTATCTATTTGTCTGAATGTCTAATTATCTATTTGAATGTAATTGTTTAACTCTATATCTTTCTATCTATCTAACTTTTTGACTATCTAATTTTCTATCTACTTATCATTTTATCACTCAATCTATATATCTATCTATCTATATATCTTTCTATTTGTCTGTATATAAGTCTATTTTTTATCTGTCTATCTACCTATCTATCTTTCTATCTAACTATCTATCTATCTATGTATGTATGTATCTATCTATCTGACTGTCTGTCTATCTATTTAACTTTCAAACTATCTCTTTATGTATTTCTCTCTCTATTTATTTTTGTGTCTATCTATTTATCTATTTATCTATCTATCTATTTTCATGTCTATCTATCTATCAATCTATTTTTCAATCTGTATATCTATCTATTTGTCTGAATGTCTAATTATCTAATTGAATATCTTTGTAATTGTCTTACTCTATATCTTTCTTTTTGTCTAACTTTCTAACTATCTAATTTTCTCTCTATTTATCATTTTATCAATTAGTCTATATATCTTTCTCTTTATATATTTATATATCTATCTATCTATATTTATGTCTGTCTATTTGTCTATTTGTATACCTATCTATCTTGCTAGCTATCTCTCTATCTATTTGTGAATTTGTCTATTTGTCTATTTTTCTATTTGTCAATCTGTCTATTTGTCTATATACCTATTTTATTAAATATCTAACTAATTAACTATCAATCAAACTATTAGTCTACTTTAATTGTTTATCTTTATATCTATCTATATATCTATATATCTATTTATCTTTCTGTCTATCTATCTATTTACCTAGCTAGCTATCTATCTAACTATTGTCTATCTGTATATCTATCTTTCTACCCATCTAGCTATATGCCTATTTGTTTATTTATCTAACTTTCTATTTTCTATTTGTCTCTCTATTGATCTTTCTATCTATCTCTTCATCTTTCTATAATTCTATTTGTCTATCTAACTAACTAACTATCTATCTATCTATTTATCAATCTATCTGTCTATATGTCTATAAATAAATTTTTATATCTATCTAATTGCCTATCTTTATATCTATCTATTTTTATTTATATCTATTTGTCTAAGTATCTAACTTTCTAACTCTCTAAATATCAATTAGACTTTTAGTCTATCTGTCTATTTGTTTATCTTTCTATCTTTCTATCTATCTTTCTAGTTATATGTTTATCTATCTACCTTTCTATCTATCTACCTATCTCTATCTATTTGTATATTTATATATTTGTATATTTGTATATTTGTATATTTGTATATTTGTATATTTTTCTATTTGTTTATCTAGCTATTTGTCGATATATCTTTTTTCCTAACTATCTAACTATTTAACTATCAATCACACTATTCGCCTATCAATCTATCTATCTATTTATTTATCTATCCTTATATCAATCTTACTATTCTTTCTATCTATCTATCTATCTAATTATTTTTATATTTATAAATCTATCTTTTTACCAATATACCTCTCTACCTATTTCTTTTATCTATCTATTTTCTATTTTCTATTTGTCTATCTATCTATCTATCTTTCCATCTTTCTATCAATCTATTTGTCTATGTATCTATCTATCTATCTATATATATCTATCTATCTGTCAATATGTCTATCATTATATTTGTCTATCGATCTATCTATGTATCTATTTTCCTATTTGTATAGCTTTTATCTTTTTTTTCTATCTATTTGTCTATATATCTATTTATCTAACTATCTAACTATCTAAGTCTCTAACTATCAATCAGATAATTAGTCTATCTGTTTATTTTTCTATCTATCATTCTTTCTCTCTTTCTTTGTATCTATATAACAATCTATTTGCCAATATATCTATCTGGCTATCTATAAATCTACCTATATAACTATTGGTCTATCTATCTATCTATCTATTTGTATATCTATTTTTTTACCTATCTACTTATCCACCTATTTGTTTATTCATCTATCTTGCTATATATCTATTTGTCTATCTATCTATCTATCTTTCAAAATATCTTTTTATTAGGCTATTTCACTACAAGAAAATATCAATTTAGCTAGGGAATTTTAGCTAGAGATCAATCCCAAGCTGAATTGTAAGGGATAATCTAGGGAATAGCAAGGGATTTACAACCCCCCCCCCCCCGAAAAAAAAATAGCAATGGATTAGAAACGGATTAGTGAAAAAATATTATTTGAAAATTCCATTCAAAAAAGTGGGGTATTTAGCAACGGAAAATTTTCGTAAATTCCGCTCAAAAAAAGTGGGGATTTTAAAAATGGATTTAGCGAAGGATTAGCAATGGAAAATTTTCGTAACTTCTGCTAAAAAAAGCGAGGATTTTACTGATTGATATTACGACAGAATATGTCTCGCTAATAAAAGTCTGAAATTAGTGATGGATTTAACGACGGATTTTCCCTTGTTAATTTTTACCGATGGATTTTCCCTTGCTAATTTTAGCAATAGATTTTCCCTCGCTAATAAAATCCATGATTTAGAGACAAAATTATCTACGAATTTTCTCTTGCTAATAAAATCTATGATTTAGTGATAGAATTAGCGAAGAATTTTCCCTTGCTAATAAAATCCATGATTTAGTGATGGAATTAGCTACACACTTTCCCTTGCTAATAAAATCCATGATTTAGCGATGAAATTAGCGACGGATTTTCTATTGCTAATAAAATCCATGATTTAGCTATGGATTTAGCGACGGATTTTCCATTGCTAATAAAATCGATTATTTAGCGATGGATTTAGCGACGGATTTTCTCTTGCTATATAAAATCTATGATTTAACGACAGAATTAGTGATGGATTTTCCCTTGCGAAGAAAATCTATGATTTAGCGACGGATTTTCCCTTGCTAATAAAATCCATGATTTAGCTACGGATTAGGCGAGCGAATATACCTATTTAATAAAATTTATTAATTAGTGACGGATTTAGGGACAGAATTTCAGTAAAAAATAAAATTCTTAATTTTGCGACAGATTTAGTAACAGAATTTCTCTAGCTAATAAAATTTGTAATTTAGCGATGGATTTAGCGAAAGATTTTCTCGAACTAATAAAATCCGTAATATATCGACGAATTTTTCCTAGCTTATAAAATCTATAATTTAGCTACGGATTTAGCCACGGTATTTCCCTGGCCATTATTAATTATATATAATTTTTATTTATTATTTGTATTAAAATGTTATTTAAATTTTTTTATTAAATTTTTGTTATTGGTCTATAGATAAGCATTCCTTGAAGAACATATTCTCCTCATAAAATAAAAAAAAATTGCTATTATAAATAATTAATTTAATTTATATAAAAATACAAAAAATATATATATTAATAAGGATTAAAATAACTATTTTTATGATGTATTAATTTTTAAAAAAAGTATACAAATAATTTTTCTAAAATTTTTATTTAAGAAACTAAATAATTTAAATTAAAGTACATTAAATAATTAATTCCATATGTATAAAATTTTTTGATAATTAAAAAATTAAATTAACATACATTATAATTTATACTAATTTAAATGTAAATTAATTCAATGTATGATAAAATAGAACATTTTTAAAAATATTTGAATTGACGAATAAACTATTAAATATTAATATTATTATAAGTATTAAAAAAATTTTATGATTATAGAAATATTTTAAAAAAATAAATAATACATATCTTGAAAATCTTGAAATATAATAAAATTATAATTTTTTCAATAAAGTAAAAATAAAATAAAATAATAATTATAAATAAAATATATAAATGTTTAATCCTACTAAAATTTATAAAATTTAAAGAATTGAGTAATATTTTTACAATTAGCTTTAAACATTAAGTTTTTATTAAAATAATAAATATTACTTTTTTTAATTATCTTCTCACTTTAAGTAATTTTTTGAATTTTAAAAATTATTAATTATATCAAATAATATGAAATTTTATGCGTTTAAAATTATTTCATATGATCTTCGTAAAAATTAATATGAATTCTTAAAATTTTATAACCATAAAATATAATTTTTTTTAGATTTTTTAACATTTAGAGTATTTTTTAACTTTTAGGCAAGTGTCTAGAAGACAAATCATCTTTTCATTCATGTCTTATTATATGAAGTTTGTTAATTTTGTCCCTATTTGATATTTTTTTTAATGCAAAGCATATTTTTTTTATTGTTTATATATTTATTCTTTAATTAATATTATAATAAAAAATTATAAGGTATTTGTTTTTCATTTGTACCTTGCTACACGAACTTTAATTTTGTTGAAAAACTTTTGAAAGTAAATAAGATTAATGAGTATTTTTGTATTATATATATATATTGTTTATTTAATGTTTTAATATTTAAAAATATAAATATTTCCTAAAAATACATTCTCTCTCTCAACTCGACACATCTTTAAGACTCTAACACGTGAATCGAAGTTTTCTGCATTCCATCTATCTCTCGACGCATCTCTAACATGTGAATCTAAGTCCTCTGCATTCCATCTATCTCTCGAAGCATCTCTAACACGTGAACCAAAGTCTTCCGTATTCCATCTATCTCTCAACACTGATACAACTAAAATTAATTCAAGGTTTAAGTTTTAATTTTATATTGATCTAAGGTACGTTTATACATTTATTCTTCATCGATTATCCTGGATTGTTTAATCGAAGTATAAGCGTTTATATTCTATTTTTTTTCATAATATTGAATACCTAATGTCCTTAGTTGGGAGGTTCTAGCTTAATCAGAGTCTAAAGTCTAACCTAATTTTGCATCCGTTCACTTTAATATTTTTATCAGATAATTCTCGAGTATCAACCTGAACAAATATGTACAAAATTGATCAGATTTTGTCAGATTTTGTGTTCTGCTTATACTTATGCTTAGCCTATAATTAATTATGACATGCTAAAAAGAAGTTGATGAAGTGTATATTTGAACTTTCAATGCAATTATTATATATTACTACTTGTTGAGTTATTAAAACATACACAACAACTATTGTTGAGTTGCCCCATTCATTTAATGGTCAGTTTTAGGAATTTTTTGGTGTATATTCTATATCTATCTAAGGGTTGTTGGCCTAATATAACTATCAAAATGTTGCGTATGATTGATTTTTATGGCAAGACCATTTTATCTAGAACCTCATATGAAGCTAATAATTATATGTTTCCCTTTAGTATTATGTGTGAAAAGCTCAAAAAATTATAATGATTGACTTTGTTTATAGAAAATATGAAAAGGGCTGTCAGTGAAAAAGATATCATCATTATATGAAATAGGCACACATCATCATTATATCAATAGGCACCCAACACTTATTCATATCATTCCACGACTAATTGGTCTAAAAAATTTTGTTTATTACTATTGGCACTTAAATTAATATTTTATTAGTATTTTTGTTAAATATAATACTCATGAACTAGAATACTAATCCATTGATAGTCTTGTATTTATTAGGTTGAATAATGGTTATAATTTGTCATTGGAAGAACTAATAACATTTAAGAAAAATATAATAATATGGGTTAAATCACATGAGCCAAAATATTGAGCAATGTCTGAGTTTCCAAAAAAAAATATGAGATAATACAAAAAATAATTTGGTTGTGTCCTTCAATTCTTAACTTTGTATTGAACATCATCATTGGGCATGTAACTTTCTAATGAAACATAAGGAAGAGTAGTTTATACATAACATTGCCAAAAGTCAATCATTATGGATGAATGTTATTTTTAGAGTTTGCACTAGTCAGACTTATATTAACATTGACAACATGAATAGAAAGTGCACATGTAGAAATTAGTAAATGTTGGGTATCCTAAGTGAGCATGCACGTGCAACATTACAATTGATTGGTCAATCCATGATTGAGGTGATTGATATAAAATCTCCAACCCAAAGTTGATATATTTCTGATCATAATCAAGTATTAAGATGAATAGCATGCCATTAATTTGTAAAGATACTATGTATTGGGTATGACATCATTTATTTCTCATTATACCCTCCTCACTCTAAATACCTTGAATCTCAATTTATGAATAAATAGGCTATGTTTTGTTTCAAATGAAATGCGACTAGGCATAATAGAAAGACTTACAAGAATCTATTAGTATAATATTTTATCTTCTTTTTTATTGATTGTATTAATACCTATATCATACAACTTATTTTGAGATCATCTTCATATGGTGTACTGTTGATTAATGGGTAGTAATCTTCATCATTGATGAATGGCTATTTATTATCATTTATATACATATAACATATTACTACTTCTAACACACACACACATACTGATGGTAACATGTTGCTACTATAATATATTAAAATAGTATGCATATATTTATATTTTATATATATATATATATATATATATATATATATATATATATGATGTAACATGTAACAATGATTATATATATACAACACTATATATAAATATGTACTAGAATTAGCATTTAAATTTATGCAAAATTAAAATTGATGAAAAACTCAATGAGTGTATATATAGTGTTGCTAATGTTTTTTACTTGAGATGTGCTCGATGTGGAGCATACGATATTGCTCACAGTGTGCTTAGTATGAAGCATTGTTTTTGCTCTAATTTCTTCTGAAAAATACTTGAGTATTCAAGGTATTTTCTATTTTAATTTACTTTGCATATGAATGGTTAAATCAAGATATGATTTTTATGGTTTATGTTTTGTATTATGTGGTATTTGATTTAAGCAATGTGTATCTAGGTATAATTATTTGTGATGATGCATGGTGTGCATTATGCATTACATTTATGAATATACTATAAAATTATTTTGGTCGACCTCTACTTTTCATCATCAATGTGGGCAACTTTTGTGTATACATGTGCACTATTTATTTAATTCCAATCTTTTTTTTTAAGTTTTTTTTATTATTAATAACCCTCTCTTTTGGCGGAAGAATACCATTTGTACAACCTACATCTACCCTTAGACCTCTTATACCCATCTTAACATTAAGCCTACTAGCTAACATATTGGATTTTAAATATCTTTATCAAATAAGCGTTTATTTATTTTATAAAATAGATTTTAACTAGAATAAGCTGGATGCATTGTTCTACTTTGTCTGGCCATTTGATCGGCCACTATTTTCGGCCCATCTTTCTTTTTAATTTTCCTGTATTGTTCGGTCGTATCCTGTACTCATCATCTGTCTTCGCGTCTTCCCCGTGTCTCAAGTCCTGTAATTCGTGTCATTCCCAAGTATTTATTAACCGTCCTCCTTCTTCTTTTATATGCTCCAGTGGTTATGCCTACAATATGTAAAGAAAACGAGCACACCTACAATATAGCTTATCTACCTTATGCCCCTTGTCCTATACTATGCTTTTACAACACATATTAATTTTTAGCAGAAACGTCTTCTTTGTATACATTTCATTTACTCTCATTTTTCTTTGTCGCGCCTTTTAAATTGGAAATGCTCGGTCTTTTTTGGCTTTTCACGAGCTGCAGCAAGGCCTAAAACTTTTTGTATAGCTTTCAATAAACTATGATAAAATTAACTTAAAAATAAACCAGACTATAACAGATAAATCAATCATTAAACCGCCTCCGAGCCCGTGTTATATATGTGTTCTACGGCTTCACTGCAAGTCTGCTGATCACCCACAGCGCCAGGTGATCAGTCTAGAATGTAATCTGCCACTAGAAAGAACAACTCGGGAAGTAGGCAAATAAACCAGTGACTAATCAACTTATAATTATGTGTTCTTTTTGAGAGCACTATATATATAAACTGCAATATTAACCCTACAAAAAGAACAGCAATTAAAAAACAAAACAGCACCATCGACTCACATCTTAATCCTGCAAAAATACAACAGCAAGATTAACAATTTAAAAAGACAAAAAACAGCAGCAAAATCAACAAAAAACAGCACCATCAATTCTTAATCCTGTAAAAATACAGCAGCAACAATAAATTAACAATTTCACTTCTTATTCCTGCCAATATAGTCTCCCTCAGACAAGTAAACCAGCGACTAAACAACTAAGAAAATTTCAGTTTAGCAGCAAAATTAACCCTACAAAAAACAGCAGCAATTAACAAATTAGAAGAACAAAAAACAGCATCTTCAATAGTTTAATATTTTCTCTTCTTAGTCTTACAAAAATACCGCAGCAAATTAACAATTAGAAAACAATAAACAGCGGCAAAATAGCAAAAAAACAGCACCATCAACAGTTTAATATTATCACTTCTTAAACCTGCCAAAAATACAGCAACAACAATAGTTTAACAATTTCACTTCTTAATCCTGCCAATATAGTCACCCTTAGGGCCGGGGGAGCTCTATATCTACCTCCCACTCTTGAGCATATCAAAACACTTCCGCCTAGCTCTAGTAATTTTAATTAATGTTATTCTTATTTTACTTTGTTTATTCTGATGTATGGGTAGCATATTTTATCTAAGTTTATTATTCCTCTATACCTGTCTGGCATATTCCATTCTTGGGATATCTGCAGGCCTCTACTAGCACCTTCTTCCGCTAGTTTGTCTGCTAAATTAGCTTCTCTAAAGATATATTTTATTTCACCTTTCAACTCTCTTAACAGTTTTTTTATCTTACCAATTTTAGTTTCAAATTTCCATAATTGTATTTTGCCAGATACTAAATCTGCTAATAGACTCGAATCTACCTATGCTTGAACATTAAAATAACTGATTTCTTTACAAATTTGTAACCATTTATGTAAAGCGTTAATTTCTGAATGTAAAGCAGAATAGGCTATTTCACTCATTGTAAAAGCTTTCATTATTCTTCCTGTCTCATTTCTTATCGCTCCTCCACCCCCTGCCATTCCCATGTCCCTTTTAAAGCTCTCATCCATATTGAGCACAAGTGTACCTTGTGCAAGCTTTTGCCAGCTTGTTATTTTTATTACTAGCAGTTTTTTTTCATAGGTTACTAGACCCCATGTCCTTATGTTATATTCCTCTAGCCCTCTTTTTCTAATTCTTATCAGGCTACAAGCAGAGATAAAGGAGATTTCTCTCCTAATCTCTTCTACAATAGACTCGACTTTCATGCATTTACCATCAAATCTACTAAGATTTCTAGACTTCTACAAGCACCAAAGTGTTATATGAGGAATATATTCTCTTAACCATTTTAGGATCTTATTTTTTATCTGTTTTTTGCCCCAGTTTTTTTAGTCTCTCTAAAAGGCTGCAGGTTTGTTCAACTATTCCTACCTCCGTATCAAGAATGCACCAAATCTTTTTTGCTATTTTTCCTATTGAGAATAAATGGTTCGTGGTTTCTATATCTTGATGGCAGCATTCGCACCGCCAAGGTAATTTTATACCTTTTTTCTGAATATTTTCGTCAACCGGGATAACATTAGTAATTAATTTCCACATAAAAACATTTATTTTTTGTGGGATCCCCTTTGCCCATATTTTCCCAAAAATTACTGGTTGAGTAGTCCTTTTCCTAACCAGTTGTTTCGCGCTACTTAATGTAAATTTTCTATGTGGAGTCAAGGACCACTTCCACCCATTATTAATTATTATTGAATGTTTTTCAACTGTACTTTGCTGCTTACGCATTATATTCCAAGTATTTGATGCCTTTTTTGGGTCCTTAAGCACTTTATGTATATACCATACCTGACCCTAATATATGCAGCCCAAAGATTATTCTTTTCCTTCAATCTCCACCAATTTTTGCAAGCCCAAGCATTACCTGTAACGTCTAAGCTAGTAAAACCTAATCCTGCTTCCTCTTTTGGGTAAGATAATTCTTTCCATTTTTTCCAATGCAACTTATTTTTACCTTCTTTTTTTCCCCATAAGAAATTAGCCATTTCTCTTTCTAATTTATTTATGATAATTTTAGGTGGCCTAATAGTCATTAAAATGTGGGATAATGAGCTTTCTAATACGTGTGTAATTAGTGTAATTCTTCTCGCCATGCTTAGCATGCTCACTTTCCAGCCTGCAATTCTTTGTTTAATTTTTTCCACTAGGAAGGTTAGGTATTCCTCTTTCACAATTCCTTCATAAAGCGGACAACCTAGATACATCAATGCTCCTTTTTCTTGTATAAAACCTGTTACCCTTTTTATTCTTTGCGCTATCTTTTCTGACGCTTTTTTTGCTATGATGAATTGACATTTATTTTTATTTAACTTTTGACCTGTCTCTTCTTCTAATGTTTGCGTGAGGCTCATTAAATTTCTCAAAGATCTTCTGTTGGCGTTTGTAAATATAATTACATCATCCGCATATGCCAAACAACTTATTATTGGTGTATTTCTTGGTTGCTTAAAAGCTAAAATATTACCCATTCTTATTTTTTCTTTAAAATTAACAATGAACAGATCTATGTATAATTGAATAAAGATGGAGAAAGTGGGTCTCCTTGTCTAAGGCCCTTAGTTGGTTTAAATTCATCACCGGCCCGGCCATTAATTAGAATCTTTATCCATAAACTGGAAATACATCTATATATTAAGTCTATCCAGAGTTCAGAGAAACCCAAACTTCTCATGATATAACATAGTATATCCCACTCAACTCTATCAAAGGCTTTTGACAGGTCCAGCTTAATTATTACATTATTTCCTCTTACTTTAGAACCTATTTCTCGAATCATTTTCGAAGCGAGATTGATGTTATCCATCATCAATCTATTCTTAACAAAGCCTGCTTGCTCTAATGAAACAATTTTTGGGAGAACTCTACTCATTCTGTTTTGAAGGATTTTTGCTAAAATTTTATAAATCATATTACACAGACTAATCGGCCTAAAGTCTTCACCTCTTTGTGGGTTAGCTTTCTTGGGTATTAATACAATGTAAGAGTTTGCCCAAGACTTTGTAATTTCTGCTCCCGCAAAAATCCAGGCAATTGCTCTACATAACTCTTTTTTTATTAATTGCCAGCTGTGTTGGAAAAAGCCATTATTCCAGCCATCTAGGCCTGGCGCACTATCTTTATTAGCCCCGAATACTTCCTCTTTTATTTCTTCTTCATTCGGGGTTTCTTCTAGCATTTTATTATCCTCTTCTGTAACTTTTTTTCTCTAACTTATCTATTAATGTACGACCACTACTCCTGTTTAAATCACATAAGTGATTTTTGAAAAATTTTTCTAATTCATACTTTATTTCCTCCTCTTTATCTAACCATATCCCTTTGGTATTCCTTAATCCTTTTATTTCAAGCTTCTGATTCTTACTTTTTGCCATGATATTAAAGAATTTTGTATTTTTATCTCCCTCTTTTAACCATTTAATTCTAGATTTTTGCTTCCAAAAAACTTCCATGTGCATCTTTAGTCTTAGTTCAGCTTTCGCCTTACTAAGTTCTATTCTCGCATTTTCATCCGATCTTTTCTCATATTCTATTTCTAGGTCAGAAACTTTTTGTTTAGCCTCTTGTATCTTTTTGAAAATATTTTCAAAAACCTCCTTATTCCATCATAACAATGTATATTTTAAGTTTCATAATTTTTGAGCTAGAATTTGCATCGGGTTACCTTCCACTGATAAATCCCATGATTCCTTTATGACTTTATCAAAATCTTTATGCAACCCCCACATATTTTGAAATCTAAAACCATTATATTTTCTTTCATTTCTATTTAATGTTATTAAAAGTGAGCTATGATCAGAGGAGGTCCTGCTTAAGTGTTTAACCGTTAATCCTCCCAGCTTATCTAACCATTGTGTGTTAAATAAGATGTGATCTAGTCTAGACCAGATTGCTCCTCTACTCTTCCAATTATTACACCATGTGAAATCTGATCCTAAATAATCTGCTTCAATGAGATTAGCATTAGCAATAGCTTCATTAAAATGAGCTATTGCTACTGGGTCAAGTGGTCTTCCTCCTTTTCTTTAGGGTTTCTAATAACATTGAAATCCCCTCCTATGACCCACGGAGTATTATTTTTTGCAATGTTTCGCATATCCTTCAATAAGCTCTTCCTGCCTTCTTTAGTATCTTTAGCATATACCGCTGAGTATATTACTTCAGAATGATTTTTAATTTTAAAATTAATCATTTGCTCTATTTCTGACAATATTTCAATATCTATCTAAATATCCCACATAACCCATATCTTACCGTTAGTATTTGAGAAAGCTTTATGGAAACCTATCTTATTTATATATTTTTTCCAATAAATTATTATTAACTAAAGGTTCGGTTAAAATTAACATTTTTAAGTTATGCATCTTAATTAAGTTTTTAATTCTATTTAACGTCGGGGAATTAGCAACCCATCTTATGTTCAAATACAAATAATTAAACAATTAAGAGGATCTAGCTTGAGCTCTAGTAATACATTTAGAGTTATATTTAATGCATATGGACTTGTTCGTATTTCTTGGTGGTTTACTTGAGCTAGACGGTGGAAATTCTGGTTTTTTTTAATATACCAATTATTTCTAAAGATTTTGCCATGCTTTTAATATCTTGTATAGCATTCTGTCTGCTTTGCAATGTATGTGAAGACATGACCTGCTCACCCTGCCAAAAGTCATCTAATGGAGTGTTTAAACAATCCTTTATCTTACTATTTATTTCGGGTGGCCAGCTCTTTACCTCCAACTCCAGGAGGTCATCTTGCTCCCAATTATGCTCCACTGCAATATTATAATCTATAATATCAGTGCTTCCTATCTTTCCTTCTCTATAGCTCACCCTCTTCTTGCCTTTCCAGCTTCCTAGGCCTACCTTTCTTGCCTCTTCCTCCATGTCCTCTAACCATGCTCTAATCTCCTCTCTCTTGTACAGCTTCTCTTCTTTTACCTTACTAACCTCAGCCTTTTCCATGCTTTCTTTAATCTCTTTTGGATTTTTTTTTCTTCTGTTCAAACACCTCCTTAATCTTATCTCCCTGCTCACTTCTCTTTCCCTTCTCCCTCCCTTCTACCCTGCTATTCTTCCAGTTGTCTGCTGGAAAGTCTTCTCCTATCTCTATATTTTTTATCTCCCCCTCCTTAGCCATCTTCCTAACCCATTCTTCTCTTCCTTTCCTAAACTCCTTACTATCCTCCCTCTCCTTCCTAAAGCTTCCTGCCACACATTCAGCTTATGTATGGCCCTGTTTTAGGCAGCTAAGGCAGTAAGCTGGAATGACTTCTGGAACAATCTCTTGCCAAAAGCCTTCCTCCATGTTAGAGCCTATCCAAATTCTGTGTGAAGGAGCTAATTTCAAGTCAATTTCCACACAGACTCTAGCTATGCTTGGCCTAGTAACACAAGCTATAGCTTCGTCTAGGAGCCAAGGTTTGCCCAAGCAAGCAGCTATGGAGTGCAAGGCCTATTTGTTGAAGAGATGAAGAGGAAGTCTAGGGAATGAAAATCATACCAGGGACTTCGAGGATTCCACCAAATGGGAGAAATCAGGCGCCCACTTAAAGACACGCATAGGATAGCTAGCTACGTTCCATGTACCGCGAAGCCAAATTCTAAGGAAGTCGTCCTCATCCTTGAGCTGCAACAGAGTATGCTTCCCATCGAAGTTGGCTATCTTCACCATTTGCCGAAGCTTTAGCGAGGCCACAAAGTCATATAACGCATTGTATTCTGGTCGGCCGTGGGAAAACTTCCCTATGAGGGTGAAGCAGAAGGCATCCATGAGATTTTTCATATCATTAGCTTCAAAGATAACTGCGGGTTCTCCGTTCTTTGCATGATAGTTCGGAAGAAGCTCCACGGTCTTGTTGCAAGAAGAAAAGAATGATTTTTTAGCAAATAGCACATTGTTTTTATCCATTTTCAGCTTCAAATCAAGCTTGTTTGCTCAACAATTGAGGGTTTCTCTCTCTAGAAGTGAACTTTCTCTCTCTAAAAGTTGAGAGCATTTTTCAAAAAAAGAAACCTATTTAATTCCAATCTAAAATAGTAAAGGTTCATAAAAATAGAAAATCTTTTTATATGTTCTAATTATAAATTTGAAATCACCATAATAAACAGAACTAGTTTTGGGATTGGGTCATATTTCAATACTTGTTATTAATATCAGAGCTTCCTACACACACACACACACACTCACTCACTCACTCACACATATTATATATATATATATATATATTACAAGACCCTAATCACAATTTTTCACTTTTTATACCATGAGGCACACTATGTTTTCATAAATAATCATCACAAATAATTTCTTCATGAAAATAAATGATTTTTAATGTCAATTAATGGATTTTCTAAAAATTTTTTATAATATTTATAATTATGTGAAAAGTTTGTTTAAACACTGATTCTATTTAGATTGATGTAAACCCAATATTAATAATTCTGAGATTTATAAAGATATTAGATGATACTTAACAAATTTCAATACTTATCCATAATTTAAATTTTCCATGTTGTTTGTGTTTTTTATTCTTGATAATGTTCGACAATACTCAATGTGTACCAAAGAGAGTCAAAACAAATCAGTTATTGAGCATGCTCATTTAATAGAATAATATTTTTAGAAGCTATATAATAATATTTAACAATATACATTGGTTTTCAATATTATATGATGATATTGAATCAAAGACAACTAATATTTTTCTAAAATTACATAGACTCTTTTATATAAATAGATAATATTTGATATAATTTGATAAAGTTTGAAGTAGGTTGAATATGTCTGATATCATCAATATTATTGATATCTTCTCAATGATTTCAATAATATTTGATACTGTTTTTGCCTCTTGTTATATTATAATATTTTGATATATATCCTATCACTACAAGAAAATATAGATTTAGCTAGTGAATTTTAGCTAGGGTTCAATCCCTAGCTAAATTGTAAGGGATTAGCTGGGGAATAGTAAGGGTTTGATGATTTTGGGTTGAGTTTGGGAGAAGGGTAGGTAGATAAAAAAAGTATACTATTTTAAATCTATAACATTTTTGATTTAGATAGAGGATATAAAACTATTAAAAATATTTAGAAATTTTTAATGTTTATAATCCCCACAATGTCATGCAACACAATACATTTTTTTCTAACTAATAATGTTTTGTCAACTTCGATTTATTATTTTAGGTATATCAATGTAGTTTATTATTACTCTAACAATTCAACTTCTACCAAATTTATATTAACTATAATTTATACCATTAACAACTATGGATTATGAAGTGCTTGGGTAACTCTATAACATTGATGAAATTCATTCCATACAAGAGTATTCTTCTTATGACAACATTCGTTAGGACACCTTTTATCGTGTTGTGTTAATAACATCATCTTTTAACACATGGTACTTTTTATGTGCCACAATATGTTTAATTTAAACAATTTTAAAAACTAATAAATATGAGTAGTAATTGTTAGTTGAACATTGTAGTTATTAGTTGAGTACCATAACTATTAGTTGTAACCTACAAGCTTGAAACTAAGTTTCATGTTTCACAAAATTTGTGGCAGATGTATCTTGTAATAAATAGTAACAAAGAATATAAGAAAATATGAGAAGTATTATGGAAATGTATGTATCATTAATGAAACATTAATTTATAGTACTAGCGAATATGTGAGTACTCTTTTATGTGAGTACACTTTTATAGTTTAATATGATATAAACATATTTACTAATTAATTTTTAGTCCATAACATATATTATTAAATATTATTTCATATCTTGATAAAATAAATATAAATTATTATAATTTCAAAAACATCAATACAATATAATAAGAAAATAGTAACATATCATAATAATACAACAAAATGAATTATAAAGAACATTAATAAGTTGTAAATAATAATAAAAATTTCAAAACTATTGAGAATTATATTGTTTTTTTATATTTTTTTATCTTGAGATGCTAGGATGAGATGATTCATATAGATTAAAAGTAAGTATAGTTCCTTTTTGTATTTATAAGTGAATTTTTATTTTATTTAATAAATAATAATGTCATTTTATAATTTTTATTCTTAATATTAAATTATTTGTGAGTCTTTATTAATTTAAATAAGTTGTTTTATTTTTTATGGGAATACTCGATAAGTATTAATCTTTATATATATATGGACATGCATATATATTGAAGAAATTTATCATGCTTTAGTAGAATATCTCTTCGCTATAGAAGCAGTAGTAAATGGTCATTCAAAGTAACTTCCTACTCATGTGGAAAATTGTAGAAATATAGTATTTTTTTATCTCTCTATAAACATCATTGCTGGCCATATTTTAGATATTTGTTAAAATTGTATGACTATATATAAATAGTTATATAACTATATATAAATAATTGTATAATTTTATAACACTCTATATAAATAAATATAACTATATTTATAAGTATGTATACATATATGTAAATCTATATATTTATTTATAACTTTATATATTTATGTATAACTATTTGTATGAATATGTCTATATATAACTATATGTTTAACTATTTAAAAATATTTATAGTTATATATACTATATGTATAATAATATATAACTATAAATAATTGTATCTTATTATATGCATTACTATAAAAGCTTTATACATAACAAAATTTAAATATATAATATACAACTAATATTTAATATACATTTGTATATATTAGTATTCAAAAATGTATTTAGTATATCTATACCTATACATAACTATGTGTATAAATATATGAAATTATATGAACAAATATATATACATACATGTATAAATATAAGTTTAACTATACATGTAACTATATGTATAATCACATGTAACTATATTTATAATTACATGTATAATAACATACAACATCATATCTAAATATTTGTGTATAACTAAATATAACAATTTGTAAAACTAAATAAAACTTTATATAATTAAATATAACTATGTTTTTAACTATTTATACATATATGTATACATATATGTAAATCTATATACTTGTTTATAACTTTGTATATATTTATGTATAACTAAATATAACTACTCATATGAGTGAGTGTGTGAGTGTGTGAGTGTGTGTGTGTGTGTGTGTGTGTGTGGTGTGTGTATAACTAAATGTTTAAAGATATATAATTTTTTATAACTATATATATTATATGTATAATAACATATAACTATACATAATTTTATATTATTAATGTATAACTATTATTTAAATATATAATAAACAACACATATTTTATATACATTTTTATATATTAGTACAAAAAATGTATTTTAGTATATCCATACCTATACATAACTATATGTATTGATATATGAAATTATATGAACAAATATATATGCATACATGTATAAATATAAGTTTAACTATATGTGTAACTATATTTATAACTACATGTAACAATATTTATAATTATATATACATAAACATACAACACATTGTTTAACTATATGTGTATAACTATATATAAATATTCTTATAACTATAAATAACTTTATATAAATAAATATAACTTTATTTTTAATTATGTATACATATATGTAAGTCTATATAATTATTTATAACTTTGTATACATTTATTTATATTTACTTATAACAACTTGTATGCAAATATATATATATAATTATATGTTTAACTATATGTAACTATTTATAACTACATTTACTATATGTATCCTAACATATAATTATATATGAAATAATATTAATATGTTGAACTAATTTGAATTTAAATGGCATAAGATATAATATCAACAATATGTAAGCACGTAGAATGAGAGTGTCCATTGATTAGGCTCATATTTGGTATAATACAAATAAGGGTCGTACCCTTACCTAATCCTAGACCTTAGGCCTCAAGCTCAAATATGAACTTATGTATGACAAAAGATGTAATATTTGATAGGTTTATACTGAAGAAATTTTATTTTCTTTTATATAATTTTTCATTCTAACACTAAACTCTCTATGTGTCTCTCTCTCTCCCTCTCTAATTCTTCTTGTCACTCTATTCCACTTTTTCTTTGTGTCACATACTCTCTCTTGTTATTTTCTTTCTCGCTCTCCTTTCTTGTTTATTCTTTCTCTCACTCTCTTCCTCTCCCTCTCTCTTTCCCTCTCTCTCCCTTTAACAATTTCTCTCCCCCTCTCACTCCCTCCTTATCTCTCTCCTCTTTCTCTCTCTCTCACCTTCTCCCCATTTCTCTGCCCCTCTCTTTCTCCCTACCTTATCTCTCTCTCTCTCTCTCTCTCTCTCTCTCTATCTCTCCCTCTCCTCCTTCAAAAATTAAATGTCTTTTTTTTGCTTTCAAATCTTGTGAATTATCATACTTTGCACCCTTTATCCAGTAAACTGTGATATCTATTAATCTTTATCATGCTAAACTTACGATATCTATTAATGTAGATTATGCAAATGCATTACCTCTATATTCACGATATTTAAATTTTAAATATTCATCTGTAAGTAATTTTATTTTATTCTTTGTATATTTTGAACTAATAGAATGTTTTATTTATATTAATGATTGTGCATTATTTTTTGTAAATAAAGCATAGCAAAATGAGCTCAGATCATTAGTGGATGTACAGAAGGGTTATTATTGGATTTTTTTAATAAAGATTTTTTGACTAGGCTTGAAACTTTAATCAATGTTGCATGTATTCAATTGAGATTGAAGGATGGAAAAAAAATTAAGTGTCCATGTAATCATCAAAAGTGTCAGAATATCCCTTTTCATGATGCAAACACTATAATATATCATTTGACAAAATATGGCTTTGTTCCAAATTATTTTGTTTGGATTTATCATGGGGAACGTACAATGGCTTTGAATATTGACCAAAATGAGGGTATTGAATCATTTGTTTGTGGTGAAGAATCATAAAACACATTCCATAGAATTATCATGGAAGCTTTTGGTGTTGACTTCAATATGGATTACATGGATGAACAACCTAATCTGGAACTCAGAAATTTTATGAAATGCTTAAAGTTGCAGCTAAAGAGTTGTAGCCTGGTTGTAAAACAAATTCACAATTGTCACTTGTGGCTCGAATAATGAGCATTCTGTCAGAAAAACATATGTCTGAAAAATTATTTGATCAGGTGACTGAACTAATCAAGGAGATTATTCCGGATTATAATTTGATCACTAATAACTTTTACAACATTAAGAAGTTACTTCGAGGAATGGGTCTACTTGGGGAAAAAATTGATTGTTGTTTAAATGGATGCATGTTATATTGGGGCGGTGATAGTGATTTAATTAGATGTAAGTTTTGTGACCATCCTCAATTTAGGAAGTCACCTCATGTTGTAGATACGCAAAAAAAATTGAATGTTGTCCTTAAGAAGATGTATTATTTTCCAATAATTCCTCAATTATAGAGACTATATGCATCAAATGCTACAGAAAATGATATGAGGTGCCATTCCGAGCATGTGATTGAAGAAGGGGTAATGTGTCATCCATCAGATTCACCTGCTAGGAATCATTGTAATTATATACATCAAGATTTTGCAGCAGAAAGTCGAAATATGAGATTGGGTATCTGCACTGATGGATTTCAGCCATTTGGGCAATCTAGAGAATAGTATTCAACATGGCCAGTGATAGTGACACCTTATAACTTGCCTCTGTGGTTGTGTATGAAGGAGCAATATATGTTTTTGCAAAAATTGGTTCAAAGGCCAAAAAATTTGAAAGACACGCTGGATGTTTTCTTACAGTCTTATATTGTAGAGTTAAATCATTTATGGGATGTTGGCATGAATACATATGATATCTCAAAAAATAATAATTTCATTATGTGGGCAGCCCTTATGTGGACGGTAAGTGACTTTCATGCATATTCAATGTTGTCTAGCTGGAGTACTATAGTATGATTCACATGCCCATATTGCATTAAAATTTCTGATGCATTTATGCTTAAATTTAGTGATAAACAGTCATGGTTTGATAACCATCGTAAGTTTCTACCTACAAATCATTCATTTCGAAAAAAAGAACTACATTTCGAAAAAATAAAATTGTAATGATAGTTGCACCAGTAGTTCGTTCAGGAGATGAAATTAATTCAGAGATTCATAGTTTTGGTTTGAAGAAGGTAACTGAAAAGGATGCTACTAGAAGTAATGGACCAATAGGCAAATTATCTGGCTGGAGGAAATGTTGTATATTTTGGGACTTGCCCTATTGGAAGTCCAATATAATTCGTCATAACTTAGATGTAATGCATATTAAAAAAAATATTTTTGACAATGTTTTCAACACTGTCCTAAATGTAGACGGAAAGACAAAAGACACTTTAAAATCAAAACAAGGGTTGAATATTACTATCGGCATCAAGAATTGAAACTAAATGAGGAAGCAAGAAAATTTTATAAAGCTTGCTACACACTTGATAAGAAGGTAATACTAAATTGTGTGAATGAGTTAACAATTTGAAATTCCCTAATGGATATGTGTCAAATATGGGTAGATGTGTGGATATGAAGAATCTTAAGTTATTTGGAATTAAAAGTCATGACTGTTATGTATATATGCTAAGATTAATACCAATTGCATTTCGTGAATTAATTCCACTAAGTGTTTGGAAAGTCCTTACAGAAATAAGTTTGTTTTTCAAATAACTAACTACAACCATGATCAAAATAGATGACATGGTGAAGCTGGAGAATGACATTCCACTTATTATTTGTAAGCTTGAATGGATATTCCCACCGAGTTTTTTTTTTGACTCTATTGAGATTTTGCCGGGCCATTTGGTATATGAAGCAAGGATTGTAGGGCCAGTGCAATTCAGGTGGATGTATCCTTTTGAAAGGTAATTAGATATAATTTGCTGTGTTTTATTATTTTGTACTTTAAGTAATATTGTAATTTAATTACATTGAAACCTAACATTGTGGTTGTAGGAATCTTCGTAAGTTGAAATTTAATATTAGAAACAAGGCAAAAGTTGAAGGTTCAATTTGCAATGCATATTTAGTAAAAGAAGCATCATCATGTTGTTCTTATTATTTTGATGATCATGTCAATACAAAGAATAGAAATCTTCTGTAGAATTATATAGGTCATGTGATGGTAGAAGATGATTCTGTGGATAAATTATCTATCTTTAAGCACCCTAGAAGAGCATTTGGAAGAACAATAAAAAGTTGTATGATAGATGAAGAGTACAAAGCAACCTGGAGTTATATTTTACTTAAATGTGAGGAGGTTGCACCATGCATTGAGTATATATACACAAAATGGTTGCAGGTTTAATCATAGTTTAATTTTATTAAATAGGAATTATTAAAAATTGATATATATTTTTTCTTTCTCTTTTTATATTTGTGTAGTATTTATTTCGAGTAGTTAAAATATAGGCAACTAGCAATTTTCCAGCAATGATGTCGATTAAATGCTAGGAACTAAATTTGTAAATTGGTTCAAAAATTATGTGAGAATTATTAAGTTTTAAATTTTTAATTATTTAATTTTTTATTATCTTTTATTTGTTAATATCAATTTTTTAATTTATATCACATGCAATTGATCCTTCAAATGGAGATTCAAAAATTTTTATTCAGAATCTAAGTAAAGATCTTTTTAGATATGTGACAACCTATCGGGGTATTTTGTTAATGGATATAAATTTTACACAATCAGACATGATTCTTCTAAAATAAAATTGAATAGTGGTGTATGCATTAATGGCGTGGGATATAGTGCATATGAGATTGATTATTATTGTTAACTCTAAGAAGTTATTGAGTTGGAGTATCCTAGACACTAAAATATTAGGATTGTATTATTTAAGAGCGAGTGGTTTGATCCTACACCAAATGTGGGCACAAAGATTCATTCAGATTATAAGCTAGTGGATTTTAACCATAAACCTAGATATAATCGATATGAGCCATTTATTATGGAAGTTCAAGCGGCTCAGGTATATTATTATATATATCTGAGTTTATCTGGTGAAAAGAAAGATTGGTGGGTGATTTTCAAGATGAAAGCTTGATCAAAATTTGAAGTATCAACATCTCAACAAAGAAGTGCAGACTTAGAAATTGCACCGGCATTCCAGGAAGATGATATAAATAATATTAAGCCATTGAATGTAGATGAAGAACTAGAAAATTTATGTGACTCAATTGGTGGCACAATAGAAATTGAAGATGATCAATTTCTATCTAAAGATGAGTTCGAACTTATATTAGAATCAGACGAAATATCAGAAGATTCATTGGAGGATGACAGTGATGTCGATAATTAAATTGTTATAATTTTATTATAAATTTAAACTATCAAAGATATTTTATAATTTGTTGAAATCTATCAGTGTGTTTTATTCAAAAATGCATGTTTGTTCATCATATTTCTATTTTATTTTTTTTTGTTTTATTTTGTACAATATATGGCGCCTAAAGGACATGGCCGTCGTGGAGGTAGACATAGAGATAAAAATGAACCAAATTCATCTAGTATGTTACATCATGTTGCAAAATCAGTACCATATCATAGCCACCATATCCTGACTTCAACATCACAATCACCATCTCTATTTCTATAACCATCACTATCATTGAGACCTGTACTATCACCTTTATCAGATGTAAGCCCACCACCAATTATGCTTCCTGCTAACACTTTTTTTCCATCTCTATCTTCTACACCACAATTATATTGATTATTCTCCCATTTATAATACCAATGAAATAATCAAATGCTGTGCCTTTTTATGCACTCAGTACATAGTTAGGAATTGATATTGTGGATGAGAGGTAAAAGAAATATGTAAAAATGACTTGAAAATTTTTTTTTGTTACTGTCAATGGTTTTTTTATATTGTTATGATTTACTTGTTTTCTATGTTATATATTTATTTGTATAGTTTTATTCCATCTCACAAGTGTTCCACTATAATTACAAAGGCTTTCAAGAAAATGGCTGATGTTAAAGCTTTCTCCTTGAAGAATGTTTCTGAATCGACAAAGGAGTCATATTTTAATGACTTTCAGGTAAAAATAACAAAATAAAAGTATAGAAAAATAATTAATTAATTACTTACCTTTTATGTTAGTTATTATTCAAGCAGTAAATAATTATTTTCTTGTTGTTGATATAATTTTTTTTGTCATTTTTCTTTTTATAGAATCAATGCACTTGACCACCCAAATTTGATGGAAAGATAAAGTCATTATGGGAGATCAAAGCTGCTCGACGGTATTCTGATTTTGTCCATAAATTAAAGAAAATGAAAGAAAGACCTGATTTTATATCCGAGGAAGACTAGCACGAAGGGCCTAATTATTGGGAAGAGCTAGATATGAATAAAAATTAGATATTGCCAGCAAAAATTGACGAAGTGAGGTTGCTGTACTAGGTATAGAAATCTGTCGACACACTAGAGGTTCAAAGTCAAGGATTAAGCATCCTCATGATTTGATACAAATTTAAAATTCTAAACATATCTATATTTTGTGGTTGTCCTAATAGCCCAATAATTATAATCTCTGCATGTAATTAATAATTTTGTTAAATTTTTTTTTCATTTATTTTTTTATGAATTAATAAATACATATTCTAGGTAGGAGAATTGGGGCATCATCCAAATTTTTATGAGATTTTTACGAAGATGTATGTGAAGAAAGTGGATGGTCAGTATGTTGACAACAAGTCTTAGATGATTGTAGTAAGAAATTGTTATATTAATTAGACTTTATAAAACTACTGTACATTATGAAATTGTTTTGAATGCAAAATATTTATTTTATTTTTTGTAAATCTAGAATAGTTTTTATCTCTATTTTATCTCAGGACCTAATGGAGGAGTGTGTGATAGCTGCTCATCAACAAGTTGAGGGTTCTATGAATCTTCAACCAATTGACTGTGATCCTATTTATTTGGAGATAATAGGAGGTCGAAAGAAGCAACGAGTGTACGAAATCGGCTCTAAGGGAGTGGCATTTTGTTGTAGCAGTCGTGCTTCTAATTTATCTGTCTTAACAATGGTGGATGAGGTGGTCGAACAACAAGCTTTGGAAACAAATGAACGTATTGTAGATATGGAGACCGAAATGAAAAAGAAGAATGAGCAGATAACTAATTTGATGGAAGAAATGCAAGAAATTAAAGAAATTAATAAAACAATGCAACAACAAATGTCCTATATGGAGTCACAGTTAGCGGCATTCGCGTATCAGATAGCATTCCGAGATCCAGCTATAAATCCTCGTAGGAGAAGCTTACATTCCCTACAAATTATGAGGATGGTTGAGTATGAGAATTATTTCTAAACTATTATTTATTTGTGCCTATGTGTAGTAAATAATTATGATATTTTTTTGCAGGTTTCAAATTTTTTATTCTAGTTTTGTTCTTTTCTTTTTTGATAAACCAAATTATGAATCATTGCAGGACACATTATGTGAGAGAAAAGAAAATTCTTATTCAAAGCATTAAGACATTACCACGGTCCTTCCAATGCATGGGTCTCATATTTACTAATTTCAGATTTATCAAAAACTGGGCTAGCTTATCTTATCTTTATTATTCTAAAAACATTGTATTTTTGCACTCTTTATCTCTAAACATAATTGCTGGACACCTTTTGGATTTTTGTTGAAGCTGTATGACAATCAACTGTAATTTGTGTTTATTCATGTCTATAATATTTCTTTTTATATATCTGTGAATATGTTTTTCTGTCTCTGAATTTTTTGGGTAGAGTTTTAGCTTATTATAGGTATGTAAAAGCCTATATTCAGTAGTGGCAGCAATGGTAGAGACGGCAGCCATGGCCATGGCAGCAGTGACTATAGTAGTGGCAGCAGTGGCAGAGGTAACATCAGCGACAGTAGCGGCAGCAGTGAAAGCTGTGGCACAGTGGTAGCAGCGGCAGCAGTGGTAGTAGCGGCAGTAGCACCATCAGCGGCAATAGCTGGAGCAGCAGTAGCGGCAACACCGGCAGCAGTTTCAGTAGCTGTGGTGGTAGCATCAATAGCAGCGGCAGCAACAGCAGCAACAGCAGCGGCAGCAGTGGCAGTGGCAGTAGCGACAACAGCGACTGTGGCAGTGGCATTGACAACGATAGCAGAGGCAACAACAGGGGCATTGGCAGCGATAGTAGTATCATTAGAGGCCACAGCCATGGCCGCGGTAGTGGCAGAGACAGCAACGGCAGTAGTGGTAGTGGTAGCAGGAGCAGTAGCAATGGCAACAAATGCAGTATATACGTACGTATATAGTCAGTATATACGTACATATACTATTATAGTATTTTATGTACAAATATACTGAATATATATATATATGTACTAAGTATATATGTACACATAATACTATAGTTTATATGTACATATACTGTAGTAATATATGTACGAGTGAAATGCTAGTATATATGTACATATTTACTGTAGCAATATATATTTATCAAAACATAGTTTTTTTATTTATTTTTATTTATTTGTTGATTTAAATTTCGTTTAGATATGTAACTGCATTATTTCCTATACAAAGCTAGTATATGGGAAGACACATTTCAACAAAGATGAAGCACCGTGACTCAGAAAGTATTTTCGTAACAGAAAGTTGATTATCGGAGGAGTAGTGGGAGAGAAAGCAATGTCATGCATTGATAGATTATACTTTATGTATAGTCGGTATATACATTGATTAATAAGATGTAATATAATTTTTATTATTTTTTTGTTTTAGTTATTTAAAATATTGTATTATAATAAGTTATTGAATGAATTTTTTTTTTATTTAAAATTTTCATTTATAGTTTCTATTTTTATTAAATTTAATTTTAAAATATTAAATTATTTCATTAAATTTTTGTTGAGACTGTATGACAATCAACTGTAATTTTTGTTTGTTCAAGTCTATAATAACTATCTTTATATATCTTTGAATATATTTGTGTTTCTACAAAATTTTTGGGTAGAGTTTTAGTCTATTATAGGTATGTAAAAGCCTATTATCATCAGTGGTAGCTGTGGCAGCGGGGCAATGTCAGTAGTGATGGCAGTGATGCTAGTGGCGGTAGTGGCACTAGAAGTGGCAGCGGTGGTAGCAACGCCGGCAATGGCATCAGCTACACAGGCTGCGGCAGCAGCAACAGTAGTGATAGAAGCAGTAGTGGCAGCAGCAGCCGCAGCAGCTATAGTGGAGGCAGCGTAAGGAAGTGGCAACATCAGGGGCATCAATGGCATCAGTGGTAGCAGCGATAGTAATGGCAGTGGCAGCGACAATGGCAGTGGCGGCAATGACAGCGGCGGTAGTGGAGGTAGTAGTGGCAGTAGCTACTGCACCGATAGCAGACATAGCGGCAACGGCTGTAACAACAGTGGTAGTAATGATAACATGAGCAGCAAGAATGGCAACAAATGTGGTACATACGCACGTATATAGTCAGTATATATGTACATATAATTTTGCAGTATTTTATGTGCATATATACTGAGTATAAATATACTCGGTATATATGTACACATAATACTATAATTTATATGTAAAAATACTACAGTAATACATATATGAGTAAAATGTTAGTATATATGTACATTTTTACTGCAGTAATATATATTTATCAAAACATAGTTTTTTTAAAATTTATTTTGATTTGATTTAGTGGTTTAAATTTCTTACAGATGTGGTGCGCATTGTTTTCCATATGAAGCTTGTATAAGTGAAGACATATTTTAACAAACATGAAGCACCATGACTCAGACAACTTTTTTATAGTGGAAAGTTGGTGATCATAGAAGCAGAGGGAGAGAAAATAATGCTAATGCATTAATAGATTATGCTTTATGCATAGTCGGTAGATACATTGAATACTAAGATGTAATATAATTTTTGTTATTTTTTTTAGTTATTTAAAATATTGTATTAGAATAAGTTATTAAATGAATTTTTTTGTTTAATAAAATATTTTGATTTATAGTTTCTGTTTTTATTAAATTTAAGATAAAAATATTAAATTATTTAATCAAATTTTAGTTTAAGCTGTATGACAATTAACTTTAGTTTGTGTTTGTTCATAGCTATAATAATTGATTTTTATATATTTATGAAAATATTTGTGTGTCTCCGAATTTTTTGGGTAGAGTTTTAGCCTATTATAGGTATGTAAAAGCCTATTATCAGCAGCAGTGCAATGGCAGCGATGGCAACGACAGCGATGGCAATGGTGGCAGTGGAAGTAGCAGTGGTGGTAGATGTGGCGGTGGTAGTGGCAGTAGGAGCGGCATCGATAGGAGCGGCGGCATAGTAGGTAGAGGCAGTGGCTGCAGCAGTGGCTGTACCGGAAGCAGCGGTGGCAGCGGCGGTAGTAACACCTGCACAGGAAGCATCGGCAGCACCATAAGCAGCAGCATCCACTGCAGAGGTGGCAATGGTAGTAGTAAAGATGGCGGTAGAGTTTTGGTAACGCCTGCTATGGCATGCAGCGGCAGCACTGGCAGCGACGGTAGTGATGACCCAGCTTCCGACAGCGACGGCCGTAGCTTCCGACAGCAACGGCGGTGGTAGCAGCGGCGACAATAGTAGTGGTATCGGCAGTGACAGTGGCAACGATAATAGTGGTAGGAATGACAATGGGAGCAGTAGCAATAGCTTTGTCACATAATACTAGTATATTTGTACTTATATAATACTACAGTATTTTATGTACTGTATATACTATGTATATTTGTACCAAGTTTATATGTACACATAATACTACTGTTTATATGTACATATACTATATTAATATATATACGAGTGAAATATTAGTATATATTTACATATATACTACAGGATTATATATGTATCAAAACATAACTTTTTTTTAATTTGACTGAGTGGTTTAATTTTCTTACACATATGATACCATATTGCTCCTCATACAAAACTTCTATAAGTAATGAGATTTTTCACTAGACATTTGTGTTGTGACTCGTACAGCTTTGTCATAGTAGAAAAATGATGATCGAAGGAGCAGAGAGAGATAAAGCAACATCAATGAATGGATATATTATACTTTATGCATTTTTGGTAGATACATTGATGAATAAGATGAAATAAAAGTTTGTTATTTTTCTGTTTCAATTATGTAAAATATTGAATTTGAATATGATATTAAATGATTTTATTTTTTTTTATAAATGATTTATAGCTTCAATTTTTATTCAATTTGATATAAAAATATTAAATTATTAAATTAAAAAATTTTAAAAATTCTTAAATTTTGAAATTATTTTTGAAATTAAAATGGCTAGGGAAAATTCCCTTGCAAAATTAGCAAAGGAAGAGCTTCTTCTAATTTACCTAGGGAATTTTACCTAGCTAATTTAGCTAGGAAAATATTAAAATTAGTGACGAATATTCCATCGCTAAATTTATTTAGATAGGGACTATATCCATCACTAAAATTTATAGACTAGTACATTAGTTAGGGAATCGTCCAACGTTATTTTTATTTAGCGATGGAATATCTCGTGTATCTTACAAATTTAGCGACAGAATTTTACTTTTTTAGCAATAGATTTTTCCGTTGCTAATTTTTTAGCTAGGTACACTTTCCGTCACTAAAATTTAGCAAGGTGTACTTTAGATAGGGAACCAATCCATGAGTAATCGGTCGCTATATCCCATTTAGCAACGCAAAATGCCCATTTAACAAAAGAATTGTCCCAAGCTATATAGGATTTTTCATGTAGTGTTTATCTATCTGCCTATTTGTCTATGAATCAATCAATCTATCTTTCTATTTGTTATCTATATATATGTCTATCTATCTCACTACATATCAATATATCTGTTTAACTATCACTATATATCTATCTATCTATCTTTATAAGTATCTATCTACCTATTTGTCTATTTGGATATCAAATTATCTATCAATTTATAGATCTATCTATCTATTTAACTTTCTATCTGTCTATGTCTTCCTATCTATCTATCTCTATCTTTCTATTTTTCAATCTATCTATTTGTGTATCTATTAATCTAACTATCTATATATTTATTTCTATATTTGTATATCTATCTATCTACTATATATCTATTAGTCTATTTATCTATCTATCTAAGTATCTATCTATATATCTATATGTCTATCTATTTATTTATCATTATGTTTATCAGTTTATTTTTTTATCTTTCAATTTGTCTATCTCTTTATCTGTCAATCTATATATCTATTTATCTATCTATATTACTATTTGTCTATTAGTTTTTATGTCTATCTCACTATCTTTCTATTTGTCTATTTGTATATCAGACTATCCTTCAATATGCCTATCTATCTATTTATCTATCTATTTATCTATGTATCTATTTATCAATCTATTTATCTCTCTATCTTTATTTGTCTATATGTTTATATATATACATCAGTATCTATTAATTTGTTTTCTACCTATCTATGTATCAAACTATCTATCTATATGTCTGTCTATCTATGTGTCTTTCTATCTATGTGTCTTTCTATCTATGTGTCTTTCTATCTATGTGTCTATATATCTATCTATCAATCTATTTGTATATATATTTATCTATCTATCTATCTATATATCTGTCTATCTATTAAGATATCTATCTATTTGTCTATATGTCTATCTTTCTATTTCATTATTTTTTATATATCTAACTTTTTATTAATCTATCTACATATCTCTATTTCTATCTATTTATTTATCTATCTATCTATATATCTGTTTATTTTTCAATCAATCAATCTATATATCTCTCTAATTATTTGTCTATATTACAATTTGTGTATCTATCAAACTAAGTATTTGTATATTTTTTATCTGTTTATCTATTTCTACGTATATCTATCTATCTGTCTATATGTGTATTTTTCTATCTATCTATCTATCTATTTCTCTATCTATCTATCTATCTATTTATATGTGTCTAAGTGTTTGTGTCTATGTGTCGATGTGCCTATGTCTATTTGAGCTATGTGTATATTTGTCTATGTGTCTATGTGTCTAGTGTGTATATGTGTCTATTCTATGTGTCTATGGGGCTAGGTGTCTATCTGCGTATGTATCTATGTGCCTATCTATATATCAATATGTCTATCTATCTATCTACCTAACTACTTACCTATCTATCTATCTATCTATCTGTATATCTATATATCTGTCTATGTTTCTATTTAATTTTCTATCAACTTTCCTATCTGTATATCTATTATTTTTCTATCTGTCTAATTTTAATTTCTATCTAATTATATTGTATCTATCTATCGATATGTATGTCTATCTGTCTATATGTCAATTTGTCTATCTAATTATCTTTTTACTATCTTTCTCTCTATCTCTGTATTCATCTATTAGAGTATCAGTCTATCTATCTATTTTCTATATGTATATATATAGTATGTATATTTATTTATCTGTCTATCTATTGTCTATCTTTCTATTTGTATTCTGTCTCAATATATATTTTTCTTTCATTTAGTATATAGTTTATTACTCTGTTACTATCTAT
>JAREIK010002042.1:589663-619663 GCA_029783825.1 Sapria himalayana
AAAATGAAATAACAAAAAATTTATTTGTATTCTTTTTTATCATATTTTGAAGGAAACCATTGAAAATATAATAATTTTTGAATTTTTTTCAAAAGTGAATACAATATTTATTTATTATAATCATAATAATTATATATAATATAAATTCAATATAATCGATTTTATTGATAGATATTCTAATAAATCTAAAAAAATAAATTAAAAATCTATAATGAATATGATTCATATTACTTAAAATATAATATGAAAACCTAAAATAATTCAAAAGCAAAGGAAAATGTATTACTAAATAATAATTATTTGATTTGAAAATTTTTTTTCTTTTAAAAAGTTTATCTATACTTTTTGGATAAAAAATAATTTATATAAATTATATCTATCAATCTTATTCATAATAGTTTATTAATTTATTTTTTGATCATTATTATAATATGTATCAATAAAATTACTTATAATGAATTTTAATGTTTTATAATTATTATGATTATTATAGCTAATATATTATATTTACATTTGAAAAAATATTTAAAAATTATTATATTTTCAAAGGTTATAACTTTCAAAAATGATAAAAAATCACAAAAATAATTTTTTTATAATTTTATTTTTTAAATAAAACTTATAAACCACTAAATACCTAAACATTTAAATCTATAGACTCCTAAATCCCAAAACCCCCTAAATACTTAAAGCATTAAACCTATATAATCTATATAATAAATGATAATTATAATATCTATCAATAGTTTATTAATTAATATCTATCTTATTATTAATAGTTTATTGATTTAATTTTTGATCATTATTGATATATCTAACAATACAATGTTTATATTGAATTTATATGATATATAATTATTAATATTATTATAACTAAATATTATATTCACATTTCAAAAAATTTTAAATATTATTATATTTTCAAAGGTTATAACCTAAGAAAATGAGAAAAAACTACAATTTTTTTTTGTTAGTTAATTATTTAAATAATACCTATAAACCACTAAATCCCTAAAAACATAAATCACAAAACTTCTAAACAACAAAACCTCTAAATACTTAAAACATTAAACTAGTATACATTAATAATAAATCATAAATATCATTTAAATTTGTATTCAGTATAATTTTTAATTTTATTTTAATTATTTATTAGTTTATTTTTATAAAAATATTAATTACAAATTAAATTTTAATTTGACAGATCTAATTTAAATTAAACCAATATACCCGAAATAATAAATAATAAATCTCAATATTATTGTTTTCATTATAATTTAAAATAATCATTTTAATTAGTCATTTGATTATTTTTATATAAATATTAATTAGAAATTAAATTATGAGGTAGATAGGTATAATTTATATAAATTATTTTTAATCCAAAAAGTATAGATAAAATTTAAAAAAAAAATTTCAAATCAAATAATTATTATTTAGTAATACATTTTCCATTGCTTTTGAATCATTTTAGGTTTTCATATTTTATTTTAAGTAATATAAATCTTATTCATTATAAATTTTTAATTTATTTTTTTATATTTATTAGAATATCTATCAATAAAATTGATTATATTGAATTTATATTATATATAATTATTATGATTATAATAAATAAATATTGTATTCACTATTGAAAAAAATTTAAAAATTATTATATTATCAATGGTTATAACCATCAATATATGATAAAAAATAATACAAATAAATTTTTTGTTATTTCAATTTTTAAATAAAGACTATAGACCTTTAAATGCCTGCTTACTTAAATCAGTAATCTCATAAACCCCGAAACCCCTAAATACATAAACCCTTTAACATCTATATACTACTTAATGAATAATAAATCTCATTTTTATGTGTATTTATAATAATTTTAAATATTCAATTTTATTATTTATAGTTTAATTTTTTACAAAAATTAATTATAAAATAAATTTTGAGCGAGATAAACATTATTTAAATAATTGATTTTTTTTAAAAAAATATAAGCTTATAAAAAGAAGGAAAATTTTAAATTTAAATATTATTATTTAGTAATATATTTTGATTTGATTTTGAATCATTTTGCTTCATGTAATATATTTTGATTAAAATTTATAATTTTATAAATAGCTTATTAATTTAATTTTTATCATTATTATAATTTCTATCATTAAAATTGTTCATATTGAATTTATTTGATATATAATCAGTATGATTAATATAATTATACATGGTCTTCACATTTTAAAAAATTTTAAAAATTATCATATTTTCAAAGGTTAAACCTTTGAAAATCAAAAAAAAATCTAAGAAAAAATTTTCTTGTTTTTATTATTTAAGTAAAATCTATAAACCAAAATATCCCTAAAAACATAAATTGCTAAACTCATAAACAAAAAACTCCTAAATAATCAAACCAATAAACCTGTATTTCATATATAATAAATCACAAATCTGATTTTAATTTGTATTCATTATAATTTTAAATATTCATTTTAATTATTTTTTGTTTATTTTTTATAGAAATGTTAATTAAAAGTAAATAATGAGTGAGACAAATATAATTTTAATAATTTATTTTTTATTCAAAAAAAAATATATAAGCTTATAAAAAGAAGTAAAAATTTAAAAACAAAAAATTATTATTTAGTAATATATTTTACTTTGATTTTGAATCATTGTATATAGGTTTTTAAATTATATTTTAATAACTATCAATCTTATTAATAATAGTTTATTAATTTATTTTTTGTTCATTATTATAATATCTATCAATAAAATTACTTACATTGAATTTTAATGTTTTATAATTATTAATATTATTATAACTATATTATTTTTACTTTTGAAAAAAAATTTAAAAATTATTATATTTTCAAAGGTTATAACCTTCAAAAATGATAAAAAATCTCAAAAATAATTTTTTATAATTTTTATATTTAAATAAAAATTATAAATCACTAAATACTTAAACTTTTAAATCTATAGTCTCCTAAACCCAAAACCCCCTAAATACATAAAGCATTAAACCTCTATAACCTATATAATAAAGGATAATTATAATATCTATCAATAGTTTATTAATTAATCTATATCTTATTATTAATAGTTTATTAATTTAACTTTTGATCATTATTAATATATCTATTAATATTATTTGTTTAAATTGAATTTAAATGATATATTTTATTAATTTTAATATAACTAGAGATTGTATTCACATTTCAAAAAATTTTAAATATTATTATATTTTCAACGGTTATAACCTATGAAAATGATAAAAAATTGCAAATTTTTTTTTGTTATTTTATTATTTAAATAATACCTATAAACCACTAAGTGCCTAAAAACATAAATCACTAAACTCCTAAATGATAAAACCTCTAAATACTTAAACCATTAAACTAGAATCCATTAATCATAAATCATAAATATAATTTAAATTTGTTTTTGGTATAATTTTTAATTTTTATTTTAATTATTTATCAGTTTATTTTTATAGAAATATTAATTACAAATTAAATTATCAGTGAGACAGATTTAATTTAAATTAAATTAGTATACCCTAAATAATAAATAATAAATCTCAATATTAATATTTTAATTATAATTTAAAATATTCATTTTAATTATTTATTTGTTTATTTTTATATAAATATTAATTACAAAATAAATTATAAGTTAGATAGATATAAAATATATAAATTATTTTCCATCAAAAAAATATAGATAAACTTTTTAAAAGAAAAAAAAAATTTCAAAACAAATGATTATTATTTGGTTATACATTTTCCATTGCTATTGAATCATTTTAGGTTTTAATATTATATTTAAAGTAATATGAATCTAAATCATTATAGATTTTTAATTTTTTTTTTTGATTTATTAGAATATCTATCAATAAAATTTATTATATTGAATTTATATTATATATAATTATTATGATTATTATAAATAATATTGTATTCACTCTTTAAAAAAATTTAAAAATTATTATATTTTCCAGGATTATAACCTTGAAAATATGAGAAAAAATAATAAAAATAAAGTTTTTGTGATTTCATTTTTTAAATAAAGCATATAGACCATTAAATGCCTGCTTACTTGTCAGTAAGCTCATAAACCCTTTTTTTCTATATACTACTTAATGAATGATAAATCTCATTTTTTGTCTATTTATTATAATTTTAAATATTCAATTTAATTATTTATAGTTTAATTTTATACAAAAATTAATTACAAAATAAATTTCGAGCGAGACAAACATTATTTAAATAATTGATTTTTAATAAAATAAAATATAAGCTTATAAAAAGAAAGAAAAATTTAAAAATTAAATATTATTATTTAATAATATATTTTGTATTTTTTTTCTAATAATTTTGCGTCATGTAAATATATTTTAATTAAAATTTATATTTTTATTAATAGCTTATTAATTTTATTTTTGATCATTATTATAATATCTATCATTAAAATTGTTTATTTTTAATTTATATGATATATAATTAGTAAGATTTATATAATTATACATGGTATTCACATTTACAAAAATTTTAAAAATTATCTTATTTTCAAAGGTCATAACCTTTGAAAATCCGTAAAAATCTAAAAAAAATTTTTTATTTTTTTTATTTAAATAAAACCAATAAACCACAAAATGCCTAAAAACATAAATTGCTAAACTACTAAACAACAAAATTCCTAAATAATCAAACCAATAAACAGGTATTCCATATATAATAAATCACAAATCTCATTTTAATTTGTATTATTATAATTTTAAATATTCATTTTAATTATTTATTAGTTTATTTTTTATAGAAATGTTAATTACAAAGTAAATAATGAGTGAGACAAATATAATTTTAATAATTTATTTTTTATTCAAAAAAAATATATAAGCTTATAAAAAGAAGTAAAAATTTAAAAACAAAAAATTATTATTTAGTAATATATCTTACTTTGATTTTATATCATTGTATAGAGGTTTTTAAATTATATTTTAATAACTATCAATTTTATTAATTATAGTTTATTAAATTATTTTTTTATCATTATTATAATATCTATCATTAAAATTATTTACATTGAATTTTAATGTTTTATAATTATTAAATTATTATAACTAAATATTATTTTTACTTTTGAAAAAAAATTTAAAAATTATTATATTTTCAAAGGTTATAACCTTCAAAAATGATAAAAAATCTCAAAAATAATTTTTTATAATTTTTATATTTAAATAAAAATTATAAATCACTAAATACTTAAACTTTTAAATCTATAGTCTCCTAAACCCAAAACCCCCTAAATACTTAAAGCATTAAACCTATATAACCTATATAATAAAGGATAATTATAATATCTATCAATAGTTTATTAATTAATCTGTATCTTATTATTAATAGTTTATTAATTTAACTTTTGATCATTATTAATATATCTATTAATATTATTTGTTTAAATTGAATTTAAATGATATATTTTATTAATTTTAATATAACTAGAGATTGTATTCACATTTCAAAAAATTTTAAATATTATTATATTTTCAACGGTTATAACCTATGAAAATGATAAAAAATTGCAAATTTTTTTTTGTTATTTTATTATTTAAATAATACCTATAAACCACTAAGTGCCTAAAAACATAAATCACTAAACTCCTAAACGATAAAACCTCTAAATACTTAAACCATTAAACTAGAATCCATTAATCATAAATCATAAATATCATTTAAATTTGTTTTCGGTATAATTTTTAATTTTTATTTTAATTATTTATCAGTTTATTTTTATAGAAATATTAATTACAAATTAAATTATCAGTGAGACAGATTTAATTTAAATTAAACTAGTATACCCTAAATAATAAATAATAAATCTCAATATTAATATTTTAATTATAATTTAAAATATTCATTTTAATTATTTATTTGTTTATTTTTATATAAATATTAATTACAAAATAAATTATAAGTTAGATATAAAATATATAAATTATTTTCCATCAAAAAAATATAGATAAACTTTTTAAAAGAAAAAAAAAATTTCAAAACAAATAATTGTTATTTGGTTATACATTTTCCATTGCTATTGAATCATTTTAGGTTTTAATATTATATTTAAAGTAATATGAATCTAAATCATTATAGATTTTTAATTTATTTTTTTTGATTTATTAGAATATCTATCAATAAAATTTATTATATTGAATTTATATTATATATAATTATTATGATTATTATAAATAATATTGTATTCACTCTTTAAAAAAATTTAAAAATTATTATATTTTCCAGGATTATAACCTTGAAAATATGAGAAAAAATAATAAAAATAAAGTTTTTGTGATTTCATTTTTTAAATAAAGCATATAGACCATTAAATGCCTACTTACTTAAGTCAGTAAGCTCATAAACCCTTTTTTTCTATATACTACTTAATGAATGATAAATCTCATTTTTTGTCTATTTATTATAATTTTAAATATTCAATTTAATTATTTATAGTTTAATTTTATACAAAAATTAATTACAAAATAAATTTCGAGCGAGACAAATATTATTTAAATAATTGATTTTTAATAAAATAAAATATAAGCTTATAAAAAGAAAGAAAAATTTTAAAATTAAATATTATTATTTAATAATATATTTTGTATTTTTTTTCTAATAATTTTGGTCATGTAAATATATTTTAATTAAAATTTATATTTTTATTAATAGCTTATTAATTTTATTTTTGATCATTATTATAATATCTATCATTAAAATTGTTTATTTTTAATTTATATGATATATAATCAGTAAGATTTATATAATTATACATGGTATTCACATTTAAAAAAATTTTAAAAATTATCTTATTTTCAAAGGTCATAACCTTTGAAAATCCGTAAAAATCTAAAAAAAAAATTTTTATTTTTTTTATTTAAATAAAACCAATAAACCACAAAATGCCTAAAAACATAAATTGCTAAACTACTAAACAAAAAAATTCCTAAATAATCAAACCAATAAACCGGTATTCCATATATAATAAATCACAAATCTCATTTTAATTTGTATTCATTATAATTTTAAATATTCATTTTAATTATTTATTAGTTTATTTTTTATAGAAATGTTAATTACAAAGTAAATAATGAGTGAGACAAATATAATTTTAATAATTTATTTTTTATTCAAATAAATATATATAAGCTTATAAAAAGAAGTAAAAATTTAAAAACAAAAAATTATTATTTAGTAATATATCTTACTTTGATTTTATATCATTGTATAGAGGTTTTTAAATTATATTTTAATAACTATCAATTTTATTAATTATAGTTTATTAATTTATTATTTTATCATTATTATAATATCTATCATTAAAATTATTTATATTGAATTTTAATGTTTTATAATTATTAAATTATTATAACTAAATATTATTTTTACTTTTGAAAAAAAATTTAAAAATTATTATATTTTCAAAGGTACCTTCTAAAATTATAAAAAATCTCAAAAATAATTTTTTATATTTTTATTATGTAAATAAAAATTATAAATCACTAAATACTTAAACTTTTAAATCTATAGACTCCTAAACCCTAAAACCTCCTAAATACTTAAAGCATTAAACCTATGTAACCTATATAATAAATAGTGGCAGTGGTGGTGGTGGCAGTAGAGGTGGCGACACCGGTGGCTACAATGACGGTAGTAGCAGTAGTGGCGGCATTGTCAGCAGTAGCGGTAGTAGTGATGGTGGGATAGTGGAAGCGGTAGTAGCAGGAGCAGCTGCAAGGGTGAGAGCGATAGTGGGAGTAGCATCAACATCAACAAATATAGTATATATGTATGAATAAAGTCAGTATATACGTACATATAATACTACTGTATTTAATGTACATATATACTGAGTATAATTGTACTAACTATATATTTACACATAATACTGTAGTTTTTATGTACATATACTATAGTAATATATGTAACCATAAAATGCTTGTATATATTTACATATAAACTGGAAGATTATATATATTATCAAAATATAACTCTCTTTTTATTTTAATTTGACTGAATGGTTTAAATTTCATAAAGAGATGATACCGTATTGTTCCTCATACAAAGCTTGTATAAGTGATGTGATTTTTTACTAGACATTAAGTGTTGTGACTCGGATAGCATTGTCGCACTAGAAAAATTGTGGTTAGAGGAGCAAAGGGACATAAAGCAATGTCAATGAATGAATATTTTATACTTTATGCACTATCGATAGATACATTGATTAATAAGATGTAATAAAATTTTATTAATTTTTCATTTCAATAATGTAAAATATTGAATTAGAATAAGTTATTAAATGATTTTATTTTTTATTTATTATAAATTATGTATAGTTTTATTTTTTATTCAATTTGATATAAAAATATTAAATTATTAAAATATTTATTATAAATATCTATAGTTTCATTTTTTATAAATTAAAATCTGAAAATAGTATTGAAATTAAAATTGCAAGTGAAAAATCTCTTGCTAAATTAGCAAGTGAAAAAACCCTTGCTAAAATAGCTAGGGAAAATTCCTAAGCTATTTAGCAAGGAAAATCTTTATTTTAGCAATGAATTTTTCCGTCGCTAACTTTATTTAGCTAGGGATTATTTCTGCCGCTAAAATTTATCGACCAACACTTTAGCTTTGGAAATATTTCATCATTATTTTCGTTTAGCGATAGAAAATCTAATTTAGCTTGCAAATTTAGCTAGGGAATTTATCTTTTTTAGCAATGGATTTTCCATCGCTAAATTTTTAGCTCGGGACAATTTCCATCGCTAAATTTTAGCGACAAGCACTTTAGATAGATAACTGATCCCTCGTTAATCCATCGTTATATCCCATTTAGCGTCGCAAAATTCCTATTTAGCTAGGTAATTGTCCCTAGCTATATGAGATTTTTCTTGTAGTGATATAATTAAATATAACTATATTTGTATCTATGTATACTTATATATATTCATATAATTTAATCTATATATTTATTTATAACTTTGTATATATGTATGTATAACTACTTATAACTACTTGTATGAATATTTTTATGTATAATTATTTGTTTAACAATATATAACTCTAATTTTAATTATTTATACTATAAGTATAAGAACATATAGAGGTTCTCCTCCCTCTCCGGTAACCATCTCTTGTGGTCTATTGATTATTTTTCTTTCTCTCATCAGACCTCTTTACTGGCATATGACAAAGGATTTGAGATTTAGTGAAAGAAATGGGATTTACATTCACAAAGCTGTTCAGCAGGTTATTTGCGAACAAGTAGATGAGGATTTTGATGCTAGTCTTGATGTTGGCGGAAAGACAACCTTTCTGTATAAGTTAAAGCTTGGTGAAATTTTCAACACAATTCCTACTATTATATTCAATGTAGAGACTTTTGAATACAAAAGCATTAATTTCACTGTGTTGGATGTTGGGGGTCAAGACAAGATTTTCCTTTTCTGGAGGGATTACTTCCAAAATACCCAAGGTCTCATATTTTTAGTGGACAACAAAGACAAAGATCAAGTTATTGAAGCTAGAGATGAGTTGTAGAGGATTCTAAACGAGACAAAGCTTCGAGATATAGTTTTTCTGGTGTTTTCCAATAAGCAAGATCTTTCCAATGCGATGAATGCAGCTGAAATTTTTGACAAGCTGGGACTTCACTCTCTTCTCCAATGCCATTGGCACATTCATAGCACCTGTGCTACCTCTGGCAAGGGCCTCTACGAGGGTCTTGATTTGCTTTCCAATTACATTGCCAGTAAGTCATAAACAATTTTAACAGGATGAGGCTAACTTTGTTGACATATCTAGATGTGGATCTAATCTTTGCCTATTTTGCTTGAGTTTTGTTCTGTTATGTGGATGACATTATTTGTTTCTATGGGGATTCAAATTGTATTTATATTTATATATTGCATGCATAAAATACAAGACTGCATTTACATTGTTTTGATATGTTATAATTCGAATTTGTTTGTTTTCTGTTCTGTGTTTTTTTGCCATTGGATCCCAAAGGTATAAGAACTTATAACTATAAATAATTGTCTTTGACTATATGCATAACTGTAAAATATTATATATAACTAAATTTAAAAATATAATAAACAACATATATTTAATATATATTTTTATATATTAGTATATAAAAATGTATTTTACCATATATATACCTATAGATAACTATATGTATACATATATAAAATTATATAAAAAATATATATATACACCTACATGTATAAATATAAGTATAACTATATATGTAACTATATATATAACCACATGTAACTATATTTATAATTACATATATAGCAACATACAAAATTATGTTTAACTTTATGTGTATAACTATATATAAATATTTGTATAATTATATATAAATATTTGTATAACTATATAACACTTTATATAATTAAATATAACTATATTTGTAACTATGTATATATTTATGTAAATCTATATATTTAATTATATTTTTTATTTTTATGTATAACTATTTGTATGAATATATTTATATATAACTATATGTTTAACTATATAAAAATACTTATAGCTATATAATAGATGTATAAGAACATATAACTATAAATAATTGTATCTTAATATATATATAACTATAAAAGCTTTATATATAACTATATTTAAATATATAATTTACAACTTATATTTAATATACATTTGTATATATTAGTATATAAAAATGTATTTTACTTTATGTATACCTATACATAACTATATGTATAAATATATAAAATTATATGAATAAATATATATACCTACATTTATAAATATAAGTATAACTATATGTGCAACTATATGTATAACTATATGTATAACCACATGTAACTATATTTATAATTACATGTATAACAACATACAATATTATGTTTAACTATATGTGTATAACTATATATAAATATTTGTAAAACTAAATAAAAATTTATATAATCACATATAACTATATTTTTAACTATTTATTCATATATGTATACGTATATTTAAATCTATATATTTGTTTATAACTTTGTTTATATTTTTGTAAAACTAAATATAACTACTCGTATGAATATATATAACTAAATGTTTAACGATATATAATTTTTATAACTATACATATTATATGTATAATAACATATAACTATAAATAATTCAATTTTACTATATGTATAACTATAAAAAATTAATACATAACTATATTTAAATATATAATTAACAACATATATTTAATATACATTTTTATATATTAGTATAAAAAATGTATTTTAGTATATCCATACCTATACATAACTTCATGTATAAATATATGAAATTATATGACAAAATGTATATACATACATGTATAAATGTAAGTTTAACACTACGTGTAACAATATGTATAACCACATGTAATTATATTTATAATTCTATGTATAAAAACATACAATATAATGTTTAACTATATGTATATAACTATATATAAATATTTGTATAACTTTAAAAAACTTTATATAAATATAACTTTATTTTTAATTATGTATACACATATGTATACATATATGCAAATCTATATAATTATTTATAACTTTGCATACATTTATCTATATCTATTTATAACTACTTGTGTGCATATATCTATATATAAGTATATGTTTAACTATATGTATCTTTTTATAACTACATTTACTATATGTATACTAACACATAATTATATATGGGATAATACCAATTTGTTGCACTACCTTGAAATTAAATGACAAAAGATATAATTCAACAATATGTAAGCACATAGCATGAGAATGTCTGTTGGTCACGCTCATATATGGTATAAAACAAATAAAGGTCGTACTCTTACCTAATCCTAGCCCTTGGGTCTCAGGCTCATATATGAACTTATGTATTACAAAAGATGTAATATTTAATAGGTTTGTACTGAAGAAATTTTGTTTTCTTTTATGTAATTCCTCATTCTAACACTACATTCTTTGTGTGTTCTCTCTCTCTCTTTCTCTCTTTAATTCTTTCTGTGTCATTCTCTTCCTCTTTTTTTTCTATGTCACTCTTTCTCTCTATTGATATTTTCTTTCTCACTCTCCTTTCTTCCTTGTTCTCTCTCTCTCCCTCTCTCTCCCTCTCCCTCTCTCTCCCTTTTTCCATTTCTCTCTCCCTGTCCCCCCTTTCCTCTCTCTCTCTCTCTCTCTCTCTCTCCCTGTCCCCCCTTTCCTCTCTCTCTCTCTCTCTCTCTCTCTCTCTCCCTGTCCCCCCTTTCCTCTCTCTCTCTCTCTCTCTCTCTCTCTCTCCCTGTCCCCCCTTTCCTCTCTCTCTCTCTCTCTCTCTCTCCCTCTCCCCTTTTTTTCTCTCTCTCCTTCTCCCTATCTCTTCATTTCTCTGCCTCTCTCTCTCCCCACCTTCTCTCTCTCTCTCTCTCTCTTTCTCTCACCCTCTCCCCCTTCAATCTTTAAATGTCTTTCATCGTTGTTGTACTTTCTTGTTCATTATCATTTTTGCTCCCTTTATATAGTATTACCATGATATCTATTAATCTTTATCATCCTAATAATTTAGCCTGTGCATGTAGATGAAGATATACAAAATTTATGTGAATCATGGTGGCAAAATAGAAATTGAAGATGATCAATTTCTATCCGAAGATGAGTTCGAACTTCTATCAGAATTGGACGTAATATCAGAAGATCCATTGGAGGATAACCGTGATGCTGATAATTAAACTATTATAATTTTATTATAATATTAAACTATCAAAGACTTTCTATATTTTGTTGAAATCTATCGGTGAGTTTTATTCTAAAATACATCTCTATTATTCATTATATCTTTATTATTTGTTCTATGTTTTATTTTGTACAGTAGATGGTGTTTAAAGGACGTGGACGTGGTGGAGGTGGATGTGGACGTAGAAATGAACCAAATTCATCTAGTATGTTACATCATGTTACAAAATCTGAACCATCTCATACCCACCATATCTAGACTTCAACATAACAATCACCATCTTCATTTCTATCTCCATCACCATCACCATCATTGAGACCTCTACTATCACCTTTATCAGATATAAACCCACCACCCATAATGCTTCCTGCACACACTTTTGATCCATCTCTATCTTCTACACAACATTTTACACCAATAGTTCCCCCATTTACAAAACCAATGGCATCATCAAATGTTGTGCTTTCATTTGCAGTCAATTCCATGTTAGTAATTGAGATTGTAGATCAGAGGTAAAAGAAATATGTAAATATGACTTGAAAAAGATATTTTGATGTTACTGTAAGTGGTTTTTTTATATTGGTATGATTTGCTTGTTTTCAATGTTATTTATTTATTTGTACAGTTTTATTCTACCACACAAGTATTTGATATAATTACAAAGTCTTTGAAAAAAATGGTTGATTCTAAAGCATTCTCCTGGAAGAAAGTTTATGAATCGACAAAAGAGTCTTATTTTAATGACTTTCAGGTAAAAATAACAAAACAAATGCATTGAAAAATAATTATCTAAATACTTAACTATTATGTTGGTTATTATTCAAGCAGTAAATAATCATGTTATTGTTAATATAAATTTTTTTGTGATTTTTCTATATAAAGAATAAGTGTACATGGGCACCCAAAATTGATGGAAGAATAAAGTCATTATGGGAGATCAAAGCTACTCAATAGTATTCTAATTCTAACCATAAATTGAAGAATATGAAAGAAATGCCTGATTTTATATCTGAGGATGACTGGCCTGTGTGGCTTAAGTATTGGGAGGAGCTAGATGTGAAGAAAAAATTAGATATGGCTAGCAAAAATCGATAAAGTGAGGTAGCTGGACTAGGTATTAGGAATCTGTCGAGACACAGGAGGATCAAAGTCGAGCATTGAGCACACTCGAGATTTGGTAGAATTTTAAAAATTTAAACATTTATATAATTAGTGGTTGTCCTAATAGTCCAATAATTCAAATCTCAACATGGTTTTATTAATTTTGTTAAATTTTTTTATCATTGTTTTTTAATGACTTAATAAATTCATACTCTAGGCAAGAGAATTGGGTCGAGATCCCAATTTTTATGAGATTTTCAGGATGATGCATGTGAAGAAAGTGGATGGTCAGTTTGTTGACAAGTCTCAGATGATTGCTTTAAGAATCTGTTATATTAATAAAATTTTATAATGCTACAGTACATCTTGAAAGTTGTTTGAAATGCAAAATATTTATTTTATTTTATGTATATCTAGAATAGTATTTTTTTTATTTTATATCATGAACTAATGGAGGAATGTGTGACAGCTGCTCATCAACAAATTGAGGGTTCTTTGGATCTTCAAACATTTGATTATGATCCTATTTATTTGGAGACCATAAGAGGTCGTAAGAAGCAGCGAGTGATAAACAGATAGATAAAAAGATATTAGATAGACAGATAAATAGATAGATATAAAGACAAATAAATAGATTGATAGAATGATAAACAGATAGACTAATAGATAGGCAGATAAATAGACATTTAGTTAGACATATAGAAAATAGATTTAAAGGAAAATTAATAGACAATTTGATCGATAGATTAATAGACATACTGAAAGAAAGATTAATAGATAGATTGATAGGCATATTGAAAGATAGATAAACAAACATATAGATAGACAGAGTGATAGAATGATAGATAGATAGACATATAGAAAGATAGATATATAGACATATAGATAGATATACAAATAGATAGACAAATAGATAAACATAAAGATATACAGATAGTTAAATAGACTAATAGATCAAAATATATACAGATGGATAGACATATAGATAGACAGATAGATAGACAGACATATATAGATAGAAAAATTTGATGATAGATATACACACATTTTGATATGCATATATACATATAAATACACAAAGAGATAGATAATCATATAGACAGATAGAAAGATAGAATGATAGATAGAAAGACCAATAGAAAGATAGATAGAAAGATAGATAGACTGATAGACTAATAGGTAAATAAATAGATTACAATTAGATCGACATATAGATTAATAGACAGATATGATGATACAGAAAAGATAGCTTGATAGACAGACAGATAGACTTATAAATAGAAAGATAGATAAACAGATAGAGAAATAGATAGATATACATAGAGATAGTTGGATAGAAAGATAGATAAATAGACAGACAGAAAAGATAGAGAGATATACACACAGATAGAAAGACAAATATATAAATATATACAGATTTTGATACACAGATAGATATACACATAAATAGGCATGTGGAGAGAGAGAGAGAATTAGATAGACAGATTGACATATAGATAGAGGTGTCAAACGGGCCGGGCCGGGCCGGCCCGATTTATAAGGGCACGTTCGTGCTACCGTGCCGGGCACGGCACGGTTACTATACCATGCAGGGCCGGGCGCGGCACGGTTTAAAAACATCCGGGCCCGGCCTGGCCATACAGGCCAGGGCAGAGGCAGACCCGAGACTAAAAGGCAGGCAGAAATTTTTTTTTTTTTTAAATTTTATATATTGTAATGCTTAAGTGTACAGTATTAGATATAAATATTTTTAAAAATGTTAAATAAAAATTAAATAAAAAAACAAAGTTTAGAAATTTTTTTTATCAAATTCAAATAAGATTAACTTTTATTATATTTATTAATTCTATATTAAAGTTATTAATTTTTAAAATAAAATTTAAATCGTAAAAAAAAATAAATCAATACATTATGTTAGTAAAAATAAAAATTAAAAAAAATTTAACAAAACAAATGAAAAATTACCAATCATCCATTTGAAACCGATAGTCCGAACAAAACAAGTATAAGTTTCAACACAACGTACAAACAAAGCGTACGAATACAATCAATAAAAAAAACATTGAAAACAAAAAAACAGCAGATCATCATCAATCGTCAATCGGCATATCATGAGAATCATCAGCCGCAACATCAAGATCAGTATCATATGGATCATCGTGATCGGCAATCAACTCCTCCGCCATTGTAGTGGATGTGGATGCGACTGCAGTGTCTGTCCCAGTACCGGCTCCAGCACGATCATGGATTCTAAACCTCGATTCCTCCCAATCCTTCAAAATGCCAAGGCCTCAACCATATCTGGACGTAATCTTGATCTCCTATCCGAAATCACGTTCACTGCAACAGAAAAAGCAGACTCCGATGCTATGCTCGACACCGGAGGAGTCAGTAGATCCCGTGCCATCCTAGATTGCACAGGAAATGTGGATTCATATGATTTCTACCACTATAATAAATCAAGATTCTTAGTATCGGAATGTGATAGGATTAAGCAGTAATCGGTATCTAAGTACAGAGACAGCTCGCTCCGATGTGATGGTCCACCCCTACGTTTCCCCCTCGCTAGCTGAATGGAATTATCATCATCTCCGAACAAGGTATCAATGTCCGTAATCACAGTCTCACCACCACAACCACCATACCTAGTATCGTAGTATGTGAATATGTCAGTCAACTTCTCGTGAATGAACCCTTCAGGTGGCTCTTCCAGGTTCATGCACGAGGAAATGAAAGTCAGGGTGTTTTCTACCCCTTCCACCTTAGCCCTAGGGTCCATGCATGCAGCGAGGCAATAAAGAGATGGAACGGTAGACCAGTACTTCAAGTACTTGGTCTTCATCTCTGCAACCATATGGCTAAGCGTCGGGTCAGCTCGATACTTTCAAAATATGCTACTAATGTTGCATATGCACCGGAGTGCAATGAAAGTGGTGGGCATATAAACCAACGAACACATGTTCGTAGTGTCATTAAAATATCTTCAGAAATTTCATAAATGAAATTTCTAAAGCCCAGTCAGTGTCGTCAATAATAAGTTCGTCACTCTTACTATTGATGTAGTCGAATATCACGTGTTCGTATCCAACACATGATTCCAACATCAGGTACGTGTAATTCCAACGATGTCTCACATCCGATTGGAATTTCTTCTTCTTAAGATTCGTAGACAAACAGAGACTATCAAACTCTTGTTGTCTGTGAGGAGTGCGAATATACTTTAGTGCATTGCGTATATTATCCAACGTGGGGGAACACACCTTCATACCCGCTTGAACAATCAGGTTAATCACGTGACACATGCATCTGACATGAAAGATCTTTCCTAATTGTGCGTCTCTAATATTCCTAACAAACATATTGATCGCTACTCCATTATTAGAAGCGTTATTGTATGTGACACTAAAAATTTTATTTTGAATTTTATATTCCCTAAAGATTTTCATCATACACTCAAAAATGGCCGGGGCATCATGAGGATGAAGAATCTCAGTGAATCCTAAAATTTTTTTATTGATTGTCCAGTTAGAATCTACATAGTGACTCGTGAGACATGCATAAGAAGAATCATCGTGATTTGTCCATATATCGGACGTCACAGACACCACTCCACTATATGCCATAAATTTCCTAATTATTTTTTGTTTTTCTAACTTATATATCTTTAGTATGTCATTCCTAGATGTGGACCTAGGAATCCTACAATAGAAAGACTGAAAATAAGTCTGCATGATGCGCACTACCCTTGGATCTTCCGAAAATCTGATCCGAAGACCCATCAATATGATGAGCCTGGCCATGCCATCCCTACCCAACTCGCTGGAGTATAAGAAGGGAGTAAACTTTGAGACTGAACTTGATCCAGTCTTAAAAAATGTAGTGGCAAGTTGAGTTTGCTTAGGTTCTAAGGGTCCATGTTTTTTGGTGCATAATTTGGCATGCCTCTTAAGGTGCCCAGTCCCAAATGAACTCTTGTATGTTAATAATCTCATACAATATTTGCACTGTGCCATTTTTTGTTCCTCACCCCTAACATTTTTTTGTGTTATGATTTTAAAATGAGTCCAAACTACAGAAGTCTTCCTAGTTTTTTGTTTTTTAGAACTTTGGGTTGAGACGACTGGAGAAACCAAAGTTTCAGTAGCCTCAAACCTCTGTGTAATATTTTCATTTTCCAAATTTAAATACGTGTCAGGGGTATTTGTCATTTTTATGATTTTTATTTTTTCCTAATTTTTTTCTAGAGAGAGAAACTATAGAGAGATCATGTATAAAAAACATAAAATAAATTACCCGGTAAAAGCAGTGAGGTCGGTCACGTGCACGGTGCACAGCAGGAAGCTTTAATGTTCAAAACTCAAGTCGAGTTTCATGAAAATCCAAGCCGAAAGCAAAATCCCTAGGCCCAAGAGAGAGATGCACGGTTTATGTGAGAGAAAGAGAGTATTGAGAGGATATATGTTTTTGAAAAACATAAATGTTATAAGGAGGGAAGTAGAATTTATAGATTAAAGACATTAATTTTTTATAAAAAAAGATATTTTTTTTATTTTATTGAACTTTTAATAATTATTTAGGGGGCAGAATCACGAGGACCGTTGGATTCTGCCTCTTTGCCATTGGAGGCGAATCCAACGGCTCAGATTAATAATATTTGAATATTTTTTTTTCCCGTTGGGAATTGGGATTGGGTTGGGAGTCGGGACCGCTGGACGGGTCCGATCTGATCGGACCCGTGGTCTTTTTTTCGGGAGGGGCCAGGTCACGCCCACGCGTGGGCGCATGAAACCGGCACGGGAAGAACCCGTGCCGGCGTGCCGGGTCAGGCACGGCACAGCCCGGGCCAGGCACGGCACGGCACGGCTCGTGCCTAACCCGGGAATGGCACGGGCCTAGGCACGGGTTTTTAACATGCCGGGCCGGGCCCGGCACGGCCGAACCGTGTCGTGCCCCGCGCCGGGCCGGGCCGGCCCGGCCCGGTTGATACCTCTACATATCGATTAGCAAATCAATAGATAAATAGATAGATATTTCTGGAAACATATATACAGACATATATATATATATATATATAGTTATTGATTGATTAAATAATAGATAGTCATATAGATAGATAGATAGATAGACATATATATAGAGAGATAGAGAGATAGATAGACAAATATATAGACAAATATATAGATAGAAAGATAGATATAGACAAATAGAAAGACATATCTATAGACAAATAGATAGTCATATCAATAGAGTGATATATAAACAGACAGGTAGATAGACAGATAGATAGATATACAGAAAGATATATAGATCGATAGACAAATAAATAGATAGTTAGTTAGTTAGTTAATAGATAAACAAATATATAGATCTATATAGTTAGATAGAAAGATTGACAGTTTTATAAATATATAAACAGATAGATAGATAGACAATAGATAGATACATAGATAGATAGATAGATAGATAAATAGATATATATATATATATATATATAAATAGATAAAAAGTTAGGCAGATAGATAGGAAAATAGATAGACAAATAGATAGATAGGGAGATAGATATATAGATATACAAATAGGTAGATAGATAGATAGATAGATAGACAGATAGATAAAAACTTAGATTGATAGAAGGATTGATAGACAGATACATAAACATATAGATAGCCAGATAGATAGATAGCTAGATAGATATATAAAAGGATAGATAGATAGATGAATAAATAGACCATTAGATAGATAGATAGATAGATAGATGGATTTATACATTGATATATAGATGAATAAATAGATTGTCAGATAGATAGAGAGATATGCAGATATATATCAAAATATATAGACAAATAGATTGATTTATTGATAGAGAGTTTGATAGATAGATTGATAATTAGATTGATAGATGTATTGATAGATAAATTGATAGATAGATTGATAGACAGATAAATAGATAGATAGAGAGATAAATATATATCAAATAAATGGGTTGGTCGGTGGATTGATATATACTTAGATAGATAGATAGAGAGATAGCTAGAAATATAGTTATCGAGATAGATAGACAAATAAATAGACATATTTAATGATAGAATAATAATTAGATAGTTAGACAGATATATAATCAGATAGATAGATAGAGAGATAAATTGACTAATAGATAGATAGAAAGATAGATCGTTAAATAGATAGCCAAATAGTTCGACAAATCAGATAGATATAATGATAGATATATAGATAAATATATAGTTAAACAAATAAATAGACACATACATAGATAAATTGATAGACATAAAGATAAACAGATAAGTAGAGAGATAGATATATAGACATATAGATATATATATATATATATATAAACGTATAGAAAAGCAGATACATAGACTAATAGATAGATGGATATGTATTCTTATAAATATATAGATAGACATATAGATAGATCAATTGATAGGTAGTTAGATAGACAAATATATAAGCAGATAGATAGATAGACAGAAAGATAGTCAGATATATTGTTTGATTGATAGATTGATTGATAATTAAATTGATAGATAGATTTATAAACAAATATATAGATATATTGATAGACAAATTGATATAATATTTATTGGAAGATTGAATGATAGATAGATTAATAGACATATAGATAGACAGATTAATAGATAAATAGGCATATAGATAGAAAGATAGAGATATATATATATATATATATATATATATGTATGTATGTATATATATAGTCATATTAATAGACAAATAGATAGATTGATAATTAGATAGATAGATAGATTAAAAGATAAATATATAGTTAGATATATAGATAGATTTATAGATATATTTATAGACAGATTGATAGATTAATAAATATATAGATAGACCTATTGATATACATATAGATAGATTGATAGACATATAGATATATATATAGATAGATATAATGATATATAGATAGATAGATGGATAGGCTGATAGATAGACATATAGATATACATATTTTAGATATTTAGATAAATATATAGATAGATAGATGGACTAATATATAGATAGATAGATTGATTGATAGAAAGATAGACAAAAAGTTTAATAGATATATATATAGACAGAAAGATAGATATATAAAAAGATATAAAGATAGATATATACATAGATAGTAAGTAAGATAGATAGAAATAAAAATAGATAGATAAATAGATTGATTGATAAATAGATAGATAAATAGAGAGATAGATAGTCAAATAGATTGATTAATATACAAATAGAATGATAGACATATAGATAGAAAAATAGATAGATGATAGATTAATAGATTGATAGAGAAACACACAATTGACATACAAATAGTTAATTAGTCAGTTAGTCAAGCAAGTAGACATTCAGAACGGTCGGTAGACAGATAGACAAATAGACAAATAGATAGACAAATAGACAAATAGACAAATATACATACATACAAATAGATAGATTAATAATAGATATGTAGATATATAGACCATTTAATAAATAGATTTATAGACAGAAAGATAGACATATTGATAGATATAATGATTGAATGATATATAGATAGATAGATAAACTGATAGATAGATTAATAGATAGATAGATTGATAGACAGATAAATAGATAGTTAAATATATAGATAGACATATAGATTGATAAAAAGATAGATATAAAGATAGATAGATAGACTGATTGAAAGACATAATAATAGATATATTGATAGACGGATAGATAAATAGATAAATATAAAAAAAATAGAGAGATAGATTGATTGTTAGAAAGACAGATAGATAGTTTGATAAACAAATAGATAAACAGATAAATATACAAAAAGATAGAGATATAGATCGAAAGTTAGAAAGACGGATAGATAGATTGAAAGAAAGATAGACAGATAGATAGAAATATATATAGAAAGATAGACAAAAAGACATATAGATTGATAGACAAATATAAAGATAAAAGATAGATAGATATATTGATGGACATATTGATTGACAAATTGATAGATAGATTGATAGATAGATAGACACCTATATAGATAGATAGAATGATTGATTGATTGACAAATTCATAGATAGAGATATATACAAATTTATAGACAAATATAAACAAAGATAGATAAACAAAAAGATAGATGGATAGAAATACACATAGTTAGACAAATTGATAGACAGATAGATATACAAATAGATAAATAAATAGATAGATAGACAGATTGATAGATAAGTTTATAGATAGATAGATAGGCATATATATAGACAAATAGATAGATAGATAGAAATATAGACAGATAGATAGAAAAATAGATAGACAAAGAGATAGAAAAATAGATAGACAAATAAGTTGACAAAAATAAAAGTAGATCGATTGACATAAAGATAGATAGATAGACAAATATAATGATTGATAGATAGAAAGGTTCAAACACAGATTAATAGTGAGATTGATATTCATATAGATACAAATATAGATAAATAGATAGATAAATAGATAGAAAGACACATAATTATACATATAGATAAACAAATTGATAGAAATATAGATTGAAAGAAAGAAAGATACATAGATAGAGAGATAAATAGATTAATAATGATATATAAATAGATAGATAAATAGACAGATAGATATTTAGAAAGATAGATAGATAGATTAATTGATTGATAGACAGATAGGTATACAAATTGATAGACATATAGATAAATTAATAGACAATTAGATAGGTAGATAGATAGGTAGATAGATAGATATATTGATTGATAGAAAGTTTGATAGTTATATAACTTGATTAATTGATTGACAGATTCATAGAAAGATTGAAAGATAGATATTTAGACAGACATATAGATAGATAATTTGACATATAGATAGACAAATAGATAGACAAATACCTAGATAGATAGATAGATATATAGATTGATAAGAAGATAGATAGATAGATAGATTGATAGTACGACAGACAGATATATAGACATAATAATAGACAAATAGATAGATTGAGAAATAGATTGATATATAGATAGACAAATAGATACACAGATATATCGATAGATAGATACATTGATATTTTTATAGGCAATTTAATAGATAGACAAATAGATAGATAGAAAGATATATAGACAGACAGATAGATTCACAAATAGTTACATAGGTAGATAGACAGACAAATAGATAGATAGATAAATAAATAAATATAAAGATATTTAGATAGATAAATATATAGATAGATATACATATAGTTTAATATAAAGTAGACTTATAGATAGATAGATAGATAAATAGATAGAGAAACTAATAGATAAATAGATACATAGATAGGCAAATAGGTAGGTACATAAATAGATAGATAGATAGAAAGATAGATACATAGAATGATTTTTAGATATATAGTCCTATATATAGAAAGATAGATAAACATATAGATAGATAGATAGACAAAAAGATAGATATATAGATAGATAGATAGACATATAGATATAAAAATTGATAGTCAAATAGATAGATAGATAGATAGATAGATAGACAAATAGACAGACACACAGATAGATAGACAAATAGAAAAACAAATAGATAGATAGGTAGATAGATAGATAGATATATAGACCTATATATACATAGATAGATAGGCATTTAGATAGATAGATAGATAGACAGATAGATAGATAGATATACAAAAGATAGATATGTAGATAAAGAGATAGATTCTAAGACATATAGATATAAAAATACATAGTCAAAAAGAATGTAGATAGATATACAACTACACATAAAAATATTTAGATAGATAGATAGAAAGATATATAAATAGATATATAGATAGATAGACAAAAAGATATCCATATAGATAGATAGATAGTCAGATAGACAGAGAGAGATAAATAGATAAATAGATATATAAAAAGTTAGGCAGATAGACAGATATATAGATAGATAAATAGATTAATACATATATAGATTAATATATAGATTAATATATAGATTACAAAAATATAAATAGATAGATAGATATATAGACATATAGATATATATATATATATATATATATAACAAAAAGATCGATAGATAGATAGATAGATAGATAAATAGATAGATTGATAGATAGATAATTAAATAAATAGATAGATAGACAGATACATAGACATATTGATAATTAGATAGATAGATATATAGTTACATAGATAGACAGATAGATAGATAGATAGAAAAATAGAAAGATAGATGGATATATAGAAAGGTAGATAGATAGATAGACAGATAGATAGACTAATAGATAGATAGAATGTAAGGTAGAAAGTAGAAAAATAAACTAATAGATTGACAGTTAGAAAGATAGATAGACTGTCTGATAGACAGATTAAAAGATAGATAGATAAATAGACAGTGTGCTAGATATATTAATAAAGAGATTAAAGACATATTGATAAACATATAGATAAATTGAAAGAAAGAAAGAAAGATTTATAGATAGAAAGAAAAACAAATTGATAGAGAGGTAGATCGACAGATTTATAGATAAATAAATAGATAGATAGTATATAGATAGATAAATAGACAAATAATTAGTGAGATAGATAAACATATATATAGATAGATAGATACATAGATAGATATATACATAGATAGACATATAAATAGTTAGATAGAAAGAAAGAAAGATAGATAGATAAAAAAACTAATAGATAGATAGAAAGATAGATAGAATAATAGATATATAGATAGATTGATTGATCGACAGATAGATAGATAGATATAGAGATAGACATATAGATAGTCAGATAGATAGACAGATAGATACATAGATAGACATATATCTATACTAATAGATATATAGTTATTTTTGATAGATACATATATAGATAGATAGACATACAAATAGACAGATAGATAGGGAGATAAATAGAAGGATAAATAGATATATAGATAGACATATAGATAGATAGATAGTTAGTTAGATAGATAGATATATAGATATATAAACAATTTGATATACATATAGATAGACATATAGATAGATAGATAGATTGATTGATCTATAGATATATAGACACATAGATAGACTACAAGATAAAGATATAGAAAGATAGATAGATGGACTGACAAATAGATAGATGGACTGACAAATAGATAGATATATAGATTGATTGAAAAATATGCATACAAATAGATATATAGACTAATAGATAGATAGATAGATAAACAGATTGATAGATAGACAGATAGTCAGTTAGTCAAGTAGGTAGATAGTTAGGCAAGGACGTAGGTTGATATACAAACATATGGACAAATAGATATACACAGATACAAACATAGAGACAGAAAGATAAACAGATATAAAAATACCAGATATTTATAATTATAGACTGATAGATGGATATATAGATAGAGAGATAGATTGATAGAATGAATGATATATAGATAGCTAGAAAGATAGATAAATAGATTAATAGATAAATATACATATAGATAGATAAATATTCATATATACAAACTAAAAGAAAGATAGACAGACAAACAGACAGACAAACAGACAGATAGATAGATATATAATAGACAAATAATCGAATAGATAGAAAGACAAATACATAGATAGATAGATAGAAAAATAGACAAATAGATATATTTATTTATTGATATATAGATTCAAAAATTGATATATAGATTGATAAATAGATAGATAGAAAAATAGATAGATACATAGACAGATATATTGATTGGTTGATAGATAGATTGATAGAAATATAGATTGATAGAATTTTAGATAGATAGATTGATAGGTGAATAGATAAACAAATAGATAAGTAAATAGATACACAGTTATATATATTTATTATTAAAGACATATAGATAGACAGATAGAAAGACAAATAGATTGATTAATTGAGAATCAAATAGACCGACATATAGTAATATAGATAGATAGACATATATAGCCAGATAGATAGAAATATAGATAGACTTATATATAGAAAGAATAATAGATAGATATATATACAAATAGATATATAATTAAATTCATGGATAGATAAATAGATATATAATTAGATATATAAATAGATATATAAATAGATATATAATTAAATTCATGGATAGATAAATAGATATATAATTAGATGTATAATTAGATATATACAAATAGATATATAATTAGATAGATATAAAGAAAATAGATAGACTAATAGATAGACATATAGATAGATTGATAGATATATACATATAATGATATATAGATAGATATACAAAAAGATGGACAGATAGATAAACATATAGATAGAGATATTGATAGATAGATAGCTAAATATAATTATAGATAGATAGATAAGTAGATAAATAAATAGTTATATTGATAGTAGCCAAATAGATAGAAAGATAGATAAATTGATAAATTGATAAAAAGATAGATAGACAGATAGATAGATATATAGATTGATAGATTGATAGACTAGATATATATACAGATAGATAAATAGATATACAAATAGATAGACATATAGATATCCATATATTTAGATAGATAAACAAATAGATTGACACATTAGTAGTTAGATAGATTGACATATTGATAGATAGTTAGATATATAGATAGAAAGATATAGATAATAAACAGATAGATAGGTAGGATAGATATAGATGACAGACAAATAGATAGATAGGATAGATAGATAGAGAGAGAGAGATATATATATATATATATGGATAGATAGATATATACATAGATAGATAGTTAGATAAATAGATAGATAGATAATCAGATACATAAATAGATTGATTGACAGAAAAATTGATAGAATAATAGATAGGTATTCATCAAATTAGTAGTTTTATATACAGTTTGATAAACAGATTAATAGATTGATTGATAGATAGATAGATATACATATCGATTGACATATTAATTGCCAGATAGATAGAGTGATAGATAGATTGATAGAGTGACTAATAGATAGACAGATAGATAAACAGATAAAAAGGTAGTTAGCTAAATAGATTCATAGACTAAATGATAGAGAAATTAATAAATAGATTGATACACAGATTAATAGATAAATTGATAGACATATTGATATACATATAGATAGGTAGAAAGATAGATAGATAGTTAGATATATAGATAGACAGAACCTTAGACATACTAAAAGACAGATAGATATACAAATAGATATATAGATAGATAGATAGCTACATAGATTGATAGACATAATGATAGATAACATGATAGATATATTGATATACAGATTGATAGATATATTGATTGAAAGAAAGAAAGATAGATAGATATAAATATAGAAAGAAAGAAAGTTAGAAAGATAGATAGAAAGAGACAAAGATAGATAGACAGATAAATAGTTTGATAGATATTTAGATAGATAGATAGATAGAGAGAGATAGATCGATAGACAAAGAGTCAGAAAGATAGAAAGATAAAAAGATAAATAGATAGATAGATTGCTTGATTGATAGACATACATATAGATATTTAGACATATAGCTAAATAAATGGATAGACAGAATGCAAGACAGATTCATAGATCAATTGGTAGATATATTAATAGATAAATAGATAGATAGATAAATACACAGAAAGAAAGAAAGATAGACAGATAGACAGATACATAGAGAGATAATTACATAGATAGAAATATAGACAAAAAGACAGACAGATAGACAGATAGATAGATAGATAGACTGATAGACAATTAGAAAGACACATAAACAGACAGATAGAAAGATAGAAAGTTAAATCGATAAATAGATAGTTTGAATGATATACAAATAGATAGACGAATAGATAGATAGATAGATAGAATAATTGATTGATAGACAGATTGATATACAAATTGCTAGATAGATTGATAGACAATTTTAAAGACAGATAGAAAGAAATAAAAATAGATAGATAAACAAAAAAAATAGACAAATAGAAAGATATATAGATAGATAGATACATAATTTAATAGATAGATTGATTGAAAGATAGATAGATAAATAGATTGACTGATAGATAGATAGATAGATAGACACACAAATAGATAGATAGATTGATATATAGATAGATAGACTAATAAACTAATAGATAGATAGATAAACATGTAGACAAAAGATAGAAAGATAATTAATTAGATAAACTGATTGATAGACACATCTATACAAAAATATATAGACAGATAGATAGACAGAATGATAGACACATAAATAGATAGACAGATAGACAGATCGATCGATAGAATATTAGGCAGATATATAGATTGACAGAATGATAGATGCATAAATAGCTAGATAGACAGATAGATCGATCGATAGATTATTAGACAGATATATAGATAGAAAGACAGATAGATAGACAGAAAGATAGATAGATAGATTTATAGATAGACATATAGATAGCCAAGTAGATACACAAAAGGATAAATAGATAGACAGACGGACACATAAACAAATAGACAAACATATAGATATAAAGGCAAATAGATAGACAGACAAATAGACAAACAAGTAGTTAAATATACACAAAGTTAAACAAACAAAAAGATAGACAAATATATTAATTGTTTGATAGATAGATTGGTAGATAGTTAAATAGATAAATTGATAGATACATAGATAGATAACAAATAGAATGATCGATTAATATACAGATTGATAGACAAATTCATAGATAGATTGACAGATAGATTTATAGATGGATTGAAAGTTAGATAATATTATAGACACACACACACACACACACACACATATATATATTAATAGAAAGAAAGAAAGATTTAAAAATTATTAAACAGATAGATAGATATATCTAAATAGATAGACAGATAGATAAACAAATAGATATACAGATAGATAGATAGATAAACAGACAAACAACCAAACAACCAAACAAAAGAGTAGACATATAGATAAAAAGACAGATAGATAGATAGATTTATAGACAAGAAAATATATAAATAGACACAAAGATAGACACCCATAATTATAGGTAGATAAATTAACTAATTGATTGATATATATATATATAGATAAATAGGTAGATATATAGATAGATAGAAATAAAGATAGTTAGATTAAATGATAAATTGATAGATAGATTGATAGACAAATTCATAGACACATTGAAACACTTTTTAGATGAATTGATAGAAAGATATAATTATAGATAGATAGATAATAGATAGATAGATCGAAAGATTATAGAGAGATAGATTGATTGATTGAAAATATAGATGTATAGATAAACAAATAGAAAGAAAGATAGATAGATAAAGAGATAAACAAGTAGATAGATAGAGAGATAGATAAAATTATAGATAGACAAACAAACAAACATTCAGATAGATAGGCCGAAAGATAAATAAATAGAGAAATATATAGACATAAAGATAGATTAATAGATTAGTTGATTGAGAGATAGATTGATTGATAAAAAGACAAATAGATAGATAGATTGATAGACATATTGATAAATAGATAGATAGGTATATAGATAAAAAGATAGATTGATAGATTGGCAAATAGTTAGATAGATTGATAAATAGGTAGAATGATATATAGATAGATTCATAGATAGTTAGATAGACAATTATATAGATTGATAGATAGAAATAAAGATAGACAGACAGATAGAGAGAGAGATAGATTGATAGAGAAATATGCAAGTAGATATACAAATAGATAGATAGACACACTCGACAAAAAAATAGACAAATAGAAAGATTGACTATTTTTCAATCTTTCTATCAATAGATAGATAGATATATATACAGAAATACAGAATGACAAATAGACAAATACTTAGATAGACAGGTAGACAAATAAATAGACTAATTGATATACAAAAAGATAGAGAGATAGATATATAGATAGATAGATATATAGAAAATAGAAAAATAGATATATTGATTGATAGACACATTTATAGACAGAATGATGGACATATTGATAAATAGATTAATATAAAGATTGATAAAAAAATTTATAGTTAGATTGATAGACATATTCATAGATAGATAGATAGATTAGATAGATTGATAGACTGATAATTTGAATGATAGATGGATAGATATAGAAATAAAATAGATAAATAGATAGATAGATTATTACATAGATAAATAGATAAATAGTTAGATAGATATAAAAATAGATATAAAGATAGATATATAGACATATAGAT
>JAREIK010002042.1:628769-666625 GCA_029783825.1 Sapria himalayana
ATTTTCAAAACACATTATGTGCCGTGACTCGGCCAGCTTTGTCACAAAAGAAAAATGATGATCAGAGGAGCAGAGGGAGAGAAAACAATATAAATTAATGGATATATTATAATTTATGCACTGTCGGTAGATACATTGATGAAAAAGATGTAATAAGATTTTGTTATTTTTTTGGTTCAATTATGTAAAATATTAAATTAGAATAAGTTAATAAATGATTTTATTTTTTGTTTATTATAAATTATTTGTAGTTTCATTTTTTATTCAATTTAAAAATAAAAATATTAAATTATTTAATTAAAAAATTTTAAAATAAATTAAATTCTAAAAATTGTTTTGAAATTTAAAAAGTTTGGGAAAAATACCTAGCTAATTTAGCAAGGAAAATCTACATTTTAACAACAGAATTTTTCATTGCTATATTTATTTAGCTATGGACTATTTGTGTCGCTAATAGTTAGCGACAAGTACTTTAGCTTGGGAAATCTTCCATTATTATTTTCGTTTAGCGATGGAAAATCTCATTTAGCTTGCTAATTTAGCTAGGGAATTTATCTTTTTTAGCAAGAGATTTTCAATCACTAAATTTTTAGTTAGGGACAATTTCCCTTACTAAATTTTAGTGACCAACACTTTAGATAGGGAACTGATCCATCGTTAATCCATTGCTATATCATATTTAGCGACGGAAAATGCCCATTTAGCTAGGGATTTATCCCTTGCTATATGGGATTTTTCTTGTAGTATCTTTCTGTCAATCAATCAATCAATCTATTATTATTACAATCAATCTATCAATATATTTATGAATTTCTCTATCAATTTATCTATCAATAAATCATTCAAACTATCTATCTATCTATATATCTAACTTTTTTATATATATCTATCTATCAATTTTTCTATATATATAATATATATATATATATCTATGTATCTTTCTAACTATTTATCCATCTATCTATCTATATGTCTGTCAATCAATCAATCAATCTGTCTATCAATCTATCTATTTTTCTATCTATTTGTCTATCTATCTACCTAACTATATGTTTATCTATGTATCTATCTGTATGTATATATATCTCTCTATCTATTTTTTTATATATTTATATATCTATCTACCTATCTTTATGTCTATCTATAGGTCTATCTTTCTTTCTTTCTTTCTTCCTATCTATCTGTCTATATATATATATATATATATATATATATATATATATATATATATATCTGTCAATATATCTATCTAAATATCAATCTATCTATCTTTTGATCTATATATCAATCTATATGTCTATTAATCAATCTATCATTCTATCTATCAATCTATCTATGTGTCTATTTATTTATTTATCTATATGTCTATCTATAAATCTATCTATGTGTCTATCTATTTATTAATCTATATGTCTATCAATCAATCTATCTATGTGTCTATCTATTTATTTATCTATATGTCTATTTATCTATCTATCTATTTATCTAACTATCTATCAAACTTTCTATTTATCTATATATCTATCTATCTATCCATCCATATATCAATATATGTATTTATCTATTTTTCCATATGTCTATCTATCTTTCTATCTATTTGTCTATCTATCTATTAATCAATAAGTGTATTTATCTATTTTCCATATGTCTATCAATCTATTTATCTATCTGTCTGTCTATCTATTGTCTATCTATTTTCTATTTATTTTCTATCTTTATGTCTATAAATCTTTAAATCAATCTATATATAACTCTGTATATCAATTAGTCTATCAATCATTCATTCAATTAGACTAGATTTCTATATATCTATATGTTTATAAATATGTCTATCAATATATTTATATATTTATCTATCTATCTATTTATCTTTGTATCTTTTTATCTGTGTGTCTATCTTTCTATCTATCTATCTGTCTTTCTATCAATTATTCTATCATTTAATCTATCTAGCTATTTGTCTAACTAACTATCTATCTGCCTATCAATATGTATATCTTTTTGTATATCGATCGATCTATCTATCTATCTATCTAAGTAACTATCTATCTATGTATCTATCTATCTGTCTATCAATTTTTCTATCTATCTGTCTATATATATATATATATATATATATATATATATATATATATCTATCTATCTATATATTTGTTTATTCTTCTATTTTCTATTATTATATCTATCTATCTCTTAATCTATAAATCAATAAATCTATCAATTTGTTTATCAATCAATCATTCTATTAGTCTAGCTTTTTGTATATCTATCTGTCTATCAATTTATCTATCTATCTATTTATCTATTTATCTAACTATCTATTTATCATTCAATTTTTAAATTTATGTGTCTATCTATTTGTCTATCCATCTCTCTGTCTGTATGTCTATTATTATATCTATCAATTTATCTATCTAGAAAGCTAGCTATCAATCTGTCTATATAACTGCCTATCTATCAATATATCTATATGTATATCAATCAATTGATCTATCTATCTATCCATCGATTTGTGTATCTATAAATGTGTCTATCTATCTATCTATCTGTCAATCTGTCTATCATTATGTCTAACAATCTTTCTAGCTATTTCTCTAATATTTGTTTACCTATTTGTCTATGTATTTACCTTTCTATAAATATATATATATATATATATATATATATATATATATTTATTTATTTATTTATTTATTTATTTATATGTTTATCAATTTCTCTATCTATAAGTTTTTCTTCTATTTATCTATTTGTCTAACTATCTTTCTATCTATATTTTGATCTTTTAATTTAACTTTATATCTATCTATATGTTTATTTGCCAACTTGTCTGTATGTCTATGAGACTGTCAATATTTATATATATATCTATATCTATAAGTTTATCTTTCTATCTATCATTCTATCTAACATTATATCTATCTTTTTATATATCTATTTATCTATATATCTATCTATCTATTTGTCTATCAATCAATCAATCAATCTGTATATCCATTTATCTGTCTATCAATCCATTTAACTATTTGTCTATGATTCTATCAATCTATCGACCTATCAATCTAGCTATCTGTCTGTCAATCTATCTTTCTATCTATTTATCTCTCTATCTATTTGTTTATGCTTCTATCAATTTGTCTATCTATTTGTCTATCTATCAGTCTATCAATCAATCTATCTATATACACATATTTCTATCTATCTATCTTTCTATTTTTGTCTATCAATCAATCTATATATCTTTCTTTCTATCTTTCTATCTTTCTATCTATTTATTAATGAATGAAATGATCCATTTTCTATCTAGCTATCTATCTATTTATCAATCAATCTATCTATCAATATATGTATTTGTCTATCTACCTATATATCTATTTTCCTATCTGTCTATCTATATGTCAAAATTTTTGTTTATATTTATGTTAATATTTCTTTTTGTCTATCTATATATCACTCTATTAATCGGTCTGTCTATCAGACTATCTATCTATCTATTTCTCAATCTATCTATTTATATGTCTATCTATCTATCTATCTATCTATTTATATATCTTTCTTTTTATCAATATGTCTATCTATTTAACTATAAATCAATCAATCTATCAATCTATCTATCAATATACTTATCTATTTGTTTATCTAGCTGTACATCAGTAATTATATAAATCAATCTATCTTTTTGCCTATAAATCTATCTATCTATATTTTTTTATATCTAACTATCTGTCTAACAATCTATCCATCTATCTGTCAGTCTTTTTGTCTATATATATATATATATATATATATATATATATATATATATATATATATATATGTCTATCTATCTATATATCTATATACTTGTATATCTATCTATCTATATATTTAACTAATTATCCGTCTTTCTATCTATCCATCTATTTGTCTATCTATCTATCTATCTATTTTGTACATCTATTTATCTATCAATCTCTCTATCTACGAGTCAATCTATCTGTCTATCAATCTCTCTATCTATCAATATATCTATCAATTTGTAAATTTATTAATCTATCTATCTATGTATTTATCTGCCTATATATCTGTCTATCAATATTTCTATCTATCTATATTTATATGTCTATCTTTCTATATATCTATTTCTCTATGTATTTTCCTATTTATCTATATATATGTCGATGTATTTATTTATATATCTGTCTATTTATCTATCTATTAATCTAAATATATATATATATATATATATATATATATATCTATCTATCTATTTATCTTACTATCTATCTATTTGTATACCTATTTGTCTATAAATCTATCGATCTATTAGTCTATATTATATCTATATGTCTATATTTTGTAGATATTTTTATCAAACTATCTATCTTTTTTTCTATCTATTTTTCTTTCTTTTAATTTGTCTATCTATTTGTCTATCTATCTATTTTTATGTATTTTTCTATTTGTGTATCTATCTTTTTATCTATATGTATATTTAACTATCTATATATCATTCTATATATCTACATATTTATCAGTCTATTAGTCTGTCTATTGATCTGAATATCTATTTGTCTATCTATTTATTTATCTATCTTTTATTAATTAATCTATCTATCTATCTATCAATAAATTGATCTGTCTTTCTATCATTCTAAAGATCAAACTAAATATCAACCTGTCTATTTATCTATCTATCTTTTAGTCTCTCAAATTATATATTAGTCTGTCTATCTTTCTATCTATGTATATATTAGTCTTTTTGTCTATCTATCTATTTTTATATCTATCTATCTATCTATCTATTTTTCTGGCTGTCTATCTGTCTCTCTATCTATTTATTTATCTATCTATCTATCAATATTTCTATCTATCTGTCTAACTATCTGTCAATCAATCAATCAATCTATTTATCTATCTATATGTGAATCTATCAGCCTATCTATCTATCAATATATTGATCAATCTGCCTATCTACTTATCTATCTATATGTTTATTTATGTATTTATCTATATATCTATTTTTTTAAACATATATCTGTATATCTATTTGTCTATCAATCTTTTTATTTATTTGTCTATCTATTTGTTTATATATCTATCTATCTATCTAATTGTCTAACTATATATATATCTATCTAACTATTCATCCATCTATTTGTCAATCTATCTTTCTTTCTATCTGCTTATCTATCTGTCTATCTATTTCTCTATCTATATATCTATCTATCTATCTAATAATTTGTCAATTTATCTATTTATCTATGAATCTATGTATATATCTATCTATCAATCTGTCAGTTTGTCTCTCTATCAATCAATCTATTTATCTTTCTATCAATCTATCTATTCAAAATATCTATCAATATGTCCATCAATATTCTAATAATCAACCAATTTACTTGTATATCGATATATCTATATTTTTGTCAATCAAACTATTTATCAATCTATATATCTATCTATATATCTTGTATATCTATCTTTCTATCTATCTATTTATATTTCTATCTATTTATCTATATGTTTATCTATTTGTTTATTTATCTATCTATCAATCTGTCTATCTATCTATTTATAAATCTTTATATCTTTTTATTTATCTATCTATTTATCTATCTGTCTGTTTATCTATCTATTTTTTATTTATCTATCTGTCTATCTATCTAATAAAATGCAGATCTATAAGTATATCTATCTGTTTATATATCAATCTATTTATGTATGTATGTATTTGTCTATCTATCTTTTAATCAATCTATCTATCTATCAATTTGTATATAAATCTCTCTATCATTCTTTCTATCTATCTATCTATTTAACTTTCTATAAATTTCTCTCTATATGTCTATCTATCAATCTTTCTTTTTATTTGTGTATATATCGACCTTACTTTCTGTTTGACTATCTATCTATCTATCTATCTAGGTATCAGTCATTTTGTCTATTTGTATATCTATATGTCTATCTATCTATGTATCTATCTAACTATTTGTCTGTCTGACTTTTTATCTATTTGTCTATCTAACTAACTATCTATGTGTCTATTTATCTCTATATGTATTTCTTTATTTATTTATCTATCTATCTGTCTATCAATCTATCTGCTTGTTTATCTATTTGTTTATTTGTCTATTTATATATTTGTCTATCATTCTATGTGACTATTTTAATTTTTTATCTATCTATCTATATACCTACCTGCCTGATTGTCTGCCTGCCAAACTACTTGCCCGTCTGTCTATTTGTCTAACTTTCTATTTATCTATTTTATTATCTATATGTATATATATTTGCTTGTCAATCTATCTGTCAGCTTGTCTATCTATCTTTCAATATATTTATTTCTCTATCTATATAAATATATAAATAAATATATATATATATATATATATATTTATCTATCTATCTATCTATCAGTCTATCTATCTGTCTATCTACTCGTCTATATATCTATCTATCTGTCATTCTATGTATGTATGTATCTATCTTTCTATCTATATATCATTATGTCTGTCTATCTATCTGTCAATTTATATATCTATTTATTTATCATTCTATCTATCTGTCTATCTACATATCTATCTATCTATCTCTCACTATATCTATTACTATTTATATCTATCTAACACCATATCTAACTTTCTATATATGTGTCTATCTATTTTTATATCTATTGATCTTTATATTTGCCTATTTATCTATATGTCTGTTTGTCTATCTATCTGTCTATATATATATATATATATATTTATATATCTATATATCTATGTATCTATGTATCTATTTATATATCTATCTATATACCTATCTGTTAGTCTATATTTATATCTATATATCTGTCTATCTATCTATCTATATTTCTGCCTATTTATCTGTCTGTATGTCTATCTATCTATCTATTGATCTATCTGTCTATCTATCTATCTATATGTCTATCTATCTATCTAAATATCAGTCTAATAATCTTTTTATGTTATTAAATCCGGGATATAGCGATGAATTTAGTGACAAAACTTCCCTACCTAATTAAATCCCATACATAGCGATAAAATTTCCCTAGCTAATATTTAATTATTTAATTTTATTTAATTTATTATTAGTTTTAATATTTTATTTTATTTGTTTATTAAATATATGTTAATGGTCTATAGATGAATAATCATTGAAAGTAACATTCTCTTCGTAAAATCATAAAAAAATGATATTATAAATAAATAATTTAAAAATATAAAAATACAAAAAAAATTATATTAAGAAGGACTAAAATAACTATTTTTCTTATGTATTGATTTTTAAAAAATCAATACATAATAATTTTTCTAAAATTTTTAATTAAAAAACTTAAAATTTTGTATTAGAGTAATATTAAATAATTAATTCAAAAAGTATAATAATTTATTTTGATATTTTAAAAATTAAATTAACATATATTAAAATTTCTACTAATATTAATGTAAATTAATTCATTGTATGATAAAATATAAAATATTTTCAAAAATATATGAATTGATGAATAAACTAGTAAATATTAATATTATTAATAGTATAAAAAATATTTTATGATTATATGAAACTTTTAAAAAAAATAATTAATACAAAATTTGAAATTTTTGAAATATAATAAAAATATAAAATTTTTCATTAAAGTTAAAAGAAAATAAATTAATATAGATGTTGCCCCTACTAAAATTTATAAGAATTTAACACTTGAGTAATAATTTTTCTATTAGCTTTTAACATTCAGTCTATTAAAATAATTAATATAACTTTTTTTAATTATCTTATCACTTTAAGTAATTTTTTGAATTTTAAAAATTATTTATGATATCAAATATTATGAAATTTTATCCCTTTAAAATTATTACATATTATCTTCATAAAAATAATATTATTAATTCATAAAAATTTATAACCATAAAATATAAATTTTTATATATTTTTTAACATTAAGAGTATTTTATAACTCATAGAAGAGTGACTAGAAGACAAATTATCTTTTTATTAATGTCTTAGTATATGAAGTTTGTTAATTTTGTAGCTATTTGATAAATTTTTTTATAAGGCTAAACATATATTTTTATAAATTATTATATATTTATTGTTTAATTAATATTATAATAAAAATTGTATGGTATATATTTTTCATTTGTACCTTGCTACACGCACATTAATATAGTTGAAAAAATTTTGATAGTAAAATAAAATAAATGAGTATTTTTGTATTATATATATATATATATATATATATATATATATATATATATAATATTGCATTCTATTATTTATTTAATGTTTTTATAATAAAAAATACAAAATTTTTTAAATATATATAATTTGTTATTTAATGTTTATTTTGTCGAGACTCAAGTCCTCCAGCTTTCTCTCGATATTTTCGAAGATTAAGCGACGCAAGTCCTCCGCAGTCCTCCATCTTTCTTTTGACACTAACGCAACATAAACATATTCGAATTAAGCGATAATTTGTTATTGATTTGAGGTATGTTTTCTATACTAATTCTTCATCGATTATCTAAATGCAAGAGTTTGCGTATTGATTCTGTTAATTTTTTTTTTCAAAATTCTTCTTCTTTAATCGTATACATTAATTTAATTATATTTATTGTGATACATACCTAATGCATTTGTGTTGGGTTGGGTAGTAGGTATGCTTATATAAACTTAATTTAATTATACTTTTTTTAAACATATTCTGTTAATTTTATTATACTTGGACTGCTTATATAAACTTAATCTTATATAACACAAAATGGGCGTATTGTGTTGGGCAGTGTGTATGTAACACATAAATATATAAATGTATTTTATTATATCTATAACTATAAAAATAATTTACATAAACATATCTATATATAAATATAACAACATATATTTAATATATATATATATATCTATCTATCTATCTATCATAATTATATATATGATACATTCGATATACATGTCATGTATTTCAAATATAATTAGTATTATAGATATAACATTATATATATATATATATATATATATATATATATATATATATATATATATATATATATATATATATATTACATAAATAAAGTTATTCTGACTTATATGATAGGCTTTTAAAAATGTATATTTGAAATTCAAAAGTCATCATTATGAAATACACGTCGGATAAATTTTCTTTATGAAAATATCTGTTATTCCATAATGTCGTGGCCACCCAATAAGTATAATTAAATTAATATCTGTAAACTTTATTTTATACAAGGCTTTATGTATAGGGAAAAACACACACTCTTATAAAAATGTAAGAGTGTATTTAATATCTGTAAATTAAAAGTATAGTCACATTAATATCTGTTAATGTCAAATTGATATATGTAAACATTTATTGACCAGGTTTCAATTAGTTCAAATAAAAATGTAATAGGCTTTATGTATACTAATACTAATTTACAAGACATTTAAATACAGGCATATATTTGAAAATACTTTAATTACTATATTTAATTAAATGCCGGATAAGCTTTCTTATAAATACCCTAGCATTGACTATCAATATGATTCATACTAGATTAAAATATATAAGATATCCAGCTCATCTGACATACATTATTTCCTAAATGAATTGATGTCGATGACTTTTTGATGGGTTTGAGAAGTTCCATCTATATGGATGAGTAGATCTCACATATTTTATCACCGCTATAGCCATTAACTCATAAATTATATACCCATGGACTTGATATTGTTTACTTATTGTAAGCTAACCATATAATTATTTACTTGAGTAAACACTAGAAACTATTTACTTATTGTGAGCTTAGATAATGATGAAACTTTGATAATTAATCCAAATAATCAATATCAATGAAATGATAATCTAGATTCATAGAGTTAACTTTATTACTTGTTTAAACTCATATACTTGTGATACATTTTACCGTGCTATAAAATAACTAACACTTACATTGATTTTTGTAGTGTATTGTATCACTATAATTTAAAAACTTAATGGTCTTTGAGCTATTATAATCATAATGATTCTTAGATTTAAACCTCTTGTTTTTTGATTTGCTTTGACGTTTTCTCTTGGTTGAATTTCTTTCAATTAACTTTGTATATAATTATAAAAAGGTTGATGTTTCACTTGTCTATCTCTTTTGAATCTCATTGCTGAGAATTAAATCATGAACATCATCGAATTTCAATTTATTAGTTCTTGGTGAACTATGCACAACTATAATTGTAATACATTAATTTTTGATAGAGAACACAAAAGTATCAATACACATACTTCATCATTGACTTCAATACCAAACAAACTTAAATTGGGTTGTGATTGTGTTGACTTCATTGAGTTGCTGGGTCACTGATGTGCTTTATATCAACTACAGATTGAAAAAAACACCTCATTATGTGCACTTTTTTAGCTTCAATTAGTTTTCATATATAATAGCAAGAGCCTTTGTAAGCCTTACAATGCTCTTCTCATTTTTTCTATTGAAACTAAGTTGATAAGATATCATATTCTAGGTGAATTCAAGTGCTAGTATGTGCTCTTCTTCCTTCATAGACTCTATCTTCTTCCTCAGAAGGGGTTGATATAAAATTTTCTAGTATATATATTTAAGATAGAATTTTATATACTCTATCTTCTTCAGATTTCTAATATCTTTTTCATAGTATTTCATGAGAAACAGTACCATATAAATTGAAATCAGATTTCTTTATGTATTATATAGGAGTAAAATAAAATCAAACATTAAAAAAAATAATAAAATGATATATTTATTCAATCAAATTGGAATAAATATATTAAATCAAACTCAATTTTAATCAAACTAGTTAGATCGAATTAGTTTTACCTCTCTCTCATTCTCTTTGAAATAGAATTTGTCAAATTTCATGGTAGAATATTTGAGACCTTGGAAGAAGTTGATGTAAATAGATTGTGGAATATGGTGATGATATACGCCACTAGGTGAGATCCATGTCAAGGCGCTTGGTGTATTTTTCCAAGCATAGATATGATTAATCCAATGTCATTTCTATATTTAGCTTATTTTTTCAACTAGAGTCTCTTGTTGGCCAAAAATAATGACAGAGAGTGATCTTTTGTTTTTTTTGTTACATCTAACCACTTCTTCGTGCAAGTCACTTTCCAAAATGTAACAATAAAAACAAGGTGTCTATCATCAATTAATTTCATACAAATATATATATATATATATATATATGTTGTTATATTTATACATATTTATGTTTATGTATACTATTATTATACTTATAGATATAGTAAAATATATTTATATAAGAAATTAAAATTATATCACACATGTATATTGATGTATAGTATTGTTTAAATACACTTAATGATTTGACAAACTTAAATGTATAAAGATTTATACATTTATATATAATTATATATAAATGTATTTAACAATACGTATATCAACATATTACTATATATAAATGTATTTATCTACATAAATACTGATACATAGCCATATGACTAAATATATATAATTACATGAAAAACTTAATATAACTACATCTACAACATGTATAATTACATGCTTCAGAAACTTAATATCCATTCATATCATTCATCTCATTCATATATATATATATTTTTTGATATTGTATTAATCTTTAGTATTTTTCCATAAATTTTTGGAACTTAAATTTAATTTTTTCAACTTTGAATCCATTTGTAATGTATTTTTATATGTTTGTATAAATCATTATGATTTAATATGTTTAGGATATGTATTTTTGTTTGACTTAATATCATTTAACTAAAATTGATTTTAAATAAAATGTTTATTTGTTATAATTCATGTTGTAAATTTCAAAACAAATAACAATATGTTAGTGTAATAAATATTATAAAAAATTTCTAAAATATATATGTGATGTAGTTTCAATTTACAAAGATAAAATTTTAAAAATAATATTTATTTACAAAATAAAATTTGCACCTCATAATATGCAATATGTTATATTTATTATACATAAACAATGTTTAAAATATATCTATTAATTACAAATAAAAACATTGACATGTATTCAATTTTTTTTAAAAATTTTAGAATAATTATTTTAAAAAACAAATTCATATATTTATATGGTCATATATATATTTTGAATAAAATAAAAAAATAATAACTTATAGAAAAATTTGCTCATGCATTTATATTGTAATCTGTTTTGTTTGAACATAATTAAAGAAATTATTGATTTTTTACAAAAGATTAAAGTCACGTATTTATATGCACTGCATCGTAATTGCTTGAAATTTAAAGTTTCTAAAAATTTATTATTAATAATATATAATAGGTAGAAATTTATCACAAACATTAATATTTTAATAAAAAAATATTATAAAAAACAAAAACAATATTATCTATTTATGACCAATATTTTAATTTTTAACATAATTTGCAAATATGACATTTTCATTAATTTATGAGTATAATGATCGTAATTTTAATATAAATATTAAAAAAAACTATTTGAATAAAATAGAAGCTCATATATTTAATTCATAATTTTATTTTACACATTAATATGCTTCACACACACACACACACACGTGCACACACATACACACAAATTTATTTTATATATAAAGAATTTACAATATTTTATAAATTGTGTACAATATATAATATTTTATTTTAATTAAATTTTCAAAATCATAAAATATTAAATACATTCTCACACACACACACACACACACACACACATATAATAGTTTCAATTGTAACATTAAAATACATTACGTATATAGGTATATGTATGTGTTTGTGTGGGTGTTAAGTAGTAAATGCATGCATACAAGTATATACACTCAAAGTTACATTGGAAAAATGGAAAGATCTTTGCTACCCCTTACAGAAAGCAGGCCTCGGCTTTTCTGATTTAAATGATCTAGCTAATGCGTGTGTGTGCAAAAGATGGTGGAGGCTCAAGGACAACAATAACCTATGGGCTGAATTCATGAGAACAAAATATTGTATAGAGGATGATATAAATAGGAATAGAAAAAAGAACAAAGCATCACAAATCTGGCTTCAAATGCTCAATCAAAGGGAATTAGTGGAAAAACATTCTAAACTTTCCAAAAATGGCTGGAAATGGACTTTGAGTGCAGATGGAATATTCTCTCTCAAACCCATTAAAGAGAAAGTGAGAAGTATGAAGGAAATGCAACCTTTATTTTAATGGATATGGAATAATGATAATAGCCAAAAGATAAAAACTTATACATGGAAAGTGCTCTCAAATATCATTCCTATAGATGAAAACATAAAAAAAAAGGCATACAACTTGCTTCTAGATGCGAATGCTATTTGCAAGAACTAGAATCGCTGGATCATTTATTTTCCCAAGGTAATATAGCCATGGAAATCTGGGGAAGACTAGAACCCGAAATGGGAATAAAGCATGCATGTATTCTTCTTCGAAATAGACTAATTAAATGGAGTAATGCTCATTCTCTGCATAGCTCGCAAAAATGGCTTAAAAATAATATACCCCATATTGCTATCTGGTGTATATGGAAAGCTAGGAATAATAGTAGATATGAAAGGCATAAAATGGACCCTGAAGACATATGGAAAGCAATAAAGAGAGAAATAAAAATCACCTCGGAATCTTCCTCGCTAGCAGCTCAAAGTCCTCTTCTAGATAATTACACTCTAAAATTCTGGAATCTCACGGTGTCTAAAATCAAACCACTAAAAGTTATAGGAATTAAGTGGGAAAAACCAAATAAAGGTAGATTAGCCCTAAATACTGATGGTAGCTTCGACAAGATCATAGGCTTAGCTGGTGGAGGAGGTGCTTTTAGGGACTTTAGTAGTCAGTTAATATTTTCCTTCTCAGGTCCCAATAATGCTACATCTGCCCTCCACGCAGAAATATTAGCATTAAGGGATGGTCTCAAAATTTGTTATTCTAGAGAGCTAACTAATATAAATATTCAAATAGATTCAAAAATCTTCGTAGATTTAGTGAATAACAAAAGTAGTATGAGGAAATTTGAAGAGGAGTTAGAAGAAATTAACAATTTAATAAAATCCTTGAATGCATCACCCACGCACATATACAAGGAAGCAAATGCCTTAGCAGACAAATTAGCAAAAGAAGGAAAACTCAAAAAATTCCATGCATATGAAGAAGACTCTCTTCCAAAGAGATTTAAAGGTATTATAAAGCTAGATAAAAAAGAATACCCATATATCAGAATGGTCAAAAAAGATCAAGAGGATATTAAAAGGTTTTAACATCGTTGTGTGTGTTCAGGCTATATTTGTTGTCGGTTTCTCTATATTAGTAAAGGGAAGGTTCGAGAATCGCTCAAGTCCTCCTGGCCCTGAAGGAAGACTCCAAAGAATTGACTAATTACATCGTGGCGGCATACACATACCTGGAATCCCACAGAAATATCTTAATATGTTTGATCACTACAGGTTCGGAATTATATCGAAAAGAGTAAGATTGGCTTGAACACTTGCTGTTTTTGTTGTTTTTTGCTATATATCTCTTAGCATCAAGGACATGAAAAGAAGGAGGAACTGGCACGCACACAAGTGCCTGTATCTACAGCAGTATAGGTTCAAATAGTCTGTAATATTGATGTGGTCATGTTAAATGGGTTATAAGTTATAAGTTATAAGTGAAGTTTTACTGCAGTGTCTGTGTTATTTTAAGCTAATTTAAAAGTCCATAAAAGTAGGCTAGGTTGAGCATGCTATAGAAAGCTGCTGTCAAGAATAGGGAACAACAAAAAGCTACAAAAGAAGCTTTGACAGCTTTGAATTATAAGGAAAAGACGGATATAAAGAAGGGTGCTAGAATAATGAGGAAGAGGTCCACCAGAGGGCTAGAGGCTGGAAATCTCCTTGTCTTGTGTTTGTGGAATGTATGCAGGTGATAGGTAGAAGGAAAGTCAAATATATGGGTTCCCTTGGATGGAATATAGGAGAGAGCATCATGGGGTGGGAGATAGGGATAAGGGTAGGTTAGACAATACATATGCCACATTAACGAGACAAAGCAACAAAGGCGAAGGTCAGAGACAAAGGCTCGGCATGAAGAAAAAAGAAGCTAGATTGAAGATAGAGATTAGAGAATAAAGATCGATTATACAATTAGCAACAAAGAGCAGGCAGCAAAGATCAATGCTAAAAATTCCAACAGTAATTCGATTACGTTCTCTAGGCGAATTAGAATGTGCACATAATTCTCCATGTTTACATTATAACATTTACGATTACTAAGGTTTAGAGTAGGTTGAAAAGGGTGTAATGGGTTATGGGTAGCAAGCAAGTCGGTTGTAAAAATGGTAGTCTTCTGCCAAAAGAGAGGGTTATAATTAATAAATAAACTTTCTAAAAAAAGTATATACACTCTAATTTGAAAATTTCGATACATGTGTGAATATATATCAAAGTACAAAAATGTGAATTGTGATATATAATGTATAGTAATGTATATGGATGTATAAGTGTGTGTGTGTGTGTGTAGGTCAGTGTATATGCACATATATATTTATGCATATATATGTAAATATCAATATTATTTTTGAGAAAAAAAATACTTAAGCACATAATTATTATCATGTTCTACACATTCATGAGAGCACAAGCAAAGAGTTACATTATTGGAAGATACTACTAATCTCGCATCTATAACACTTTGCCTCATAATTTGATTTGAATACTACTTGAAATGATAAGGTTCATTGAATACTACATACCATGGAGTTACATTTTCATTCAATACTATAATTTGTTCAAATAAAAAAATCTATCTAATATCTTCTTCAACAACTCTTCATCTTCTTTTTCTAGTCTTGATAAGCTATTTTCAATTTTGATTATATGTACATTTCTTATCTAATATCTCTAGTTCAAACTATTGTAATAGTAAAATCCATCAAATCAATCTAGCCCTAATATCTTTATTTTCTATGATATATTTGATTATAGAATATTTAATATATACTATGACGGGTTCCCAGGAAATATGATATTAACTTTCCAAAGAAAAAGAGTGTTTATACAAGTTCTTTCTCTATAGTGGTGTAATTCAATTAGGCATCTCAGAGTGTGTTGTTATCACAGTATATGATAACGATTTATAAATATTTTTATAACTATATAAAACTCTTCATAATTATATTTAACAATATTTGCAACTATGTAAACTATATTTTTAACTATATTAATAACTATATATAATTATTCTTTTAACTATATAATATTTTATAACTATATGAGTAATTCTATATAACTATATTTTTTACAAAATATATCATATGTATAATTATATATAACTATATATAATTGTAGTTTACTATATGTATAACTATAAAAATGTTATATATAACTATATCTATAAATACTTACATATTTATAACTATATGTGTATAATTACATATAAATATTTGTATAACTAACACTCTATATAATTAAATATAATTATATTTGTATCTATGTATACATATATGTATTCATATAATTAAATCTATATATTTATTTATATCTTTGTATATATTTATGTATAACTACTTATAACTACTTGTATGAATATATCTATATATAATTATATGTATAACTTTATATAACTTTTTTTTAATTATGTATACTATAGGTATAAGAACATGTAGAGGTTGACCTCCCTCTTTGGTGACCATCTCTTAAGGTCTATTGATTCTGTTTCTTTCTCTCATCAGAACTCTTTACTACCATAGTACAAAGGATTTGAGATTTAGTGAAAGAAATGAGATTTACGTTCACAAAGCTATTCAGCAGGCTGTCTGCCAACAAGGAGATGAGAATTTTGATGCTAGATCTTGATACTGGTGGAAAGACAATCATTCTGTATAAGTTGAAGTTTGGTAAAAGTTTCACCACACTTCCTACCATTGTCTTCAATGTAGAGACTGTTGAATATAAAAACAATAATTTCACTGTGTGTGAAGTTGGGGGTCAAGACAAGTTTTGCCCTTTCTGGAGGGATTACTTCCAAAATACCCAAGGTCTCATATTTGTGGTAGATAGCAATGACATAGATTGAGTAGTTGAAGCTAGATATGAGTTGCATAGGATGCTAAATGAGGAAAAGCTTTCGGATGTAGTTTTGCTAGTGTTTGCCAATAAGCAAGATCTTTTCAATGCGATGAATGCAGCTAAAATTACTGACAAGCTAGGACCTCGCTCTCTTCTCCAATGCCATTGCCACATTCAGATCACCTGTGCTACCTCTGGCAAGGGCCTCTATGAGGGTCTTGATTGGATTTCCAATTACATTGCCAGAAAATCATAAACAATTTAAGCAGGATGAGGCAAACTTTGTTGACATATCTGGATGTGGATCTAATCTGTGCCTATTTTACTTAAGTTTTGTTGTGTTATGTGGATGACATAATCTGTTTCCAGGGGGATTCAAATTGTATTTATATTTATATATTGCATGCCTAAAAAACAAGGCAGCATTTACTTTGTTCTGATTTGTTGTAAGCCGAATTTGTTTGTTTTCTATTTTCTGTTTTCTATCTTTTTGCCATTGGATCCCAAATGTATAAGAACATATAATTGTCTTTGACTGTATGTATCATTATAAAAGCTTTATACATAACTATATTTAAATATATTATTTACAACTTATATTTAATATACATTTGTATATATTAGTATTCAAAAATATATTTTACTATATCTATACCTATACATAACTATATGTATAGATATACAAAAATTATATAAATAAATATATATAACTACATATATTTATAATTAAATGTATAATAACATACAACAATATGCAAGCACAAAGCATGAGAGTCTCCGTTGATTAGGCTCATATATGGTATAATACAAATAAGGGCCGTACTCTTAATCCCAGCCCTTGGGCCTCAGGCTCAAATATAAACTTATGTATGACAAAAGATGTAATATTTGATAAGTTTATACCGATGAAATTTTATTTTCTTTTATATAATTTTTCATTCTAACACTACACTCTCTATGTGTATCTCTCTCTCTCTCTAATTCTATATGTCATGCTATTCCTTTTTTTCTTTATGTAGCACCCTCTCTCTCTTGTTATTTACTTTCTCGCTCTCCTTTCTTGCTATTCTCTTTCTCTCTTTCTACCCCCTTTCTCTCCCTCTCTCTTTCTCCGCCCTTTCTCTCCCTCTCTATTCCTTTCTCTCTCTCTCTCTCTCTCCATCTCTCTCTCTCTCTCTCTTTCCCTCTCTTTCCCTTTCACCATTTCTCTCCTCCTCTCACTCCCTCCTCTCTCTCTCCTCTCTCTCTCTCTCCCCGCCTCTCCATTTCTCTTCCCCTCTCTCCCCACCTTTCTATCTCTCTCTCCCTCTCCCTTTCCCCTTCTAACCTTAAATGTCTTTCTTTTTTGCTTTCCTTTCTTGTGCATTATCATATTTTGATCCCTTTATCTAGTATTACTGTGATATCTAATAATCTTTATTGTGCTAACAATGGCTTTATCTATTCATGTAAATTCTGCAAATGCATTGCCTCGATATTCATGATATTTAATTTTTTAATATTCACCTGTAAGTAATTTTATTTAATTATTAGTATATTTTGAAGTAATATAATGTTTAATTCAAAATAATGATTGAGCATTATTTTTTGAAAATAAAATATGGCAAAATGAGTTCAGATCATTAGTGGATGTAAAGAAGATTTATAAATGGATTTTTGAATAATGTTTTTTGAGTGGGTTAAAAAATTACATCAATTTTGCATGTAGTCAATCGAGATGGATGAATTGAGAAAAATAAAGTGTACATGTAATCATCGTAAGTGTTAGAATATCCCTTTTCGTGATGCAAACACTATACGATACTATTTAGAAAAATATGGCTTTGTGCCAAATTATTTTTTTGGATTTATCATGGGGAAAGTAAAAAGGCTCTAAACATTGAAAAAATTGAGGGTACTAAATTGTTTGCTTGTGGTGAAGAATCATCAAACACATACCATAAAATGATCATGGAAGCTGCTGGTGCTAACTTCAATATGGATTACATGGATGAACCACCAAATACCGAAGCTCAGAAATTTTATGAAATGCTTAAAGTTGCAGATAAAGAGTTATGGCCTGTTTGAAAAACACATTCGAAATTGTTACTTGTGGCTTGACTTATGAGCATTAAGTTAGAATATCATATGTCTGAGAAATTATTTGATCAAATGATAGAACTGATAAATGAGAATGTTCCAAATAATAATTTGATCACTAACAACTTTTACAACACTAAGAAGTTACTATGAGGAATGGGTCTACTAGTAAAAAAAAGTGATTGTTATTTAAATGGATGTATGTTATATTGGGGTGGTGATAGTGATTTAATTAGCTGTAAGTTTTATGTTCATCCACGATTTAAGTAGGCATCTCATGTTGTAGATACGTGACAGAAATTTAAGGTTGTATTTAAGAAGATGTATTATTTTTCATTAATTCCTCAATTACAGAGACTATATGCTTCAAATGCTATAGAAAATATTATGAGGTGGCATTCTGAGCATGAGGTTTAAAGAGGGGTAATGCTTGATCCATCAAATTCAATTGCTTGGAAGCATTTTAATTATATACATCAAGATTTTGTAGCTGAAAGTCTAAATGTGAGATTGGGTCTCTGAATTAATGGATTTCAGCCATTTGGGCAATCTGGACAATAGTCTTCAACATGGAAAGTGATAGTGACACCTTATAATTTGCCTCAGTGATTGTGTATGTAGTAGCAATATATGTTTTTATCAATATTGGGTCCAAAGCCAAAAAATCTGAAAGACATGCTAGATGTTTTCTTACAGCCTTTGATTGCTGAGATAAATCATTTGTGGGATGTTCGCGTGGATACAGAAGATATCTCAAAGAAGAAAAATTTCATTATGCGGGAAGCCCTTATGTGGATGGTAAGTGATTTTTCTACATGATCAGTGTTGTCTGGCTGGAGTACTGTAGGATGATTCCCATGCCAGTATTGCATGACAAATTCTGATGCATTTACCCTCAAATTTAGTGGTAAACAATCATGGTTTGATAACCATCATAAGTTCCTACCTAAGAATCATCCATTTCGAAGAAATAGAACTGCATTTCAAAAAAATAAAATTGTGATGACATTTGCACCAATAGTTCATTTAGGAGATGATATTATGACAGAGATTCAGAGCTGAATGCATCAGAATTGGTAGGAGGAAACGTAGTATATATTCGGGACTTGCCCTATTGGAAGTCCAATTTAATTCGGCATAACTTAGATGTAATGCATATTGAAAAAAGTTTGTTTGACAATGTTTTCAATACTGCCCATAATGTAAATGGAAAAACAAAATACACTTTAAAATAAAGACAAGAGCTGAATGATTACTTTCGCAGTCTTGAATTAAAGCTGAATGAAGCAACAGAAAAATTTCCTAAAGTTTGCTACACACATTGATAAGAAGGCAAGGCAAATATTATGTGAATGAGTTAAAAATTTGAAATTCTCTGATGGATATGTGTCAAATATGGGTAGATGCATGGATTGAAGAATCTTAAGTTATTTGGAATGAAAAGTCATGACTATCATGTATTTATGTAGATATTAATACCAATTGTATTCCGTGAATTTCTTCCCCTATGTGTTTGGAAGGTCCTTATAGAACTTAGTTTGTTTTTTAAATAGCTTACTACAACTACAATCAAATAGATAACATGGTGAGGGTGGAGAATGACATTCCACTTATTATTTGTAAGCTTGAACGGATATTCACACTAAGTTTTTTTGACTCAATGGAGCATTTGCCGGTCCATTTGGCATATGATGCAAGGATAGCAAGGCCAATGCAATACAAGTGGATGTATCCTTTTAAGAGGTAAATACATATAATTTGTTGTGTATTATTTTCTTGTACATAAAGTAATATTGTAATTTAATATAATTGAAATCTAACAATATGTTTGTAGGTAATTTCGTAAGTTTAAATTGAATGTTAGAATCAAGGTAAAAGTTGAAGGTTCAATTTGCAATGTATATTTAGTAGAAGAAGCATCATCATTTTGTTCTTATTATTTTGAGGCTCATGTCAATACAAAGAATAGAAATGTGCCTCGTAATGATGAATGTCTTGTGATGGTAGAAAATTATTCTGTGAACATACTATCTATCTTCAAGAACTATGGAAGAGCATTTGGAAGAGCAATGAAAAGTTGTATGACAAATGAAGAGTACAAAGCAAACTAAAATTATATTTTACTTAATTATGAGGAGGTTGCACCATATATTGAGTATGTATACCCAAAATGATTGCAGGTTTAATCATCATTTAATTTTATCTTTAATAAGAATTATTAAAAATTGATATACATTTTTTCTCTTTTTATATTTGTGTAGTATTTATGTTGAGCTGTTAAAATATAGGCAACCTACAATTTTCTGCAATGATGTCGATTATATGCTAAAAACTGAATTTGCTAATTGGTTCAAACATTATGTGAGAATTATTATGTTTTAAATTTTTAATTATTTAATTTATTAGCATCTTTTATTTTTTAATATCAATTTTTTAATTTATGTCACAGGCAATTGATCCTTCAAATGGAGATTCAAATATTTTCATTCAGAATCTAAGTAAAGGCCCGTTTAGATATGTGACAACTTATCCTGGGTATTTCTTTAATGGATAAAAATTTCATACAATCAGACATGGTTCTTTTAAAACAACAATGAATAGTGGTGTATGCATTAAAGGCACATGTTATAGTGTAAATGAGATTGATTATTATGGTCAACTCAAAGAAGTTATTATGTTAGAGTATCTTGGAATCGAAAATAATAGGATTGTATTATTTAAGCGTGAGTGGTTTTATCCTACACGAAATGTTGTCTCAATAATTCATTTGGATTAAAACTAATCAATATTAACCATAAACATAGATATAACCTATATGAGGCATTTATTATGGCAATTCAAGCTGCTCAAGTATATTATTATACATATCCGAGTTTATCTCGTGATAAGAGTGATTGGTGGGTGATTTGCAAAATCAAAGCTCGTTCAAAATTTGAAATACCAACATTACAACAAAGAAGTACAGACTTAGATAAAGCACCGACATTCCAGGAAGATGACATGAATAATATTAAACCTGTGAATATAAATGAAGATCCATAAAATTTATGCGACTCAAATGGTGGCATAATAGAAATTGAAGATGATTAATTTCTATCTGAAGATGAGTTCGAACTTCTATCGGAATCAGACGAAATATCAGAAGATCCTTTGGAGGATGACAGTGATGCCGATAAATAAATTGTTATAATTTTATTATAATATAAAACTATCAATGACTTTTTATATTTTATTGAAATCTATTGGTGTGTTTTATTCTAAAATGCATGCATGTTTATCATATCTCTATTGTTTGTTCTATGTTTTATTCTGTACAGCAGATAGTGCCTAAACGACATGGCAGTGGTGGAGCAGGACATGGACACAGAAATGAACCAAATTCATCTAGTATGTTACATCATATTGCATAATCAGTACCATCTCATAGACACCATATCTAGACTTCAACATCACAATCACCATCTTCATTTCTATCACCATCATTGAGACCTATACTATCACCTTTATCAAATGTAAGCCCACCACCCATTATGCTTCCAACACACACTTTCGATCCATCTCTATCTTCTACACCACATTTTACACCTTTCCTCATTTACAAAACCAACGATATCATCAAATGTTGTGCCTTCTTCTATAGTTAGTGCAATGTTAGAAATTGAGATTGTAGATGGAAGGTAAAAGAAATATCTAAAAATGGCTTGAAAAAAAAATTTTAATGTTTCTGTTAGTGGTTTATTTATATTGTTATAATTTGCTTGTTTTCAATGTTATTTATTTATTTGTACAGTTTTATTCTATCTCACAAGTGTTCTACTATAATTACAAAGTCTTTCAAGAAAATAGCTGATTCTAAAGCTTTCTCCTGGAAAAAAATTTCTGAATCAATAAATGAGTCTTTTTTTAATGACTTTTAGGTAAAAATAACAAAATAAAAGCATTGAAAAATAAGTATCAAATTACTTAACTATTATGTTGGTTATTATTCAAGTAGTAAATAATTGCATTCTTGTTGTTAATATAAATTTTTTTGTGAATTTTTTATATATAAAATCAGTGCACATGGGCTCCCAAATTTGATGGAAATATTAAGTCATTACGGAAGATCAAAACTGCTCAATGATATTCTCATTTTGTCCATAAATTGAAGAATATGAAATAAAGACCTGATTTTATATCCGAGGATGACTAGCCTGAGTGGCTTAAGTATTGGGAGGAACCAAATGTGAAGAAAAAATCAGATATTGCTAGCAAAAATCGACTAAGTGAGGTAGCTGGACTAGGTACAAAAATTTAACGACACACAGGAGGGTCAAAGTTGAGCATTGAGCAAGCTCGAGATATGGTACAATTTTAAAATTTTAAACATTTATATATTTAGTGGTTGTCCTTATAGTCCAATAAATCAAATATGCATAGTTTTATTAATTTTGTTAAATTTTTTGATCATTTATTTTTTAATAACTTAATAAAAACATATTCTAGGCTGGAGAATTAGGTCGAGATCCATATTTTTATGAGATTTGCAAGAAGATGCATGTGAGAAAGTGGATTGTCATTTTGTTGATAACAAGTCTAAGATGATTTCTATAAGAACTTGTAATATTAATAAGATTTTACAATTCTATAGTACATTTTAAAAATTATTTGGAATGCAAAATATTTATTTTATTTTTGTATATATAGAATAGTATTTTTCACTATTTTATATCAGGACCTAATGGAGGAACATGCGACAGCTGCTCATCAACAAGTTGAGGGTTCTATGGATCTTAAAATAAGTGACTATGATCCTATTTATTTGGAGACCATAAGAAGCAGTGAATGTACGGAAGTGGCTCGAATGGAGTGGCATTTTCTTGTAATTTTTTTGTAGCAGTCGAAGGGAGTGGATGAGGTGGTTGAACAACAAGCAATGGAAACAAATGAATGTTTTGTAGTTATGGAGATTGAAATAAAAATGAAGGATGAGCAGATATCTCAATTGAATGAAGAAATATATGAAAGTAAAGAAAAGAAGGATGAGCAGATATCTCATTTGAAAATAGTAATATATGAAATTAAAAAAAAGAAGGATGAGTAGATATCTTATTTGAAGGAAGAAATATATGAAATTAAAGAACTGAAGGATGAGCAGTATACTAATTTGTTGGAAGAAATACATGAAATTAAAGAAATGGACGATGAGTTGAAAGAAATTAAGAATGTAATGCAATAGTAGATGTCCTATATGGAAACACAGTTAGCGGAATTGGTGCAATAGATAGCATTCCGAGATCCAGCTACAAAACCTCGTAGGTGAGGCTACCATTCCCTATAAATTATGAGGATGATTTAATATGAGAATTATTTCTGAACTGTTATTTATTTTTGTCTGTGTAGCAAATAAATATGATATTTTTTTGCAGGTTTTATTTTTTTTTATTCTGGTTTTGTTGTTTGCTTTTTCAATTAGCCTAACTATGAATCTTTGCATGACATATTATTTGAGACACTTGAAAAAATTCTAATTCAAAGTATTCAGACATTGCCACGATCCTTCCAATGCATGGGTCCCATATTTACCGATTTCAGTTTTATCAAAAGGAGGGCTAGCTTATTTTATTTTTATTATTCCTAAAACATTTAATTTTTGCACTCTCTTTCTCTCTAAACATAATTGGACATATTTTGGATTTTTTTGAAAATGTATGACAATCAACTTTAATTTATATTTGTTTATGACAATAATAATTATTTTTATATAACTGTGAAAATGTTTGTGTGCCTCCAAATTTTTTGGGTAGAGTTTTAGCCTATTATAAGTATGTAAAAGCCTATATTTACTAGTGGAAGCAGTGGCAGTGGTGGCAGCGATGGTCGCAGCACCAGCAGTACTAGTAGAGGCGGTAGTGACAGCAGTTGCAGTAGCTGTAGCGATGGCAATGGCAGCGGTGGTGGTGGCGGCAGCGGCAGCGACGTCAGTAGTGGTGGCAGCGGCATCAGATGTGGTGGCTGCATCAGCGGCAACGGCGGCATTGGAGGTAGCGACGGCATCAGTGTTAGTGGCTACAGCAATGACAATAGTGGCAGTGACGGCGGTGGCAGTAGGACTGGTAGTAGTGGCATCAATGGTAGTGGCAGCGGTAGTGGCGGTAGTGGTAGGAGCAGCAGCGACAGTGGGAGCAGTAGGAATGGCAACAAATGTAGTATATACGTACCTATATAGTTAGTATATACATACAAATAATAGTATTGTTTTTTATGAACATATATACTGAGTATATATGTACGGATAATATTGTAGTTTATATGTACATATACTACAGTGATATATGTACAAGTGAAATGCTAGTATATATGTACATATTTACTATAGTGATATATATTTATCAAAATATAGTTCTTTTTATTTATTTTGATTTGAATGAGTGGTATAAATTTATTACAGATATGGTACCGCATTGTTTACCATACTAAGCTTGAATAAGTGAATGGATTTTTCAACATACATGATGCACCATGACTCGGATAGCTTTTTCGTAGCAGAAAGTTGGTGATCAGATGAGCAGAGGAAGAGAAAGCAATGTCAATGCATTGATAGATTATACTTTATGCATAGTCGGTAGATACAATGATTAATAAGATGTAATATAATTTTGTTATTTTTTTGTTTTAGTTTTTTAAAAATTGTATTAGAATTAGTTATTAAATAAATTTTTTTTGTTAAATTTAAAATTTCATTTATAGTTTCTGTTTTTATTCAATTTAAAATAAAAATAGTAAATTATTTAATTAAATCTTTTTTGAAGCTGTATGACATTCAACTTTAATTTGTGTTTGTTCATATCTATAATAACTATTTTTATATATCTGTGAATATGTTTATGTATTTCCGAAATTTTTGGGTAGATTTTTAGCCTATTATATGTATGTTAAAGCCTATTATCACTAGTGGTAGCGGCGGCAGTAGTGATGGTGGGAGCAGTGATGGTGGCACTGCCGACAGCAGAGAGGCGGTAGCACCAGAAGTAGTGGCAGCATTGGAAGTGGTGGCAACAATGGCAGAGGCGGCAGTGTCGACATCGGCAGTAGTGGCCGTGGCTGTAGCAGCATCGGTAGCGGCGGCAGTGGTAGTTGTGGTAGCTGAGGCATTGAGTGGCAACACCGGCAGCGAGGGCATTGCCGGTAGAAGTAGTGGTCGTAGTAGTAGTGGCATTATCAGCAGTAGCAGCAGTGGCTGTGATGACAGCAGTGGTAGTGGTAGAGGCGGCAGCAAATGCGGCGGCAGCAAAGGCGGCAGCAGTAGTGATAGTGGAGGTGTCGGCAGTGGCGATGGTAGCAATGGCAGCTATGGCGGTAGTGCCATCAGTGAGAGAGGTGGGAGTATAGGCGGAGGCAGTTGCGGAAATAGTGGCAGTGGTGGTGGTGGCAGTAGAGGTGGCGACACCGGCGGCTACAATGAAGGTAGTAGCAGTAGAGGCGGCATTGTCAGCAGTAGCGGTAGTAGCGGTAGTAGTGATGGTGGGATAGTGGAAGCGGTAGTAGCGGGAGCAGCTGCAAGGGCGAAAGCGATAGTGGGAGTAGCATCAACATCAACAAATATAGTATATATGTATGAATAAAGTCAGTATATACGTACATATAATACTGCTGTATTTAATGTACATATATACTGAGTATAATTGTACTAACTATATATTTACACATAATACTGTATTTTTTATGTACATATACTATAGTAATATATGTAACCATAAAATGCTAGTATATATTTACATATATACTGGAGGATTATATATATTATCAAAATATAACTCTCTTTTTATTTTAATTTGACTGAATGGTTTAAATTTCATAAAGAGATGATACCGTATTGTTCATCATACAAAGCTTGTATAAGTGATGTGATTTTTTACTAGACATTAAGTGTTGTGACTCAAATAGCATTGTCGCACTAGAAAAATTGTGATTAGAGGAGCAAAGGGACATAAAGCAATGTCAATGAATGAATATTTTATACTTTACGCACTATCGATAGATACATTGATTAATAAGATGTAATAAAATTTTATTAATTTTTCATTTCAATAATGTAAAATATTGAATTAGAATAAGTTATTAAATGATTTTATTTTTTATTTTTTATAAATTATGTATAGTTTTATTTTTTATTCAATTTGATATAAAAATATTAAATTATTAAAATATTTATTATAAATATCTATAGTTTCATTTTTTATAAATTAGAATCTGGAAATAGTATTGAAATTAAAATTGCAAGTGAAAAATCTCTTGCTAAATTAGCAAGTGAAAAAACCCTTGCTAAAATAGCTAGGGAAAATTCCTAAGCTAATTTAGCAAGGAAAATCTTTATTTTAGCAATGAATTTTTCCGTCGCTAACTTTATTTAGCTAGGGATTATTTCTGCTGCTAAAATTTATCGACCAACACTTTAGCTTTGGAAATATTTCATCATTATTTTCGTTTAGCGATAGAAAATCTAATTTAGCTTGCAAATTTAGCTAGGGAATTTATCTTTTTTAGCAATGGATTTTCCATCGCTAAATTTTTAGCTCGGGACAATTTCCCTCGCTAAATTTTAGCGACAAGCACTTTAGATAGATAACCGATCCCTCGTTAATCCATCGTTATATCCCATTTAGCGTCGCAAAATTCCTATTTAGCTAGGGAATTGTCCCTAGTTATATGAGATTTTTCTTGTAGTGATATAATTAAATATAACTATATTTGTATCTATGTATACATATATGTATTCATATAATTTAATCTATATATTTATTTATAACTTTGTATATATGTATGTATAACTACTTATAACTACTTGTATGAATATTTTTATATATAATTATTTGTTGAACTATATATAACTCTAATTTTAATTATTTATACTATAAGTATAAGAACATATAGAGGTTCTCCTCCCTCTCCGGTAACCATCTCTTGCGGTCTATTGATTATATTTCTTTCTCTCATCAGACCTCTTTACTGGCATATGACAAAGGATTTGAGATTTAGTGAAAGAAATGGGATTTACATTCACAAAGCTGTTCAGCAGGTTATTTGCGAACAAGTAGATGAGGATTTTGATGCTAAGTCTTGATGTTGGCGGAAAGAAAACCTTTCTGTATAAGTTAAAGCTTGGTGAAATTTTCAACACAATTCCTACTATTATATTCAATGTAGAGACTTTTGAATACAAAAGCATTAATTTCACTGTGTTGGATGTTGGGGGTCAAGACAAGATTTGCCTTTTCTAGAGGGATTACTTCCAAAATACCCAAGGTCTCATATTTTTAGTGGACAACAAAGACAAAGATCAAGTTGTTGAAGCTAGAGATGAGTTGTAGAGGATTCTAAACGAGACAAAGCTTCGAGATATAGTTTTTCTGGTGTTTTCCAATAAGCAAGATCTTTCCAATGCGATGAATGCAGCTGAAATTTTTGACAAGCTGGGACTTCACTCTCTTCTCCAATGCCATTGGCACATTCATAGCACCTGTGCTACCTCTGGCAAGGGCCTCTACGAGGGTCTTGATCTGCTTTTCAATTACATTGCCAGTAAGTCATAAACAATTTTAACAGGATGAGGCTAACTTTGTTGACATATCTAGATGTGGATCTAATCTTTGCCTATTTTGCTTGAGTTTTGTTCTGTTATGTGGATGGCATTATTTGTTTCTATGGGGATTCAAATTGTATTTATATTTATATATTGCATGCATAAAATACAAGACTGCATTTACATTGTTTTGATATGTTATAATTCGAATTTTTTTGTTTTTTGTTCTGTGTTTTTTTGCCATTGGATCCCAAAGGTATAAGAACTTATAACTATAAATAATTGTCTTTGACTATATGCATAACTATAAAATATTATATATAACTAAATTTAAAAATATAATAAACAACATATATTTAATATATATTTTTATATATTAGTATATAAAAATGTATTTTACCATATATATACCTATAGATAACTATATGTATACATATATAAAATTATATAAAATATATATATATACCTACATGTATAAATATAAGTATAACTATATATGTAACTATATATATAACCACATGTAACTATATTTATAATTACATATATAGCAACATACAAAATTATGTTTAACTTTATGTGTATAACTATATATAAATATTTGTATAATTATATATAAATATTTGTATAACTATATAACACTTTATATAATTAAATATAACTATATTTGTAACTATGTATATATTTATGTAAATCTATATATTTAATTATATTTTTTATTTTTATGTATAACTATTTGTATGAATATATTTATATATAACTATATGTTTAACTATATAAAAATACTTATAGCTATATAATAGATGTATAAGAACATATAACTATAAATAATTGTATCTTAATATATGTATAACTATAAAAGCTTTATATATAACTATATTTAAATATATAATTTACAACTTATATTTAATATACATTTGTATATATTAGTATATAAAAATGTATTTTACTTTATGTATACCTATACATAACTATATGTATAAATATATAAAATTATATGAATAAATATATATACCTACATTTATAAATATAAGTATACCTATATGTGCAACTATATGTATAACTATATGTATAACCACATGTAACTATATTTATAATTACATGTATAACAACATACAATATTATGTTTAACTATATGTGTATAACTATATATAAATATTTGTAAAACTAAATAAAAATTTATATAATCACATATAACTATATTTTTAACTATTTATTCATATATGTATACGTATATTTAAATCTATATATTTGTTTATAACTTTGTTTATATTTTTGTAAAACGAAATATAACTACTCGTATGAATATATATAACTAAATGTTTAATGATATATAATTTTTATAACTATACATATTATATGTATAATAACATATAACTATAAATAATTCAATTTTACTATATGTATGACTATAAAAAATTAATACATAACTATATTTAAATATATAATTAACAACATATATTTAATATACATTTTTATATATTAGTATAAAAAATGTATTTTAGTATATCCATACCTATACATAACTTCATGTATAAATATATGAAATTATATGACAAAATGTATATACATACATGTATAAATGTAAGTTTAACACTACGTGTAACAATATGTATAACCACATGTAATTATATTTATAATTCTATGTATAAAAACATACAATATAATGTTTAACTATATGTATATAACTATATATAAATATTTGTATAACTTTAAAAAACTTTATATAAATATAACTTTATTTTTAATTATGTATACACATATGTATACATATATGCAAATCTATATAATTGTTTATAACTTTGCATACATTTATGTATATCTATTTATAACTACTTGTGTGCATATATCTATATATAAGTATATGTTTAACTATATGTATCTTTTTATAACTACATTTACTATATGTATACTAACACATAATTATATATGGGATAATACCAATTTGTTGCACTACCTTGAAATTAAATGACAAAAGATATAATTCAACAATATGTAAGCACATAGCATGAGAATGTCTGTTGGTCACGCTCATATATGGTATAAAACAAATAAAGGTCGTACTCTTACCTAATCCTAGCCCTTGGGTCTCAGGCTCATATATGAACTTATGTATTACAAAAGATGTAATATTTAATAGGTTTGTACTGGAGAAATTTTGTTTTCTTTTATGTAATTCCTCATTCTAACACTACATTCTTTGTGTGTTCTCTCTCTCTCTTTCTCTCTTTAATTCTTTATGTGTCATTCTCTTCCTCTTTTTTTCTATGTCACTCTTTCTCTCTATTGATATTTTCTTTCTCACTCTCCTTTCTTCCTTGTTCTCTCTCTCTTTCTCCCTCTCTCTCTCTCCCTCTCCCTCTCTCTCCCTTTTTCCATTTCTCTCTCCCTGTCCCCCCCTTTTCTCTCTCTCTCTCTCTCTCCCTCTCCCCTTTCTCTCTCTCTCCCTCTCCCTATCTCTTCATTTCTCTGCCTCTCTCTCTCCCCACCTTCTCTCTCTCTCTCTCTTTCTCTCACCCTCTCCCCCTTCAATCTTTAAATGTCTTTCATCATTGTTGTACTTTCTTGTTCATTATCATTTTTGCTCCCTTTATATAGTATTACCATGATATCTATTAATCTTTATCATCCTAATAATTTAGCCTGTGCATGTAGATGAAGATATACAAAATTTATGTGAATCATGGTGGCAAAATAGAAATTGAAGATGATCAATTTCTATCTGAAGATGAGTTCGAACTTCTATCGGAATTGGACGTAATATCAGAAGATCCATTGGAGGATAACCGTGATGCTGATAATTAAACTATTATAATTTTATTATAATATTAAACTATCAAAGACTTTCTATATTTTGTTGAAATCTATCGGTGAGTTTTATTTTAAAATACATCTCTATTATTCATTATATCTCTATTATTTGTTCTATGTTTTATTTTGTACAGTAGATGGTGTTTAAAAGACGTGGACGTGGTGGAGGTGGATGTGGACGTAGAAATGAACCAAATTCATCTAGTATGTTACATCATGTTACAAAATCTGAACCATCTCATACCCACCATATCTAGACTTCAACATAACAATCACCATCTTCATTTCTATCACCATCACCATCACCATCATTGAGACCTCTACTATCACCTTTATCAGATATAAACCCACCACCCATAATGCTTCCTGCACACACTTTTGATCCATCTCTATCTTCTACACAACATTTTACACCGATAGTTCCCCCATTTACAAAAGCAATGGCATCATCAAATGTTGTGCCTTCCTTTGCAGTCAATGCCATGTTAGTAATTGAGATTGTCGATTAGAGGTAAAAGAAATATGTAAATATGACTTGAAAAAAATATTTTGATGTTACTGTAAGTGGTTTTTTTATATTGGTATGATTTTCTTGTTTTCAATGTTATTTATTTATTTGTACAGTTTTATTCTACCACACAAGTATTTGATATAATTACAAAGTCTTTGAAAAAAATGGTTGATTCTAAAACATTCTCCTGGAAGAAAGTTTATGAATCGACAAAAGAGTATTATTTTAATGACTTTCAGGTAAAAATAACAAAACAAATGCATTGAAAAATAATTATCTAAATACTTAACTATTATGTTGGTTATTATTCAAGCAGTAAATAATCATGTTATTGTTAATATAAATTTTTTTGTGATTTTTCTATATAAAGAATAAGTGTACATGGGCACCCAAAATTGATGGAAGAATAAAGTCATTATGGGATATCAAAGCTACTCAATAGTATTCTAATTTTAACCATAAATTGAAGAATATGAAAGAAATGCCTGATTTTATATCTGAGGATGACTGGCCTGTGTGGCTTAAGTATTGGGAGGAGCTAGATGTGAAGAAAAAATTAGATATGGCTAGCAAAAATCGATAAAGTGAGGTAGCTGGAATAGGTATTAGGAATCTGTCGAGACACAGGAGGGTCAAAGTCGACCATTGAGCACACTCGAGATTTGGTAGAATTTTAAAAATTTAAACATTTATATAATTAGTGGTTGTCCTAATAGTCCAATAATTCAAATCTCAACATGGTTTTATTAATTTTCTTAAATTTTTTTATCATTGTTTTTTAATGACTTAATAAATTCATATTCTAGGCAAGAGAATTGGGTCGAGATCCCAATTTTTATGAGATTTTCAGGATGATGCATGTGAAGAAAGTGGATGGACAGTTTGTTGACAAGTCTCAGATGATTGCTTTAAGAATCTGTTATATTAATAAAATTTTATAATGCTACAGTACATCTTGAAAGTTGTTTGGAATGCAAAATATTTATTTTATTTTATGTATATCTAGAATAGTATTCTCTCTATTTTATATCATGAACTAATGGAGGAATGTCTGATAGCTGCTCATCAACAAATAGAGGGTTCTTTGGATCTTCAAACATTTGATTATGATCCTATTTATTTGGAGACCATAAGAGATCGTAAGAAGCAGCGAGTGATAAACAGATAGATAAAAAGATATTAGATAGACGGATAGATAGATAGATATAAAGACAAATAGATAGATTGATAGAATGATAAACAGATAGACTAATAGATAGGCAGATAAATAGACATTTAGTTAGACATATGGAAAATAGATTTAAAGGCAAATTAATAGACAATTTGATAGATATATTAATAGACATACTGAAAGATAGATTGATAGATAGATTGATAGACATATTGAAAGATAGATAAACAAACAGATAGATAGACAGAGTGATAGAATGATAGATAGATAGACATATAGAAAGATAGATATATAGACATATAGATAGATATACAAATAGATAGACAAATAGATAAACATAAAGATATACAGATAGTTAAATAGACTGATAGATCAAAATATATACAGATGGATAGACATATAGATAGACAGATAGATAGATAGACAGATAGATAGATAGACATATATAGATAGAAAAATTTGATGATAGATATACACACATTTTGATATGCATATATACATATAAATACACAAAGAGATAGATAATCATATAGACAGATAGAATGATAGAATGATAGATAGAAAGACCGATAGAAAGATAGATAGAAAGATAGATAGACTGATAGACTAACAGGTAAATAAATAGATTACAATTAGATCGACATATAGATTAATAGACAGATATGATGATACAAAAAAGATAGCTTGATAGACAGACAGATAGACTTATAAATAGAAAGATAGATAAACAGATAGAGAAATAGATAGATATACATAGAGATAGTTGGATAGAAAGATAGATAAATAGACAGACAGAAAAGATAGAGAGATATACACACAGATAGAAAGACAAATATATAAATATATACAGATTTTGATACACAGATAGATATACACATAAATAGGCATGTGGAGAAAGAGAGAGAATTAGATAGACAGATTAACATATAGATAGAGGTGTCAAATGGGCCGGGCTGGGCCGGCCCGATTTATAAGGGCACGTTCGTGCTACCGTGCCGGGCACGGCACGGTTACTATACCATGCCGGGCCAGGCACGACACGGTTTAAAAACATGCGGGCCCGGCCTGGCCATACAGGCCGGGGCAGAGGCAGACCCGAGACTAAAAGGCAGGCAGAAATTTTTTTTTTTTTAATTTTATATATTGTAATGCTTAAGTGTACAGTATTAAATATAAATATTTTTAAAAATGTTAAATAAAAATTAAATAAAAAAACAAAGTTTAGAAATTTTTTTTATCAAATTCAAATAAGATTAACTTTTATTATATTTATTAATTCTATATTAAAGTTATTAATTTTTAAAATAAAATTTAAATCGTAAAAAAAAATAAATCAATACATTATGTTAGTAAAAATAAAAATTAAAAAAAAATTAACAAAACAAATGAAAAATTACCAATCATCCATTTGAAACTGATAGTCCGAACAAAACAAGTATAAGTTTCAACACAACGTACAAACAAAGCGTACAAATACAATCAATAAAAAAAACATTGAAAACAAAAAAACAGTAAATCATCATCAATCGTCAATCAGCATATCATGAGAATCATCAGCCGCAACATCAAGATCAGTATCATATGGATCATCGTCATCGGCAATCAACTCCTCCGCCATTGTAGTGGATGTGGATGCGACTGTAGTGTCTGTCCCAGTACCGGCTCCAGCACGATCATGGATTCTAAACCTCGATTCCTCCCAATCCCTCAAAATGCCAAGGCCTCAACCATATCTGGACGTAATCTTGATCTCCTATCCGAAATCACGTTCACTGCAACAGAAAAAGCAGACTCCGATGCTACGCTCGACACCGGAGGAGTCAGTAGATCCCGTGCCATCCTAGATTGCACAGGAAATGTGGATTCATATGATTTCCACCACTGTAATAAATCAAGATTCTTAGTATCGGAATGTGATAGGATTAAGCAGTAATCGGTATCTAAGTATCGAGACAGCTCGCTCCTATGTGATGGTCCACCCCTACGTTTCCCCCTCGCTAGCTGAATGGAATAATCGTCATCTCCGAACAAGGTATCAATGTCCGTAATCACAGTCTCACCACCACAACCACCATACCTAGTATCGTAGTATGTGAATATGTCAGTCAACTTCTCGTGAATGAACCCTTCAGGTGGCTCTTCCAGGTTCATGCACGAGGAAATGAAAGTCAGGGTGTTTTCTACCCCTTCCACCTTAGCCCTAGGGTCCATGCATGCAGCGAGGCAATAAAGAGATGGAACGGTAGACCAGTACTTCAAGTACTTGGTCTTCATCTCTGCAACCATATGGCTAAGCGTCGGGTCAGCTCGATACTTTCTAAATATGCTACTAATGTTGCATATGCACCGGAGTGCAATGAAAGTGGTGGGCATATAAACCGACGAACACATGTTCGTCGTGTCATAAAATATCTTCAGAAATTTCATAAATGAAATTTCTGAAGCCCAGTCAGTGTCGTCAATAATAAGTTCGTCACTCTTACTATTGATGTAGTCGAATATCACGTGTTCGTATCCAACACATGATTCCAACATCAGGTACGTGTAATTCCAACGATGTCTCACATCCGATTGGAATTTCTTCTTCTTAAGATTCGTAGACAAACAGAGACTATCAAACTCTTGTTGTCTGCGAGGAGTGTGAATATACTTTAGTGCATTGCGTATATTATCTAACGTGGGGGAACACACCTTCATACCCACTTGAACAATCAGGTTAATCACGTGACACATGCATCTGACATGAAAGATCTTTCCTAATTGTGCGTCTCTAATATTCCTAACAAACATATTGATCGCTACTCCATTATTAGAAGCGTTATTGTATGTGACACTAAAAATTTTATTTTGAATTTTATATTCCCTAAAGATTTTCATCATACACTCAAAAATGGCCGGGGCATCATGATGATGAAGAATCTCAGTGAATCCTAAAATTTTTTTATTGATTGTCCAGTTAGAATCTACATAGTGACTTGTGAGACATGCATAAGAAGAATCATCGTGACTTGTCCATATATCGGACGTCACGGACACCACTCCACTATATGCCATAAATTCCCTAATTATTTTTTGTTTTTCTAACTTATATATCTTTAGTATGTCATTCCTAGATGTGGACCTATGAATCCTACAATAGGAAGGCTGAAAATAAGTCTGCATGATGCGCACTACCCTTGGATCTTCCGAAAATCTGATCCGAAGACCCATCAATGTGATGAGCATGGCCATGCCATCCCTACCCAACTCGCTGGAGTATAAGAAGGGAGTAAACTTTGAGACTGAACTCGATCCAGTCTAAAAAAATGTAGTGCCAAGTTGGGTTTGCCTAGGTTCTAAGGGTCCATGTTTTTTGGTGCATAATTTGGCATGCCTCTTAAGGTGCCCAGTCCCAAATGAACTCTTGCATGTTAATAATCTCATACAATATTTGCACTGTGCCATTTTTTTTTCCTCACCCCTAACATTTTTTTGTGTTATGATTTTAAAATGAGTCTAAACTACAGAAGTCTTCCTAGTTTTTTGTTTTTTAGAACTTTGGGTTGAGACGATTGGAGAAACCAAAGTTTCAGTAGCCTCAAACCTCTGTGTAATATTTTCATTTTCCAAATTTAAATACATGTCAGGGGTATTTGTCATTTTTATGATTTTTATTTTTCCTAATTTTTTTCTAGAGAGAGAAACTATAGAGAGATAATGTATAAAAAAACATAAAATAAATTACCCGGTAAAAGCAGTGAGGTCGGTCACGTGCACGGTGCAGAGCATGAAGCTCTAATGTTCAAAACTCAAGTCGAGTTTCATGAAAATCCAAGCCGAAAGCAAAATCTCTAGGCCCAAGAGAGAGATGCACGGTTTATGTGAGAGAAAGAGAGTTTTGAGAGGATATATGTTTTTGAAAAACATAAATGTTATAAGGAGGGAAGTAGGATTTATAGATTAAAGACATTAATTTTGTGTTATAAAAAAAGATATTTTTTTTATTTTATTGAAACTTTTAATAATTATTTAGGGGCAGAATCACGAGGACCGTTGGATTTCTGCCTCTTAGCGGCATGGACTGGGCGAATCCAACTGGTCAGATTAATACAGTATTTGAATATTTGCTTCTCGTTGGGAATTGGGATTGGGTTGGGAGTCGGGACCGCGGGACCGGTCCAATCTGACCGGATCCACGGTCTTTTTTTCGGGAGGGGCCAGGTCACGCCCACGCGTGGGCGCATGAAACCGGCACGGGAAGAACCCGTGCCGGCGTGCCGAGCCAGGCACGGCACAGCCCGGGCCAGGCACGGCACGGCCCGGGTCAGGCACGGCACGGCACGCGCCAGGCACGGCACGGCACGCGCCAGGCACGGCACGGCACGGCTCGTGCCTAACTCGGGAACGGCACGGGCCCAGGCACGGTTTTTTAACATGTCGTGCCCCGCGCCGGGCCGGGCCGGCCCGGCCCGGTTGACACCTCTACATATCGATTAGCAAATCGATAGATAAATAGATAGATATTTCTGGAATCATATAAACAAACATATAAATAGATATATATACAGATATATATATATATATATATATAGTTATTGATTGATTAAATAATAGATAGTCATATATATAGATAGTTAGATAGATAGATAGATAGATAGATAGACATATATATAGAGATAGAGAGATAGATAGACA
>JAREIK010002042.1:671125-741485 GCA_029783825.1 Sapria himalayana
ATAGATAGATAGATAGACAGACAGACAGACAGATAAATAGATAGACAGACGGACAGATAGATAGATAGACATACAAAAGGATATAAAGTTAGATAGATAGATAATTAGATAGATAAATAGATTAATAGTTAGATAGATAAATATAAAGATAGATAGATATATAGAAAGAAAGACAACAAAACTGAACAACATATAGATAGATATATAGATGACACATAGATAGATAAATAGATAGACAAAAAGATAGAAAGATTGAAAGAAAGAAAGAAAGATAGATAGATAAGTAGATTGGTAGATAGATATAGATAGATACATAGATAGATGTATAGATAGATAGATAAAAATATAAATAAATAAATACATAGATATATAAATAGATAGATAGATAGATATATATATATATATACACATATACACAGATAGATAAATTAATAGATATATAGATAGATAGATAGATAGACATAAAGATAGATAAATAGATAGACATGCAGATATATATATATATATATATATATTATTAGAAAGATTGATAGCTATAAAGAAATAAAAAAAAATATATAGATAGATAGTTAGATCAATAGAAAGTAGATATAGATAGATAGATAGATATATAAAAAATATATATATTTATATAGATTGATCGATATATAGATAGGTAGAAAGATATATTGATAGATAGATAGAATGATTTATAGATAATTAAATAGATATACATATAGATAAATAGAAAGATAGATTTCCAGATAGATAAATATATAGTCAGATAGATAGGCAGATGGATAGATACATAGGTAGCTAGATAGAAAAATAAATAGATATTTTGATAGCTAGATATATAGATAGATAAAAAGCTAGCAAGCTATTTAAATAGATAGAAAGACAGAGAGCTAGATCGATAGATAGATAGATAGACAGATAAAGAGATAGACCGATAAGCAGGTTGACAAATAGACAGATAGACAAACAGATAGATAGATAGATATATATATATATATATATATATATTGATATGTAGATAGATAGATAATTAGATAAATAGATATATAGATAGATAGATAGATAGATAAATAGATATATAAATAGGTAGATTGAAATATAGATAGGTAGATAATAGATAAATAGATAGATATATAGAAATATAAAAGTTAGATTAATATATTGATTGAAAGATGGATAGAAAGTTAGATAGCTAGATTGATTGATAGATATAAACATATATAGATAGATATGCAACTAGATAGACTTACATATAGAATAATAGACACATAGAAAAACATACAAATAGATAGGTAGATAGATTGATAGGTAGATAGATATAAAGATAGATGGATGGATAGATAGACTGATAGATAGATAGATTGATTGATTGAAAGAAAGATATGTAGATAAAGAAACAATTTATAGATAGATAGGTGTGTGTGTGTGTGTGTGTGTGTGTGTGTGTGTCTATAGATAAATAGATAGTCAGATCATTATGTAGTCAAATAGTTAGATAGTTAGTTAGATAGATAGAATGACAAATAGGTAGATAGATAGATAGAAAGATAAAAAGGCATAATGATAGATAGATTTATAGAAAGAAATAAAGATAAATAGATATATAGAAATATAGACAGATAAAATAAAATAAGAAAGAAATATAGACAAAAAAATAGATAGATAGATTGAGAGACTAACTAATAAATAGATAGAGATATAGATAGATAAATAGATAGAAACATGGATATATATATATATATATATATAAATAGACAAATATGTAGATATATCAAAACACATATAGTTAGTTAGTTAGTTAGATCTATATATATATATATATATATATATATATATAATTAGAATGATAGTTAGATATATAGATAGATAATTAAAAGTTAGTTCTATAGATTGTTAGATAAAAATATAATCTGATGGATAAATAGAAAGATTAAAAGAAAGTTAGATAGATAGATCAATTGATAGGTTGATGGATAATTAGATAGATAGATAGATTGATTGATCCATAGATAGATAGAAAATAGAAAAAAAGATAGATAGAGGGATCGACATATAAACAAATGTATAATTAATTAGATAGAAATATAGACATATGTATAATTAGATAAATAGATACATAGATAGATAATTATATAGATATATATATATATATATATATATATATATATATATATATAGAGATTGATAAACAACTAGTTAGACAGACATATAGTCAGATAATAGATAAACTGATTTAATGATAGACAAACAGATAGATAGAAAGAAAGAAAGATAGATATATAGATATATAGATATATAAATATTTAGAAATATATACAACTTGATAGATAGACATATAAACATGATAGATATATATACAAATAGATAGATAGATAGATATATAATTCTATTTATATATACATAGGTTGGTAGATAGATAGATATAGAGATGATATATAAAAAGATAAATATATAGATAGATACATAAATATATAATTATATATATAGATAGATAGAGAGATAGATTGATTGATTGATTAATAAATTGATAGATAGATAGAGATATAGATAGACAAATAGTTAGACAAATAAATAGACAAATAGATTGATAGACAAATAGAATGATAGTTAGAAAGATAGATAAATAGATGAATAGACAAATAGATAGACATGAAGATAGATAGACATATAGATAGATAGATATCCACATAGATAAATAGATGAATATATAGAAATATTTATAAATATATAGATAGATAAATAAATAAACATATAGACATATAGATAGACAGATAGGTAGATATATAAACAAATAGATAGTTAGATAGATACATAGATAGATAGATAAACATACAGATAGATTGACAAATAGAAATACAAAAAGGCTAACAGATAAACAAAAATGATAGACATATAGATAGATATATAGATAAATAAATAAATAAATAGATATATAGACATATAAATATACATATAGATAGATAGATAGACAGATAGATATACAAATAGATATACAAATATATATGTATATATATATATATAGACAGATATATTTACTGATAGAAAGAGATAAAGATATATAGATAGACAAACATATATATAGATAGAGAGATATTTAGAAAGATAGATAGTTATATAGATAGATAGACATAAAGATATATAGACAAATAGATAGTCAGATAGATAAACAGATAGATAGATAGTTATATCGATAGATAAACAGATAGATAGACTAACAGATAGTTAGACATATAGATTGATAGATATATAAATAGATATATACATAAAAATACATATTACTAGACTGACTGACTGACTAATAGACATTTAAATATATAGAGAGAAAGAAAGAAAGATAGATATATAGATTGTTAGATAGATAATTAAATAGACATATATAATGGTAGATAGACAGATTGACTGATAGATAGATATATAGATATATAGATAGACAGATAGATATACAAATAGATATACATATAGATAAGTATATTGATAAACAAATTGATATAGATATTGATAGACATTTTGATAGATAGATTGATAGACAGATTAATAGACAAATTGATCGATATATTAATAGATATATTGATACACTAATTGATAGATAGATAGATAGAGAGGTAGATATAAAGATACACATATTTATAGATATATTGATAAACGAATAAATATATAGATTGGTAGAAATATTGAGAGATAGTTGACAGATAGATTGACAGACAGATTGATAGATAGATTAATATAGAGATTCATAGATTGATTGATCAATTGATTAATAAATAGATAGAGAGACAGATAGATAGACAGATAGATAGACAGATAGATAGATAGATAGATAAGTCAATTTTTAGATAGATAGATAGATAGATAGTTTGTTTATTAATAGATAGATAGATAGATAGAATGTTAGATTCATTAATAGAAAAATAGTTAAATAGATAGATTTTTAAATTGATTGATAGCTAGATAGATAGACAAATAGACTAATACATAGACAAATAGATGGATAGATAAATAGATAGACAAATAGATATAATGATAAAAAAAAGAAAGAAAATAATAAATAAATATATATAGATAGATAGACAAATAAATAGATAGATAGATAGATAGACAAACAGATAGATAGATAAATAAATAGATCAATAGACAAATTGATGGACAATATATAGATAGATTAATATATAGATAGATAAATAGTCAGGTTGATAATTAGATTAAAAGATAGAATTAAAGATTAAATGATAGAGAGATCGATAGTTAGATTGATAGACAAATTGATAGAGAGATTGGTAAACAATTTGAGGGATAGATTGATAAATAGATTTATAGATAGATAGATAGACATATATATTGTCATTTAGATAGATAGAGATATATACAAATAGATAGAAAATTGAAAGATTGATATATAGATAGCTTGACAGATAGATATTCATATAGTTAGATAAATAAAAAGAAAGATTAATTTATTAATAAATAGATAGATATATAGACAAATAGATAGATAGATAGACACATGGATAGATAGATAGATAGACAGATAGACAGATAGATAGACAGATAGATAGACAGATAGATAGACAAATATATAAAAGATAGACAAAGAGATAGACAGATAGAAAGATAGATAAATAGATTGATAGACAAATAGATAGACAGACAAATAGATAAACATATAGATAGATAGATATACACACAAATAGACTGACATATAGACTGACAGATAGATAAACAAATAAATAAACTTCTGGATATATAGATAGATAAACAGATAAAGAGATAGACAAATAGATATTCAAATATATAAAAAGATAGACAGATAGTTTGATAGATAGATAGATAGACCGATAAATAGATAAATTGATAGACAGATAGAGAGATAGTTATAGAGAAAGATAGATGAATAGATAGACAAACAAAAAGACATACATATAAACAAAAAGATAGATAGACAAAAAGATAAATAGATAAATTGAAATAAAAACAGGGAGATAGACAGATAGATAGACAAATAGATATATAGATAGATTCATTGATAGATAGACACAAAGACAAATAGATAGAAAAATATATAGAGAGACATATATACAAACTTATAGTCAAACTCATAGAAAATAGATATATTGATATTTATATAGAAAAATTGACATATAGATAAATAGATAGTTAGATAGACAAATAAATAGAGAAATAGATAGTCAGATAGATAGATAAAGATATATATAGTTATATAGATAGATAATTAGATAGTTAGATAGATAGATCGCCAAAAAGATAGGTTGATGATAGTTTGACAAATAGACTAATAGATAAAAAGATAGATAAATAGACAGACAAACTGATTGATAGACATTCAAATAGACAGACAAATTGATTAATTAATTGATAGATAGATAGATAGATAGATAAATAGATATACATATAGATAGGAAGATTGATAGATAGACTTATAGACAGATTGCTCTACATATTGATAGACATTTTGATAGATTAATTGATAGATTGATCGATAGATAAAGATATAGATATATATATATATATATACACACACACACACACACACAAACACACACACACACACATAGATTGATAGATAGATTGATAAAAAAAATCAAGAGATAGATTGGTAGAAAGATTGATAGATATATTGATACATAGATTCATAGAGAGATTCATAAATTGATTGGTTGATTGATTGATTGACAAATTGAAAGACAAATAGATAGATTGATTGATAGACAAATATATAGATAAATAGATAGATAGATAGATAAATAAAATATAGATAGATATATATATAAACATCTAGATAAATAGATAGATAGATAGATAAATAAACATATAGATAGATAGATAGATACATAGACAGATAGTTTGATAAATTATTAGAAAAATTGATAGATAGATGGATAGATAGACAAATAAATAGATAGAAAGGTAGATAGAAAGATAGATAAATATATAGACAAATAAATGAACATATTGATTGATTGATTGAGAGAGAGAGAGAGAGAGATAGACAGATAGATAAATAGATAGATAGACAGATAGTGAGATATGCACATACACAATCATAGACAGATAGACAGAGAGATAGATAGAAAGATAGACTTATATATAGATAGAAAGATAGACTGATACATCATTAGACAGAAAGATATATAAATAGATAGACAAATAGATAGACAGATACTATGATAGATAGATTAATAGTCATATTGATAGACAGATTGAAAGAGAAATAAATAGAAATATAGATAGAAAGTTTGATAGAAAGATATACAGATAGATAGATAGATAGATAAACATATAAATAGATAGAAAGATATATAGATAGAATATTAGATAGATAGATAGTCATATAGATAGACATAAAGATAGATAGATAAACTAATAGATTGACATATTGATTGTCAAAAATATAGACAAATAGATAGGTATATATATATATATATACACACATAGATAGACAAATATATAGATAGATAGATAGACGGATAGATAAAAATATATTTGACAGATATATATATATATATATATATATATAGATAAATAAATAGATAGACAAATAAATAGATAGATAGATTGACAAATAAGTAAACAAATAGATAGGTAGATAGGTAAATAGATAGATACATATAAAGATAGACTTAAATATAGATAGATAGAGATTCGAATAGATAAGACAAATAAATTGACATATAGATTGACATATAGATAGATAGATAGATTGATTGATTGAAAAATAGATAGATAGATAGATAGACTGATAGATCGACATTTAGAAAGTTAATTATATAGATAGATAGATATATAGATAGACTGATAGATAGACATTTAGAAAGTTAATTATATAGATAGATAGATAGACACATAGATAGACAGATAGATAAATAAATAGATATACAAATAGATAGATAGATATAGATAGATTGATCGAAATTTAGATAGACAAATATATAGACATAAAGATATATAGATAGAGAGATAGTTAGACAGAAAGATAGACAAATTGATAGATAGACAGATAGATAGATAGATAGATAGATAGATAAACAATTAAACAGATAGAAAGACATATAGATAGATACATAGACAGATTGATAGATATATATATATATATATATATATATATATATATGAAGGTAGATATATAAATAGATAGATTGATTGATAGACAAATTTATATACAATTAATAATAGAAGATTGATAGATAGATTAAAAGATAGATTGATAGATAGATTAAAAGTAAGATAGATAGACAGATTTATATAAATATTGATAGAAAGGTAGAGGTTGTTAGATAGATAGATAGAGAAATTATTAGATAGATAAACAGATTGATAGGCAGATGGATAGATAGGTAGATAGTTAAATAGATAGATAGATATATATATATACACAGACACACACACACATAAATAAATAGATAGATTGGTAAATAGATATATATATATATATATGAATATATATATATATATATATATATATATATATATATATACAGACAGATAGATAGATTAATAGATAGATAGGCAGTTATATCAATTGTAAATAGACTTATAGATAGAAAAATATATAGACATATAGATAGATAGAGAGATAAATAGACACGTAAACAAACAGATAGATAGACCAAAAGATTGATAGATATATATAGATAGATAGAGAGATTGATAGATAGACAGATAGATAAATCCACAAAATGATAGATAGATATAGATAGATAGATAGACATATAGATAGAAAGATTGATAGATATACTTATAGTTAGATGGATAGAGGGTTGGATAGATAGATAGATAGACAGATAGATATATGGATAGATAGATAATCAAATAGATAGATTGATAGATAGGCATATAGATAGTCAAATAGATAGACAAATCACTACAACAAAAACCATAATCAATGACACATAAAAAGTGTCATTATATATATATAATGTCGCTTATCGCTAGTGTCATCTATTAGCATGACATAAAAAGTCTATACATATAATGACATTTTTTTGCAGTGTCGTTGAATCATACCTTGACGCTAAAATAAAGCGTCATTTGTATTAACAATGATGCTTTATTTTAGCATCAAGGTATGATTCAACGACACTGGAAAAAAACATCATTATATATTGTAGCTATCGTAAATTTTTTTAATACTATGACACTTAGTAAAAGCATCAAGGATGATTATGATTTAAATAAATTTAAATTTAAAAATTATGTTAAATATATTTTCACATGTTATTGTAATACTACATGCACATAAGAACAACATTCTTTACAATCCATCCCAAGAATATAGTTTTCAAGTACTATGGAGAACTGGGACTTCTTACAAATCAAAAAAAAATATAACACAATTTCAACATTCATTTCTTAAATTCAATTCAAAATTTTTGATATATGCAATCCAATTGCGGCTTATCTCCATAAAACTGGTTCCTGCTAGCCTGACAAAGTTTAGAGTTAATTTCCAAATAAGGTAACCTACATACAAAAAGATGAACAATAAATACTTATACTTGCAGAAAAAAATATATTATAGAGCATTGGAAAAAAAACAGGAATGATAACAACATATCATAAAAATAATTTATATAACAATTGACATATACGATTAAACAAATTTAACAATAACAAAAATAGAGTTACTAGTAATGGATAAAATATAAAGCAGGAGATTTATCAATTATAGCATACAATTTTTGATGAGGTATGTTTTTTAAAGTAAAGAATTCTTTGAGCCCTGCTTTAAGAAAAAAAAATTTTGTTACCAATAAATGCTTCATTCTATAATAAGAAGAAAAAAACTTACATATTAATAATGTCTTTAAAATCATCTGAAGGTTGATGCAAGGAATCAAGGTAATAGGTGATCAAAGTCATTATCTCAAGTACCACCAATACCCAATGACAACTACAAAATTAACATTAGTGTAACAACATAACATTTATAATTTGATAAATATGCATACTTATAAACTTACTTATGTTAAATAACTTACCCTAGGTTATATGGAATAAAAACAAAATCTGCATTATTTGTATTCATCAACCGATTAGATATAACACTTGACCTATTTTTCTTGCTTGCTTCTCCCAATCCAGCTTTGAAAACCAAGGTTGGATTTACAAAAATAAATTGCTTTGCCTCTTTAGCATTAACCATCTTTGTATGCGAGTGTCTGATTTAATTTCACAAAATATTTAAAAGTTTTAATATTTTAATTTAACTAATATTAAATACAATTCTCATTATGAAAAATTAAAGCATAAATAAGATAATTAAAATATATGAAAAACATATTAAATGTTTCTCTTACCATATATAGAACATTAGGCAATTAGATGATACCTCTGTTGATGATATTATGATATCTATATCTTCTTTCATGAGGAAGGTTTTAAATGACTATCCAAAAACCTTCTCTATGAAAATTGTGGGATAAATAACAATTTGACAGTCACCATCTTATTGTGATACTTAGAAAAAAATTAACACTCAAGAATATTCATTAAATCAAAAATCATTTATAAATATTAGGGTAATCAAGAAAAATATATTTAGCCACCCAAAATATTATCATGTTCCATTATGGAATAGATTTGCATTTTGGAATATTATCAATCAATTAGTTAATTTGTGGTTATAACTTTAGGTGCTAATGAGGCGAGACAACTCACAAGCTACTCGGACTCAACTCAATTAAAATTCGATTAAAACTCAACTCATGTAAGATCAATTCGAGTTCGAGCATGACTAAAAATGTTAACTAGTTTAGTCGACAAACTAGTAACTCGACTCAGATAGATCACAAATCAAAAATTTTTGTATATAAAATTTTAAATTTTTTTTTATTTATATCTCTATTTTAGGAGATGAAATATATAATATATCTCTATTTTTTTATTCTTAAAATTCATACATTTTTATTATTTATGTAGTTATAAAAATATTTATTTTTAAAATATTTAATTTTCTCTAAAGAAAAGATATAATAAAATAGGATATTATTCTATAAATTATATTAATAAATTAATATTATAATGAATATAGAAAAACTATTATTATAATTTATATCCAAATTATAAATTAGTCATTATACATTTTTATATAAATCTTAAATAGTTTTCAGCTTACTTTTTATTTTATCTAAGCTTAGTGTTCTAACCTTAACAACTAATTTTAGGAGAATTGTATAATTTTTTTACCAAACCAAACAAAATCCAATGTTGGATTCCACCCACTTACAACATTCAATGGAATGGTTGCATAGTTGTTGCATTAAAGAAAGCATGGTTCAATGTGGATCATGTGTCAGAAGGCAACTCACATGCCCACCCTTATCACACCCAACCCATGACATTTTTTGTAGCTATCATGTATGCTCAAATCATAGTCTCACAAGCACCACCCCAATACCCAACATGACCCATGTCAAGCATAAGACTCGCACCAAATTTAGTCTAGACGGCTAATAAGTTGGATTAAGCTATGCTACAGATACACAACAAACAAGGGCCACTCCATCATCCCTCCATTATGAACATCTAACACTACAATTTAATCATCAAAGCATACATTATTCCTTGAAACTAACTATTCTAGTAGTATTTTAGACATGTTTAAACCATCACTAATGTATAAAAATTTGTCATTACATCTACCTTGAGGTTGGTGAGGAAGATTGGGTAAAGGGTAAAAAAAAACTATTGTAGCAGTTTTTACTTCATCATGACAGTAATTTTCCATGAACAAATAAGGTATTGTCAAATAAAATGCTAAGTTAGGAAAGATGAGACAATGTTAAGGAAAATAGTACTTGGAATGATGAAGCTTTCAGAAACAGTAAATCATGAGGTATCCACTAAGTGAAGCTACTAAACTTAATAAACAACATTGCAGGGTCTACACAAAATACACAAATAAATAAAGTTTCACAGCACACTCCAAACAGACTACATACCAGGCTTCTTATACACAGAGACAAACATCTACTTGATGCATTTGAAGCTTAAAAATAAAAACTTTCAAAGATTACCAATAGGATGGGTATGGTATACTGCTACTCCAATCATAGCTTCCAGACCTTAACTGGCCGCCAGACCCAAGTGGCGACCCAAAAAGTCTCTGACTCAAATCATAAGAAATGCCAGAGAAAGGTGACCCATATGCATTGGGGTGGTTCATGCTATTAGGGAAGGCTTGCACTGAATAAAATCAAAAAGTATACATCACAAGAGACGCTGAAGAAAATAGACCCAGAAAGGAATCACAACTCATGAAAGTTCTAGAAGTATAGTACCTCCTAAATAACAAAGGGGAGAAGAATAGGATGATCCCCTACATGTCTCATACAATCGCTTGGATTGAAGTGAGTTTTCACTTCCACTCAGCAGCAAAGGAGAATGCATTGGCATTCAAGATGAATTTGGGGAAGAAACAATCACATTACAGACGTTCTACAGTTTATATTGCCCAGAAATCTACACAAAGAAGAGTTTTGCTAGTTTAATTCATAACAGGCAAAATCATGTCCAATGGGTAGTAGGAGAAACTGCAGGAAGTACAACAACTGGATCCAGTAGAAGAGATAAATTCACATACAGTCAAATGCTTGTAGAAAATAATGGACACACCGTAAACTTTAGGGTACGATCATAGATAACCACTAGACCAGAGAAAAGCTTGCAATCATAGTCTGCAATCTCATGAGTTTCATATTCTACAAAATCATATCCTTTGAATTTGTCACTCTCCTTATCCCGAGCAAAGTGCAACTTCAGAACTCTCACAGCTTGAATTAAAATATCATACAAAACCCTATCGCTCACCCTCTCATGCAAATTTCCTAAAAAAAGTATCACAATATATAATATAAAGATGTTCCCTGAATACTTAGAGAATCAAGATATTGGATGCTTAGAGAAACAAGATAATTATGGAAGAAGAATTTTTTCAAGCAGTTGGTGAGTAGAAAATATGGAGCTTGCTCTTTTCTGTCCGTTACATTTATGACCCAATCAGCCTTCAAATAGGCATTAAAGATAAATTGAAAAACACCCCACTATGTGGGATAACACCCCCACTAACTTTACAAAATAAACTACCACAATTTAAGAGACAAATAAGGAAAAGACTAAGTATAAGTCAACAACTTAAATGGGTAAAGAGTGGGTAGTTAATGGTGTTTTTCTTGAAGTTGTACTGACAAGAATGTAACCAAAACAATGTTGAGATGTGGTAGTGGTTCATGTAATGGCCTAAGTATGCTGACGACTACTGATTGCCAATAGGTTAACCTCGTCAATTCTAGTGATTTAATGCGCTATTTTTTGATAAAAATTAAATGTATGGAAGAGCAGATACAATCAGAAACTTAATGGGGAAACTTATAGGATGCTGCAAATATGGCCAATGATATCGAAGATGCGAGCTTGAAGCCGAGCTGTTGGAAATGACCGAACGTGATGAAGAAGACGCACAAGTCTTTCTAGCGATTGATTCTTCATTATATTAAATTAAGTTAAAAAAATATCATTAAATTAATCACATAATTTTATTAAATCACCTTATATTTACATTATATTTTTATTTCTCTTAGGGATAAATTAAATATTAACAAATTAATTTTAAAATTAAATATTATTACTTATTTTATAAATAAAAAACTCAATTTTGAATGTAAAAATATTTAGATATTTTTAAATTTTATCATAAGTTTTTGTTTATTTTTAATAAATAATTTTCAACTAAAATTTGATAATTTTTTTTTATTATTATAGAGTAAAAATAAAAATATTTTTAATTATTTAAAAAAAATAAATAAGAAATTAGTTACAAATCAATAAATTCAAAATTAAATTTTTCACATCCACGACACTAATAAAAGTGACCAGGTTTTTAATTTTCAGCCCGTTATTCCTTTGAAATTTTTAAGGAGGTAATAAATTTTCGTAACCTATTAGTCTTAACAATGACACATCTAGTAAGTGTCATTAAATGTCTACTTACAAATATAATAATGACATTTTATAAAAGCATCAAAATATAAAGCATTATTAATTTTAAGTTTTGTTGTAGTACAATAACACTTCTAGTAAGTGTCATAAAAACTTAATACATTTTCCAAATAATGACGCTTTTAGAAAAGTGTCATTAAATATTTAATTAATGACATTTTCTGAAATCGTCAAGATATAAAGCATCATTAATTTGTTGTTTTGTTATAGTGAATAGATAGAGAAATATATATTCAGATAGATTGATGGATTGATAATTAGATTGATTGATTGATTGATTCATAGAAAAATAGAATGATATATAGACATAAAGGTAGATAAATAAATATACAAATCGATAGATAGATCAATAGATAGATAGAAAGATAGTTAGATGGATAGATATACAAATAAATAGACATATTTATTGATTGATTGATAGATAGATATTAAGAAAGATGGATAAACTAATAGATAGATAGATAGACAGATAGAAAGAGAGATCGATAGATAGATAGATAATTACATAGATATGAAAATAATTAAACAGATTGATATATAGATATATAATCATATTGATATTTCAAATAGATATATATATTTTTTTGATAAATAAACTTCACTATCAAAAAAAATTCTTTACATCTTAAGACATAGTTAGACAATTACATTCTTTTTGGAAAACAATGTAAATTTCCACTTTAATCTTCCTAACTATCCATTCTGTACTTTGAGATTTCTTTTCATATAATCTTTTGTTCCGTTCTTGCCAAATATGATAGGTTATAGCCGTAAAGCAAGCTTTTCATATCCTATTCCCTGGTGAGTCTTTGTCATATAGCAAGCTGAATTCTTTAAAACCGGCAGTTATTGTGCTGAAAATCCCAGTAATTCCTGACCAGTTTTTCATTTCTTCCAAGATGAACTTGGAGAACTCACATTCGAAAAACAAATGATTGAAGGTTTCAGTTTTGGGACAGAATTCACACTCGAGGTTTGGGTAGTATGAGAAGGCTTTATCTTTAGTTCTCAACTTGACGTGGCTTGCAATCCATAAGGTGATTGCATGTTTGGGGATAAAGCCTTTCGTCCCGATGGTTTTGTTCCAGGGTACCATTTTCTTCAAGTAAAAATCAGCAAGGAAGTGATAGGCATTAGAGATTATCCTGCCGCTATTACCCCATGCAACCATGAGCTCCATATCACCTTCATTTGATCCCGCTTTGGAGAGAAGAGAGTCTCTGACTGTCAATATAGCTTTCCAAAATGGCGTGTCCCCTCTGGAGGTGGGGCAATCCCAAATTGAATAGGAACTAAGGTAAAAATGGTGGATCCATTTAATCCAGAGAGAATCCTCTTTATTGTCAATCTGCCAAAGGTTTTTGACAAAGAAAGCCCTGTTCCAGAGAATGATGTTTAGGATACCTAGGCCTCCCAGGTGTGTGGGGGAGCACACCTTGTCCCAACATACCTTAGGGGTATATCTGCCTGAAGAAGGACCACCCCATAAGAATCTTCTACAAGCTCCCTCGATAGCATTAATTACGAAGGAAGGGAGTAAGAAAACCGAGAACCAATATCCCTCGATCCCTTGCATGACTGTACGTAATAGTTCTAATATGCCCGCCATTGAGAGGATTTTCCCAGCCCACTGATGTATGGCTGATATAATCTTAGCAAGCAGAGTAGAAATCTGAGAAGAGATTAGCCGGGTAGTGGAAAGTGGGACGTCGAGAATACAAACGGGAGGATCCCTTCCTAAAAACCAGAGCTTTCCAGAATTGCATTCTTGGTAATTAGATTAAATCCTCCAAAGAAGATATTCGATTTGGAGGAGTTTACATCTAGGCCCGAGGCCCTTGAGAAAGCGTTAATCGTATTGAAGATAATAGAGGTTGACGGAATATCACCGCGAGAGAAGATAATCAAGTCATCCGCATACATAAGGTGCGATATTTTGAAATGGTCGCATCTTGGATGAAAACGAAAAATCCGAGAGGAAGTATTGGAAACAAGTAATCTCGAAAGATATTCCATACAAATGACAAAGAGGAAGGGGGAGATGGGGTCTCCTTGCCTGAGACCTCTTTTGCCCTTAAAGAAACCATGCAATTGACCATTTACCACTACCGAAAAAGAAGTAGTGCTGATGCACTCATAGATGATGTCAATGAATGGAGTCGGAAAGTTAAGGGCATACAGCACCTCCACGAGAAAATCTCATTCCACCGTATCAAAAGCTTTCTGGATATCGATCTTGAAGAAGCAGCATGGAGAGATTCTTTTCCTCGTATATCTCTGGATTAGGCATTGGGCAAGAAGAAAATTGTCCGAGATAAGTCTCCCTTTGATAAAAGCTCCTTGAAAGGTGGTGATTAACCCACCCAATACCAATTTCAGCCGTGATGCAATCAATTTAGAGATGGTTTTGTAGATAACATTGCAACATGAGATGGGACGGTAATCTCTCACAGAGAAAGCATTGACTGATTTTGGAATTAAGGCACTATAAGCATGATTAATTTGCCTTAGTAATCTACCAGTATTAAAGAAATCTTTTATTGCCTTGGTTACATCTTCTCCAATATGCTTCCAGGCTGCTTTATAGAATTCAGCCGTAAACCCATCTGGGCCGGGGGATTTCGAATCCCCCGTAGAAAAGATGGACACTTTGATCTCTTCGGAGGAGAAGGTTAAAGAAAGCTGGCCATGGTCTGCGTTGGTGAGCGTCGGCCCATTTAGCAGCAGCCCCTCTTGGATGGGTAATCTATGCTTCGATGAGCCCAGTTATTCTTTGTAGAACGATAGGAAGGAATTAGCAATTTCTGATTTGGATGTAGAAGGATTACCATCAGCTTTGGTGATTATAACAATTTTACTTTTTTGAAGTTTAGAACTTGTCAAAGCTAGAAGAATTTGCTACATCTGTCGCTGTTTTTCAGATAATTTATCTTTGCTTTCTGCCTCAAGAAGGAGAGCTCATTTTCTTTCAGCTTCCTTAAGTTAAATTTTAATTGAATTTCCTCCTCCTTTAGAGTAGGATTCGGACAGAAGAACAGTTTCGACTGAATGGCAGTTAGAGCTTCTCTGGCAAGAGAGACTCTAGTGCTAATGTGGCCAAAGGTTTCTCATTTAATTTCATAAGAGGAGCCTTCAGCAGCTTTAACTTTGATGCTATTTGGAACATGGTGGAATCAAAGATCTTTGTATTCCACACATCATCAAGAAGCGGGAAGAAATCATCGTGAGAAATCCACATGTTATAGAATTTTAAGGGGACAAGTCTTCCTTTATCCGCAAGCTCAGTGGATAAAAGCATTAGGGAATGATCAGAGAAGACTCCTGGAGTCATAGACCTTACATGGCTGTCCAATTGTAGTTTCGCCCAATCCCGGTTGGCCATTGCTCAATCAAGCTTGCTTGATACTCTCCCATTGGTCCAAGAGAAATGTTCCCCTGAGTAAGGGATGTCCTCCATGCCAAGCTTAGTAACGCAATCGAGAGTATCCTGGCACTCATAGTTTGTGATAACTTAGCCCCCAACTCTATCCAGACCAGACAGTGGGGAATTGAAATCCCCGATAAGAATCCAGGGGGAGGAGCAAAGCCCTTTTATATCCACTAGGCTTTCCCAAAGGCATCTTCTGCTGATGACCGAGTGGAGGCGGTATATAAATGATAAATGAAAGGAGACCCCTTTCTCAATATCGGTAACATGGAACATCATGTGCTGGGAAGTACAGATAAGGTTGAGGACCGTGGCTGTTCGGGAGTCCCATAAAACTAACATTCTTCCATATCTATAGCATGAGAAATTATCTATTGAATTGAGCCCTTTGTACTTTGATTTAATAAGCCAAGCAAGCTTTACTTGAGTAAATTTCGCTTCTGCAATGACGAATATGTCGATTGAGTGAGCTTTAAAGAGTCGGGAAACTTCATTGTGTTTGAAGGGGCAATTGAAACCCCTTAAATTCCAGAAAGCAATCTTCATTTACAAGTGTTTTTAGAAAACCCCTTCTTTACTTTAGAAAGATAAGCCAAATAACGTATGGTTCTATCGTTTACCAACGAGAGAGCCAAGTTGCAGGCCCCATGTTCAAATAGAGCCACCAGCCATGATTTCACCTCCAAGAACCATTGCCGATGTGAGTGACTAGGCCTCATACAGGCAAATTGTATGGAGGCTTCAAACCCGAGAGCAGCAACAGCCCTATAACCCACCCGCCTGGGGCCAGTGTGACAATACAATATTAGAACTTCAGTGCGACGCAGCCCAAATCTTTTTAAGCCCGAGGTAGACAGACCATTTACACAGGGGTGGTCTTTCACGCTCAAACCTTGTGTGACAGCCCTTCTCCAACCCTTACAAATAATAACTACCCTGACAAATGGCCCCTTCTCTTCATATGAGAGACATGCACAGAAGCAATGTACATCTAACCAGTAGCACAAATTCAAAGTGCCTGCGGCTATTGGCTTACTTTTGGGACTTGCAATTTGACCCAGACTTTTAATATAAAATCTAGGCAGCCGTATTTTGTTTTCCTTTTACATACCGTACACTTTGACTCACTCCATGCCATGCCTAGAGGTGCCCACACCTCTTCCAAAAACCCCTTTATCAAGTGCGCAAGGAGGGGATGGAAACCCCTCCTTTTCCAACCTCCAAAACTCCAACATAAACATCCCACAGAGCCATAAAAAAACATAACAAAGAACTAGCAAAAATAAAGTCTTTATGCATTACCCCTTTTTGACCATGGGAGGGGCAACCCATATTCCTTTTATGCTGGACCATGGGGGGCACCCCCCTTGAATGTTTGCTCTTTGGGGCGAACTTTATTCCTGAGGTTTAGAGACGGACCTTCTCTAGTGCTCATATCTTTCTTTTTCCACCGAACTTTGACAATTGTGAAGTTCTCCAATTCTTCCTCCGGCTTGTACGGCACCTTTTCCATATCTTTTTGGCCACCTTCCAATTCACCATTAGGTTGCTGTACTTCTTCTAAAGAAGAAGGCTTTACCCCATTTCCTGCTGCATTTGGAGTGGAGTGATCCAGGCATACATCTTGACTTTTGTCACCCTCTAAGTTGGTTTTCGGTTCTGACTCCTCGGTGCAAGGAAGAGGGAGGTAAATAGGGGCCCCACTAGCCTTTTCACCTTCGTCTTGATGTTCCGACAAGCAGCTAGGGAATGGCCAAAAATGGAACAATGATTGCAAAAAAGAGGGTTCTCATATGATACAGGTTGTATGATTTTAGAGCCATCAGGAAACTCCAAATCAATTTCATCAATTAACTTACCTCCAATATCAATCTCCACGAGGACTCTAGCATATGCTATCTTCGAGATACTAGCCGTTAACTTGTCCATGTGCAAGGGGCACCCGATGCAACTAGCAGTTTTACTAAGGCCTATGGGATTCCATAGATGTAATGGGAAATTTGGCAATTTAACCCAAATGGGAATCTTGGCCATTTCTTTTAGGCCATAGTGGAAGCCTATAGGTAATGGCTTAACATATAATGGTCGGCCATAAACCAAGAACAGGCCTGCCTTGAGAATACGGTCACTTTCCTCAGGGCTTCCAAATCTAAAGACGAGCCAACCACTGGGATGTTGGATGATTTGTGGGGATAAATTCCATTGGCCTTCCATAAACTTCTTTAACAGCAGGTGGTCGGGGCTTTTTGTAATGAAATAGACGACTAAACAGTTTTTCTAGTGTTCATGGAGCAAGTCTTTCTCAACAAAAACAGTGCTACCTGGCTATGAGGGAGGTATGTATTCAAGCTTTGAGGTATTGGCTAACGCTCTATTGCCTGCAAAAAGGCTACTCCAGGGGGCCTTAGTTTTGCCAAAGGTTTTGAGTGGGGCTTTATCTGCCTTGTCTTCAGCAGAACCAAGAGAGCTTACATTAGGGTTCTCAAGGATATCAGTCCCTGCTAGGGGCTTATCCGAATCAGGAGTAGTGTGTGCATTGACCAAAGGGGAATCCTTAGGAAGAGGCTCAACAGTGGCTCTCGAAGAGCCATTGATGCTGTTAGAGAGACTAGTGGAACTAGAGTTTCCATTAGGAGTGGGAAAAATACAAGTATCTCTACTAATCGATAAATCCACTCTAAGACTAGAGTGTTCACCACTGTATGTGCTCGGCAACTTCTCATATGAGGAGTCGTTCGAAGAGCTGGGGGTCGAGTGCGAAATTTCAAGGCTCGACATGTTTTTACTAAATGCATATGTACCAGGATCATTAATTGGAACCTGTGTAGGCTGAGTATGGCCATTAACATCAATTTGTTGAGAATCCGAGGTGCGAGGAGCATGAGAATTAATGGGAATAATGATCGGGAGCTTACCGTATATCACCTTCCGGTAGTCACCATCTTCAATAATTATCTCGGTAGCGCTAGAGTCATCTTCGGAAAAGAGGATGAGGCGCCTTTGAATTCTATTCGGGGGTTCAATCGCTCGAGTAGAAGACTCGAATTCGGAGGGGGCAACCAGAGAACTTCGGCTCATTTCAACAATTAGGTTAGGGATGTCGGGCGGTCCCGACATAGCTTATAAATTAGGGGAAGACGGAAAGTTAACTTCTAGTTAACAGAACCATTTCCTTCACCATTCCAAGCATGCGAGGCTATGGAGTCGAGAACCAGGGGGATATTAGGGCAGAATCGGGGAGAGGAAGGAGAGAGAGATTGGAGAGGAAGGTGTAGGCATGAATTAGCTTATAAATTAGGCTGATAGATAGTTAGACATATAGATATGCACATTGATAACTACAAAAAAATATCTATTTAGCTAAGGAAATGCATAAATTTTTTAGATAATTAGCTAGGGATTAGCTAAGGTATAACAATGGATTTTTGATTTTATAATAAATTAAAATTTTGTGATGGATTAGTGATGGAAATGTTCGAATGAAAATCTTCCATCGCTAAAATTATCGTAGATATTCGCTCAAAGAAAAGATGGAAATTTAGCGACTGGATTAGAGATGGAATATTCCTAGCTAATTAGAACTAGAAATAACCCATCGTTAAATAATTATCTAAATTTATTTTTTATGATTTTATATATAATTGAAAGCGATTATTCCTTAAATATTTATTTTCTCAAAATATATGCATTTAGTTATGGATTTTTCCTTATCTATTTGGGTTAATGATAATTTCCATCGCTAATCTTTAATGATTTAATTTTTTTAAGAATTATTTATTTTAATATTTTATCTAATTTTTTATATCAAAGGTATGTCATGGTCTATAGATGCGCAATCCTTGAAAGACACAATCTCTTCATATAATAATAAAAATATATGTTATAAATTAAAAAATTAATAAATATATAAATACGACTAAAAATTTATATTAAATTAGACTAAAATTACTATTTTTTTATTATAAATTAATTAAAAATTATACAAAATTTTTTGCTGAAATTTTTAATTATGATATTTAAATATTTGTATTAAAAAACATTATATAATTTATTATATTATTATAATAATTTTTAAAATATTTTAATTAATATATAAACATAAATAAAAATAACTACTAATAAAAAGTTAAATTAAACAATTATTTGATTAAATATGAAAATTTATAAAAATTTATGAATTAATGAATAAACAAGTAAATATTTATATTTATTAAAGTAAAAAGATATTTTTATGATTATAAGAATTTTTTAAATATATAATGACTAAAAGATTTGAAATTTTTGAATTATAAAAAAAATTCAAATTTTTCATAAAGTTAAAAAAAAAAAGTTGATATTTAAAGATTAATACATAGATATTTTAATTACATCAAAAAATTTTGATAATTTAAAAAATAAATATTTCAGTGTGGTTATTAAATGAACACTTAAATTATTCAAATTTATAATGACTAAAAGATTCAAATATTATGACTTTATAATTATTCCTATTATATTAATAAAAAATAAATTGAATTTTTATAAATTTATAACCATTATATATATATATATATATGAAATACTTTATTATTATATATTATTATTTTATTTATTAATGAAATAATATCATTTATGGTTAAATAAAAATCTATTTTATTTTTTTTATTTAAATTATTTATTTTTTATAATTTTAGTTTACTTTTATATTTTTGTATCTTTATTTTCTATTTATTTATATCCAATTTTGTATTTATAGTTTCCTTGTCAATAAATGGTCAGTCTAAACTTTTTTCTCTTACTAACTAAATTTTTAGGGTTTTATCTATTTCAAATACAATTTGTTTGCATATTGTTTTCTGCTTCTGTAACTTAAAAAAAAATTATGCTTAATGTTTTTTCCTTTTGTAACTTAAGAAAAAATAAACTTAATGTTTATCAGTTCTATTTATGTTGTCTTCAAAAAAATTATAAACAGGTAATATTATATATAAACTGTTATACTTTTATATAATCATATGATATTATATATAAAAGTCTATACTATAATATATATAATCGTATTACATTATAAATAAACACTGATGTGTTTATGTGAACTTATAATGTTATATATAAATATTTATACATATGTATTAATGTTTATAAATATCTATACAACATTAACATAAAACTATTCATTTATATAATTTTATATATAACAATTATATAACATATAAAATGTATATATATATTTGTAAATATTTATTAACATATTAATTTTTATATAAATATATAATATTTATAATGTTTATATAAATGTGATATATATATTATTTAAAATGTATAAAAGTGTTACATATATATAATTATATATAAATAACATTTATAAAAATATTTAATAACAAATATTATATTTAAACACTTGTATAATTATATAATCATATGCCATTATATATAAAAGTATTTATATATATATTTATTATTTTGTAAACTAATTTTATAAATATATTTATTACTAGACAAAACTATTTTTTTAACTATATAATAATTTATAACTATATGTATAATTCTATATAACTATATTTCTAACAAAACATACTATATGTATAATAATATATAACTATATATAATTGTATTTTTTAAAATGTATAACTATAAAAATGTTACATATAATTATATCTTTAACTACATATACAAATATATTTATATGTGAATAACTATATATAAATATTTGTATAACTATGTAACACTCTAAAATTAAATATAACTATATTTGTAACTATGTATACATATATGTATTCATATAATTAAATCTATATATTTGTTTATAATGTTGTATACATTTATGTATAACTACTTATATCTACTTGTATGAATATATCTATATATAACTATATGTTTAACTATATATAACTCTATTTTTAACTATATATACTATAGGTATAAGAACATATAACTATAAATAATTGTGTTTGACAATATGTATAACTAAAAAAATAGTATACATAAATATATATATATATATAACAACATATATTCAATATACATTTTATATATTAGTATATAAAAATGTATTTTACTATTTCTATACCTATACATAACTATATGTATAAATAAATAAAATTAAAAGAAAAAATCTATATACCTACATGTATAAATATAAGTATAACTATATGTGTAAATATATGTAAAACCACATGTAATTATATTTATAATTATATGTATAACAACATACAACATTATGTTTAACTACATGTGTATAACTATATATAAATATATGTATTACTATGTAACACATTATATAATTAAATATAACTCTATTTGTAATTATGTATATATATAAGTAAATCAATATATTTGTTTATAACATTGTATACATTTATGTATAACTACATATACTACTTGTATGAATATATCTATATATAACTATATGTTTATCTATATATGACTCTATTTTTAACTATATATACTATAATTATAATAACATATAACGATAAATAATTGTCTTTGACTACCTGTATAACTATAAAAATAGTATACATAACTTTATTTAAATATATAATTAACAACATATATTTAATATACATATTAATATATTTGTATATAAAACTATATTTTATTATATCTATACATATAGACACATATATGTGTGCATATATAAATTTATATGAAAAAATATATATACCTACATGTATAAATATAAGTATAACTATATGTGTAACTATATGTATAACAACATGTAACTATATTTATAATTACTATATAACAACATACAACATTACATTTAACTACATGTGTATAACTATGCAACACTTTATATAATAAAATATAACTATATTTGTAACTATGCATACGTATATGTAAATCTACATATTTGGTTATAACTTTGTATATATTTATGTATAACTACATATAACTACTTGTATGAATATATCTATATATAACTATATGTTTAACTATATCTAACTATTTATAACTACATATACTAGTTATATAATAACATATAATTATAAATGAGATATTACTAATTTGTTGCACTAACTTGAAATTAAATGGCAAAAGATATAATATCAAATATCTAAGCACATAGCATTGGTTCGATATAGTATACTGTTGAAATAAGTGTATTACTCTTACCTAATCCCATCCCTTGGGCCTCTGGCTCATATATGAACTTATGTCTGATAAAAGATGTAATATATGATAGGTTTGTATAGAAGAAATATGTTTGTTCTTTTTTGTATTTCATCATTCTAACACTACATTCTCTATTTGTCTTTCTCCCTCTATCATTCTTTCTGTGTCAGTCTCTCTCCCTCTTTTTCTTTATGTGTCACACACACTCTCTCTTTCTCTCTCTCTCTCTCTCTTGCTATTTTCTTTCTTGCACTATTTCTTTTTTGCTTTTTCTTTTTCTCTCTCCCTCTCCCTCCCTTTATCTCTTCCTTCTCTCTCTCTCTCTCTCTCTCTCTCTTTCTTCTCTCTCTCTCTCTTCCACATTTCTCTCTCTTTCTATCCCTCCTTTCTCTCTCTCAACAAAGAAGTGCAAACATAACTATTGTACCAGCATTCTAAGAAGATGACATAAATAATATTGACCATGTGCATGTAGATGATGATCTAGTAAATTTATGTGACTCAAATAGTGGCCTAATAGAAATTGATGATGATCAATTTCTATCTGAAGATGAGTTGGAACTTCCATTAGAATCAGACGAAATTTCAGAAGATCAATTAGAGAATGATAATTATGCCGATAATTAAATTGGTATATTTGTATTATAATATTAAACTATCAAAAACTTTGTTTATTTTGATGAAATCTATTGGTGTGTTTTATTATAAAATGCATGGTTATTCATCATATCTATATTATTCGTTCTATGTTTTTATTTTTTGTATAGTAGATGGCACCTAAGGGATGTAGCCATGATGGAGGTGGACAATACGTATAATGGACCAAATTTATCTAGTATTTTATACCATGTTGCAAATTTATTACCATCTCATACCCACCATATCCAGACTTAAACATCACAAACATCATCTCCATTTCTATCACCATCACCATCATTGACACCTTCACTATCACCTTTATCAGATATAAGTCCATCACCCATTGTCCTTCTTGCAAATACTTTTGATCCATCACCATCTTCTACACTACATTTTACACCGATAGTTACCCCATTTATAAAATCATCGACATCGTCAAATGTTGTGTCTTATTCTACATTCAGGTTAAGTTAGTAATTGAGATTGTAGATAAGAGGTATAAGAAATATTTAAATATTACTAGAATAAAATAATATGATGATCATGTTAGTAATTTTTTTTAATATAGTTATGATTTGCTTTTTTTTCAATGTTATTTATTTATTTGTATAGTTTTATTCTATCTCACAGGTGTTTGGCTATAATTACAAAGTCTTTCAAGAAAATTGTTGATTCTAAAGCATTATCATAGAATAAAGTTTCTGAATCAACAAAGGAGTCTAATTTTAATGACTTCAGGTAAAAATAATGAAACAAAAGCATTGAAAATTAAGTATCTACTTAGTTGACTATTATGGATGTTTTTATTCAAGCAGCATATAATTATGTCCTTGTTAATAATATACATTTTTTGTGATATTTCTATATATAGAATAAGTGCACACGGGCACTCAAATTTGATGGAAAGATAAAGTCATTATCAGAGAGCAAAGCAACTGAATGGTATTCTGATTTTGTCCATAAATTGAAGAATATAAAAGAAAGGGCTAAATTTATATCTGAGGATGATTGGTCCGAGTGGCTTAAGTATTGGGAGGAGCTAGATGTTAAAAAAATCAGAGATTACCAGCAAAAATTAATGAATTAAGGTGGACGGACTAGTCACAGGAAAAATCTAGTCACACAGGAGCGTCAAAGTCGAGTATTGAGCATGCTCGAGATTTAGTATAATTTTAAAATTTTTAATATTTATATATTTAGTGGTTGTCCTAATAGTCTAAATAAAATTAATCAGTGCATGGTTTTATTAATTTTGTTAAATTTTTTATCATTTGTTATTTTATGACTTAATAAATACATACTCTAGGCTGGATAATTGAGTCGAGATCCTAATTTTTATGAGATTTTCAGAAAGATGCATGTGAAGAAAGTAGATGGTCAGTTTGTTGACAACAAGTCTCGTATGATTGCTGTAAGAATCTGATATATTAATAAAATATAATAGTACCACAGTAAATTTTTAAAGTTGTTTGGAATGCAAAATATAAAACAATTTTATTTATATCTATAATAGTCTTTTTAACTATTTTATCACAAAAATTAATGGAGGAATGTGTGATAACTACTTCTCGACAAGTTGAGAATTTTATGGATCTTCAACCATTGACTATGATTCTATCTATTTGTAGACCATAGGAGGTCATAAGAAGCAGCAAGTATACGATGCCATGGCTGGCCTGACATGGTTCTATGAGATCAGGCACGGCATGGGCCATGCCAAAACCCTAATTTTTTTAAAAAAATATGGATTCGCAGCGTGCCTCCATGCCACCGTTGCCCTTTGATGGCTCGGCTAGCTTTGCCCGTCGGGCATCAACTCAACGTGACCACACTCGGTGTGTGGTCCCGTCTCGAGTGCCCCTGAGCAAGGCCCTCTTACGGTGCTTGGCACGGCACGTGAGCCAAATTCCCTCGGCCTAGCAGGGCACAACTAGTGCCAAGGGTGTGACCGACACGGGCCCGAGCACGGCATTATAGCATGCCATGCTGGGCCAGCCACAACCGAATCATGCTATGTTTCGTGCAGGGCCATGCCGGCCTAGCCTATTTGATACCTCTAATCTATCTATCTATCTTTCTATCAGTCTCTCTATCTATTTATTTTTCTATCTATTTGTATATATATTTGTTAATATATCTGTATACCTATTAATCTATCTATCTATATGTCTATCTATCTCTCTATTTATCTATATGTCTATATATTTCTCTATCTATCTATCTGTCTATAAATGTGTTTCTCAATCTTTATATCTATCTATATATCTATCTGTCAAACTATCTATTTATCTTTCTATCTATTTATCTCACTAACATTCTATCTATCTGTCTGTCTGTCTGTCTATCTGTTTGTATGTATATCTATCTATCTATTTATCTATCTTTGTCTCTATCTATCTATCTCTCTATATATCTATCTATCAATATGTTGGTCTAGATATCTATCTATCTATCTATTTGGGTGTCTATCTATCTATCTATCTATCTTTCCATCTATCTATTTATATGTTTATCTATCTGTCAATCTTTTGGTCTATTTATCTATCTATATATTTATCTATCTATCTATTTATTTACGTGTCGATCTATATGTCTATTTATCAAATTATCAATCTTTCTATTCATCTTTCTATCTACATATTTTGTCATGTATCTTTCTATCTATCTATTTTGTCATGTATCTTTCTATCTATCTATTTGTCTATCTATCTCTCTATGTATCTATCTATCTATCAATTTGTATATCAATATACCAATCAATCTATCTATCAATATGTCTATCAATCTATATATCAATCTATTTATCAATTGGTCTATGAATATATCTATCAATGTTTATATAAATCAATCTCTTTATATATCTATCATTTCGTCTATATATCTATCTATCTATAAAACTTTTTATTTGTATGTCTATCTGCCTATATACCAATCTATCTATCATTATATGTATGTAAATGTCTATCTATATGTCTATCTTTCTATCTATCTAGCTATGTATGAATGTATCTATCTATCTAGCTATGTATGTATCTATCTATCTATTTTTCTATCGATTTGTTTATATAATTGTCTATCTATATATCTGTTTGTCTAACTATTTGTATATCAATCTATCTATCTATTTGTCTAACTATTTGTCTATCTATATGTCTATATATATGTCTATCTTTAAATCTATATGCTATTTATATATTTGACTATTTATCTGTCTATTTATCTGGGTATCTATCTATCTATCTATCTATTTATTTATCTATGAATCTATCTATCATTCTATATATCTATCTGTCTATCATTTTGTCTATCTCTCAATTTATCTATCTGTCTATTTACTTGTCTAATAAACTATATATCTATCTATCTATCAATGTATATATCTTTCTTTTATCTGTCTATCTTTTTGTCTATCTATATGTTAATCAATCAATCAATCTATTTGTCTATAAATCTGTTTATCTATCTATCTATTTATCTGTCTACCTATCTGTCTATCAATAAGACAATCGATCTATCTATCAAACTATCTTTCTAGCTATCTATCTATCTAGCAATCTATCTATCTATATAAATATCAATCTAAATATCATTCTGACTGTCTATCTATCTTTCAATCTAATTATCTATCTATCTGTCTATCAATTTGGTTATCTATCAATTAATCTCTTTATCTATCTATCTATTAGTCTATCTATCTATTTTTTAGTCTATCTATCTATATATCTGTCTATCTTTTCATCTATTTATCTTCTATCTATCTATCTAACTATCTAACTATCTATGAATCTACCTATCTACCTATCTGTCTATCAATCTATCTTTCAGTCTTCTATCATTTTATCTATATATCTATTTTTCTATCTATCTGTCTGTATATCTATCTTTCTATTTATCTGTCTATCTATCTATCTATCTATCTATTTGTATATCTATCTGTCTATCTATTTATCGATCTATCTATCTATTTGTCTATCTATCTATCTATTTGTCTATCTATCTATCTATCTATTTGTCTATCTATCTATATATCTATCTATTGATATGTCGATGTATATATCTATCATTCTATTTTTCTATTTGTCTATCTTTCTATATATCTATCTATTTATTTTTCTATCATTTTCTCTATCTATCTATATATCTATCTATCTATATATCTATCTATCTAAATATCTATCTATCTATTTGTCCATCTATCTTTCAATCTATCTTTATATTGATCTATCTTACTATCTATATGTCTATCTTTCATTCTATCAATTTCTCTATCAATCAATCTATCAATTTGTTTATCAATCTGCCTATTAATCTATCTATCATTTTATCTATTTATTTGTCTATCTATATATCTATCTATCTACCTATCTGTCTATCTATCTAACTGTCTGTCTTTCTATGTGTCTATCTATTTATCTATCTATCTATCAGTCTTTTTATTTATATATTTATCTATATGTCTATCTATCTATCTATCACTATATCTGTCTATATATTTGGCTATCTATCTATCTATCTATGTATTTATTTGTCTATCTAGCTATCTATCTATCTATAAATATATAACTTTATCTATCTACCGATCTAACTTTCTATATATATATGTTTATCTATCTATTTATCTCTCTGGCTATCTATCAGTCTATCTATCTATCTATCTATTTATTTATTTGTCTATTTTTTGTCTATATATCTATCTTTCTACATATTTCTGTATAAATCAATCTATCTATATATCTATTTATCTATCTATCTATCAATTTATATATATCTTTATCTATCTATCAAATAATATTTCAAACTATCTATGTATCTATTAGTCGATATATGTCTAACTATCTTTCTGTTTATCATTTTCTCTATCTTTTTGTCTATCTATCGGTCAATAAATAATTCTATTAATCTTTCTATAAATTAGTCTATCAATCAATTAATCTATCTGTATATAAATCTTTCCATCAATCAATCTATTAATCTATCTTTCTATCTGTCTATCAATTAATCAATCAATGTATCTCTTTATTCATCTATATATCTATCGTATTATCTGTCTATCAATTTGTCTATCAAATTTATTTATAAATTTGAATCTATCGAATTAGTCTATCTACTTGTCTATCAAATTATCAATTAATCTATCTATCAATTTATTTATAAATCTTTATATCATTCAATCATCTATGAATCTATATATCAATTTGTTTATCTATTTTTCTATGTAATGATCTGTCTATCTATTTTCTATCTATTTATTTTCTATCTTTCTATTTATCTATCATTCTATCTTTCAATCTGTCAATCTTTTTATTTATCTATTAATATATCTATCACTCTATATTTCTATCTATCTATATGTATATTTATCTATGTATCTCTCTCTCTCTTTATCTATTTATCTATCTATTTATTTGTCTATCTATTTATCTATCTATTTTTGTGTCGATCTATCTCACTATCAAATTATCTACTTATTTGTCTATCAATATGTCTATCTATCTGTCTATCAATTTGTCTAGCAATCTATTTATAAATCTTTGTATTAAATTATCTATCTATCTATGTGTCATTCTATCTGTGTGTATATATATATGTGTATTTATGTATGCCTATCTATCTATCTATCTATCTTTTTATTTATCTATCTCTCTATCTACCTATCTATTTATCTATCTACCTTTCTAACTATTATCTATAAATTTGTCTATCAATCTATCTATATATCTAGGTATCTATCTTTCTATTTATATATCATCTCTATTTATTTATCTATTTATCTATCTATCTATCTACATATCTGTGTATCTAACTATCTATTAGTCTATTTATCTATCTGTCAATCTATTTGTCTTTATATCTATTTATCTTATTATCTATATATATGTTTATCTATCTATCTATCTATCTATCTATCAGTCTATTAATCTATCTATTTATTTGTCTTTGTATCTATCTATCTATCTAAATGTCTCTCTATCTATCTTTCTATATATCTATTTAGCCTTCTATCTATATATCTATATATATCTTTATCTATTTGTCTAAGAATGTGTATAACACTCTATATATATATATATATCTATTTATCTATCTTTCTATCTTTCTATCTTTTTATTTTTCAATATATCTAAAAATCTATATATCAATCTATCTATCAATATGTCTATCAATCTTTAAATCAATCTATCTATCTTTTTATCTATATATCTATCTGTTTATCAATATATCTATCTATTTGCCTATCTATCTATCTATTTGTTTATCTATATGTGTATTTATCTATCTATCTATTTATCTACCTGTCTATCTAATTGTCTATCTATCTATCAAGCTATCTATCTTTCTATCTATATATCTAACAATCTAATTGTATATCTATCTTTCCTTCAATCTCATTATCAATATGTCTATCAATCTATATATCTATCTATATAAATATATATCTATCTGTCTATCTATATAACTATCTATTTTTCTATTTATTTGTCTATTTAACTGCCTTTGTATTTCCATATCTATCAATCTATTTATCTATTAGTTAATCAATAAATCAATCTACCTGTCAATCAATCAATCAATCTATCTATCTATTTATCTATCTATCTATCTATTTATCTGTCTATCTATCTATCTATATATATCTTTATCTCTCTGTCTAATATTTTATCTAACTATCCAATTATCTATTTATCTATCTTTCTATCTATCTATCTATCTATCTAAATATCTAATGTCTTTCTATCTGTCTATCTTTTTCTCTATCTATCTTTCATTCTATCTTTCTATCAATCTATCTATAAATCTTTATATCAATCTATCTATCTTTTTCTATAAATCTATCTATTTAATCTGTCAATCAATCAATCAATCTATCTATCTTTCTATATATTTGTCTACTTATCTATATGTCTATCAATCTCACTATTAATCTATCTATTAATCTTTTAATAATCAATCTATCTATATATCTATCTATCTATCAATTTCTTTATTTATCTAACTATTTATTAGTATATATATTTATCATTCTATCTATCAATCTACCAGTCTTTATATATATCAATCTATCAATCAATTTGTATATATATCTATATGTTAATCAATCAATTAATCATTCTATCTTTTTGTCTATTTATCCATCAATCAATCAATATATCTATCTATCTATAGATCTATCTATCACTTCTATCTATCTATCTATCTATCTATCTATATACCTCTCTTTCTATCTTTCTGTTTGTTTATCTGTCTGTCAATCTGTATATTTATTTCTCTATCTTTCTATAAATAAATATATCTATTTGTCTATCTATCTATCTATCTATCTTTATATCTATCTATCTTTCAATCAATCTGTCTGTCTATCTATTTATCTATCTACCTATCTATCTATCAATATATTGATCTATTTGTCTATCTTTATGTCTTTCTATTTTTCTATCTATCTATTTATCTATCTATTTTTCTCTCTTTCTCTTTATCTATATATATATATATATATATATATCTATATGTCTATCTATTTGTCTATCTATCTGTATATCTTTCTATCTATTTGTCTATCTATCTATATATCTATCTATCTATCTATCTACCTATTTATCTATCAATATATCTATCCATCTATGTATATATCTTTTTATCTATATATATTTCTAAAAATGTCTCTATAAATCTATCTATCAATCTATCTATTAATCTATCTATCATTTTATTTATCTATTTGTCTTTCAACCTATCGACATATCTATCTATCAATCTATTTGTCTACCTATCTATCTATTAATATGTCTATCTATCTATCTATCTATCTGTTTATCTATTTATCTATTAGTCTATCTATCTATCTTTCTATCTATTTATGTATTTATCTATCATTGTATCTTTATCTATTTGTCTATTTATCTATATATCTGTATTAATATCTCTGTCTATCTAACTTTGTATCTAACTTTGTATCTATCTATCTATCTTTCTCTCGATATATCTGTCTATCTACTAGTTTATCAAAATTTTATAAATTTATTTATCATTTATCTATCATTCTATATTTCAATCTTTTTAAGAAGCTATCTATCTATCTGTCTATCAATTTATTTATCTATCTATCAATCAATTTATCTATCTCTCTATCTATTTATCTACTTATCTATCTTTCAATTTGTCTATCTATGTTTCTATCAATCTGTCAATCTATCTTTCTAGCTAACTATATATCTACATATCTATTTTTCTATCTATTTGTCTATCTAATTATGTATCTATTGATTTATCTATCATTCTATCTCTCTATCATCACTCTTTATATATATATATATATATATATATATCTATCTATTGGTCTTTCTATTTGTCAATTATTCTATTTGTGTATTTATTTATCTATCTATCTATCTATTTGTCTATCTATCTAGCATTCTATCTATCTGTATATCTATCTTTCTATAAATTAGTTTATCTATCTATCTATTTGTCTGTCTATCTGTCAATCTATTTGTCCATCTATTTATCGATCGGTCTATCTATCTATCTATTTTTCTATCTATTTGTATATCTTTCTATCTATCAATCTATTTATCTGTCTATCTATCTAGATATTAATTTGTCTATATGTCTATCTCTCTATTTATAAATCTTCTAACTATCTATCTATTTGTCTATCTATATATTTATTGACTTATCTATCTATATGCCTATTTATTTGTCTATAAATATGTCTATCTATCTTTCTATCGTTCAATTTGCCTATCTATCTATTTATCTATCTGCCTATCTATCTCTCTATCTATTTGTATTTCTATCTGTCTATCTATGTGTCTATCTATCTTTCTATCAATCAACTATCTATCTGTCTATCAATCTTTCTATCAATCTGTCTATTAATCTATCAATCTATCTATCTATCTATATCTCTATCTATCTAACTATTAATCATAAAATCAATCGATCTATTTTTCTATCTATCTATCTATCAATGTATTTGTCTATCTATCTATATAACTATATGCACTACAAGAAAATATCGATTTAGCTAGAGAAATTTTTTAGTGCTAAAATCCCAACCTAATTAGTGAGGGAATAGCTAGGGTATAACAAAGAATTTTTAATTTTACAATAAATTAAAATTATGCAATAGATTAGTGACGGATTAGTGATGGAAATGATCGATCCAAAATATTTTGTTGCTAATATTTTCATAAATTTCTACACAAAAAAAGTAGGGAATTTAGCGATGGATTTAGTGATGGTATATCCCTATCTAGTTAGATCGAGACAAAATCCATCACTAAATAATTATCTGAATTTTTTTTACTTTTTATATTTTATTGCAAGTGATTATTTCATAAATTTTATTTTTCACAAAATATATCCATTTAGTTAGGGATTTTTCCCTAACTATTTGGGCTTGGGATAATTTTCATCACTATTTAATGATTTAATTTTTATTTTATTTTATTTGTTTTAATATTTTATTTAATTTAGTATATTAAAGGTACGTATTCAATAGTCTGTTGATGAGCGATCCTTGAAATACACTTTCTTCTCTTATATTTATAAAAATAGGTTATTATAAACAAATAATTTAAAAAATATATAAATACAAAAAATTTAATATTAATAAAGACTACAATAACTATTAATAAAGGTTACAATAACTATTAATAAAGATTACAATAACATTAAATTATTAATTCTATAATTTTTAAAAATTTTAAAGATATTTTTAAAAATAAATGAACATATATTAAAATTTCTACTAATAAAAAGATTAAATAATTCATTATATATTAAAATATAAAAATTAACGAAAAAACTAGTAAATATTAATATTATTTTAACTATCTAAAATAGTTTTATGCCTAAAAAAAATTTTTTAAAAACAATTACTAAAAAATTTAAAAAATTTAAATTATAAAAAAATTTACTAATTTTTCATTATATTTAAATGAAAATAAATTGATATTTAAAGATAAATATAGAGATATTCACCCCTATTGAAATTTATAAGAACTATATAATCAAGTTAAATTTATCTCTAAAGTACCCCCAATCCGAGCTGATCTTTAGTGCCAAAAACATATTTTTATCTCTAAAGATCAGTATGACTAGGTACAGAAATATCTTGCCACACAGGAGGGTCAAAGTCGAGCATTGAGCATGCTCGAAATTTGGTACACTTTTAAAATTTAAAACATTTATATATTTAGTGGTTATCCTAATAGTCTAAAAAAATCAAATATGTGCATGATTTTATTAATTTTGTTACAATTTTTTAACATTTGTTATTTTTTAACATAATAAATACATACTAAAGGTTGGAGAATTGGGTCGTGATCCCAATTTTTATTAGATTTTCAGGAAGATGCATGTAAAGAAAGAGGATTATTAGTTTTTTGACAAAAAGTCTCAGATAATTACTATAAGAATCTATTGTATTAATAAAATGTTATGATACTATAGTAAATTTTGAAAGTTGTTTAGAATACATAATATTAAATTTATTTTATGTATATCTAGAATAGTATTTTTCTCTATTTTATCACAAGAATTCTTGGAGGAATGTGTGATAGTTGCTTCTCAAAAAGTTGAGGGTTATATGGATCTTCAACCAATTGCCTATGATCCAATCTATTTGAAGACCATAGAAGGTCATAAGAAGCAATGAGTGTACGACATCGGCTTGAAGGGACTAGCATTTTGTTGTAGTAGTCATGCTTTCAATTTATCTGTCACAACAAAGGTGGATGAGGTGGTCGAACAACAAGTAATAGAAACAAATAAAAGTTTTGAAGTTATGGAGATAAAAATGAAAGAGAAGGATGAGTAGATATCTCATTTGAAGGAAGAAATGTAAGAAATAAATAAGATATATTTGAGCAGACTAGACATTTGAAGGAAGAAATGCAAGAAATTAAAGAAATGAATGATGAGATGAAAGAAATGAATAATGAGATGAAAATAAATTAAGAATTTAATGCAACAGCAAATGTACTATATGGAGTCAGTTAGTGGCATTGATGGAACATATAACATTTCAAGATCCAACTACTAACCATGTAAAAGAGGCTAGCACAACTGCACCAACTAATAATGAGGATAATTTTGTATCAGAATTATTTCTGAATTATTTTTGATTTTTGTCTATGTATAGCTAAACAAGATGAGATTTTTTTTGGAGGTATCATTTTTCTTTATTCTGGTTTTATTCTTTGCTTTGCCGATTAACCTAATCATGAATCTTTGTAGGACATTTGATGTGAGAGGCATAAAAAAATTTTGATTCAAAGCCTTTATACATTACAACGGTCCTTCCTATCGATGGGTCCCATCTTTACCGATCTCAGCAGGATCAAAGAAGGCTAAGCTTCTATTATCTTTAATATTACTGAAATATTTTATTTTTGCACTCTCTCTCTCTCTCTCTAAACATCATTATTGGCCATCTTTTACATATTTGTTGATGTTGTATGACTATCAACTCAGATTCATGTTTTTTATGTCTATAATTACTATTTTTATATATCTATAATTATGTTTGTGTGTAGCCAAATATTTTTTGTAGAGTTTTAGCCTATTATAGGTATATAAAAGGCTTGGCTTGTCCTCCTGATGCCAAGAATAGCACTTTAGCTTCTAAAGTTGTGAGATGAATACAAAAATTCGAGTCATACGTAGACATAGGTTTGTTCTTGACACTCTTATTTCGTACAGATCTGCATAGTCACTATTTAGATATATGACAACTTTTTATTGGTCATTGGTAGAATTAAATAATTGAATTGTTAATTTCCATAATGATTGCTAATGAAATTCAATTAAATGTGTTCATTCGGCTTGTTATTCCTGTTTTGCATGTTCGTAGTGTAAGGGATGACGACGAGCTGAACATGAGGAACTATGGCTATCAATGGGGTTGTGGTGGGTGCTAATCCGCATGCTGCATAACTAGTACATCGATGTATCCCCTACCGATGAGCATGAAAAGAAGAGGAGTGAGAATAGCTGGGAGGAAGGTGAGTCAAGATGTCTTGCTATATGAAGTTTGCAAATTTTGTAGCCATTTGCTTTTTTATATATATTTGGAAGACAAAACATCTAATTTTTGATGTTTGTTCCTCTTATTTTCTTTGCATGTGTATTGTTTTTATGGAGTGCATATTGTTTTTATGGAGAGCATATTAAATTGTTCGGTAGTTACATTGACGTATACAATGAAGTGATGACCCTTACTTCGAACCAAGTGAGTAACCATATGGCAGCAGGAGATACATCATTGATGGACTAATACAATGGAGCTAAGCAATCAAAATCATTGGTGCAAGCACACGAAGAGGAAAAAAAATATTCTAAAAAAACACATGGGAGCATGGTGCCGCAGTGGATGGCAGGGCAGAGCTACCCCTTTATAGGCCTTGGGAGCAGGAGTGTTCTGGTTGCAGAAAGGCAATGTGCGAACTTTGATGTGCCAAACTTAACTCATCGCTTTTCTTCCAAGTTTTCCACTAAGAGTTTTTAGATATATTTTCAATAATTTAAATAATATTTGTATTTTTTTATTAATGTTGATAGTGATGTTTTGTGCCATCTTTGTGAAGTATAAATGGGATAATACTTTGCATTTTGTTCTATATCTATATCTATACCCACTATTCTATATCTATATAAGACATCCAGATATATTGTCGTGTATATGTATATATACTAAAGTATATATGTACATTTATATTGTAGTATATATGTACATATATACTTAGTATATGTACATATATACTATAATATTATATGTACATGTATACTATATATAACTATCTTATTGATGAGCACGATGTTTGTGATATTACTTATGTTTTGCTAAGTGTCATGTTCTCTACTTTATCAATTGATACGTTATTCTATTGATAGCTTTTTGGAGGAAGAATTAGCATGTTTTACACATTGAGGCATGCCTAGCACATAGATGTACACTTCGAGAGTGTAATAAAAATTATTCATCCTATGAGTTACCCTAATAAAAATAATATGTTATATAAGGGCATTGTTTCTATGAGGTAATCAGCATGCATATTATATTTATTTTATGTTGTGTGATTTAATGTTTTAAATGGTATTAAAAGCGACCCCATGGAAAGCTAATCTCTAGGGGGTGTGTGTTGGAAAGAGCTGTAAACTCCTAGAAGGAGTGCATCCACTATGCACTAGCTACCAAGCATTGTGTGATATGCAAATCTTTGCATGCTCACTGTATGTTATCAAAACCATCACACTCCCACTATGTGTTATTGAAATCATTGCTCACAAAGTTTAAGCATCGATTCCAACTACATTAATGCCATATGTGACCAATATGGGTGGATGTTGCTGAATCTGAATTTTATGAGCCGGATCAGATGCTCTATGACCTCAAATACAAGCTAGAGTCAAGATGTTGATTTCTCAATGAGTTTGTAACAGGCTTGGCATAGCATTGAGCTGTGAAAGTTTTTGTTTTTTTTTGTTTTTTTTTGTTTTTAATTTGATTTGGTTGCTTGGATAGTGCATAGACCCTTATTATCAAGGTGAACCAGATTACATATTGACAAATTGAATGCATTGAAACTATGAAGTTGTGCAGAGAAGCTGGACGGGCTATTATAATGGAAATGAAGTGCAGGTAAGACATCTACTCGAACATAATGATAGGTGATTTGACAAGCATCCTGAAGAAGTATATTTGGTATTCATGTTGATTGAACTCATGTTCTTATGGTTAGAGTAATGTTTGTTCAAAATAGTATTGAGATAAGATTTCATTGATGATGATAATGAGAGGTTAAAAGAAAATTTTTATGAAGTAGTAATCAAGTTTTCTTGTTTGATACAATTTTTTGTGTACACGAGATATTCATAGATTTTTTGTTTTCATGAATGATATTAATACTAGCTTTTAATTTATCGTGCATCAAAGTAAGATTAACAATTCATATTTACAACAATCAAATATTCTTTCAAATGGTCATTGATTTTTCATAAAAAAAGTTTTCTTACAGTTCTCTTAAGCAAAAAATATAATAATAAATTTTAGATCACGAGGGATATGTAGATTAGAAAAAAATTTGATTTTTGGTAATGACCATTTTCATCCATCAATAGTTCAGTTCAATTATAAATGTGTAATATATGGACAAGATAAAGAAATATGAGAATATAGAAAAATAGTGTGGGCATGTGTGTATGCACGTGTGTGTGTTTGGACACATATAGTTATTTTATATTCATGATGTGCATGTATATTGCATAAATACATGCCTATGCATTTTTAAGTAATTGTATATAAATATCTAATGCATACGTGCAATATACCACCGTTCATTAGTTTTTTATCACTGAATATTGCAGACCATCCCTGTTAATTTAAGTCTTTTCTTAATAACTTGACTGAGAAGATGGTCATTGTAAAACTCAAGTGGGGAATGTAATACAAAGGTGAGCAACCTTGTGTAATTTTCCTGTGAATTGCTTTTTTTTCTCATTTTTTTTCTATGATTTCTTTTAGGTTTCCTTGCTTTGGTGGATTTCTATACGAACCTACTAGTGTGCAAAAATTCAAAACCATGCAGCATGTTGTATTTCAACTTTCATTTCCATTTTGTTTGGCACTTTCTAATAAGTTTAGTATGGAAATAATACATTTTAAATAAAAAATCCAAAATATAATGCTAGTTTGAAAAATATTACCAAACTAATATGTCTGGAAACAACGTGGCAATTTGTGTCATTGTAAATGACAGTCATTTCCACCCTATTGAATTTTAAAAATCAAAGGTAGCATTGTGAATACCGGCTATTAAATTTTAAAAATTTCAAAATGCAAGCATTGGGAATTAATGGGAGAGTGTGGAATTTAACTTAGTGAAAAATAAGGTTAAACAAGCCGTATCTATGGATATTTGTTCTAGAAGTACATCCACCACCATGGCTGCCACTGCAAATATCACTCCAATTCTTGGGAATTCATATGAATCCATAAAACATTTCACCACAGCCAACTCTTTTCCTCCTTCATTTCTTTCTTTCGGTCAATTTGAACCATTGGGGAAGAACTTAAGCTCGCCATTAGAAACACTAACAAAGACTGAAGATGTGATGATGGTTTTACATGTGATGGAGATGAAGAAAAGAAACATCTTAATTAAGGGAGAGTGTGTGGAAAGCATAGAGAGTGTAGTAAGAGGAGTGAGGGAGAAAATTGAAATGGGTTAGATTAGTAACATTTCCTCTGTTCTCTTTAAAGAAACATTCAAAAGTAGATGTTTACCAGAAATTTATGTAGCTTAACTGTACCGTAGATCATTATTCAAGTAGAGGAGTTGTTTTATATGTGGTGATCTTAAATGGGTCTATGATAGCTGGCCAAATTATGGTTGACAAGCAGGTAACAATATTGTAGAGTACATTATCACAGAGATGCAAAGTCTGATCTACGGAATAGGTGGCGAGGCCAGAAGAGTTTGGCTCATGTGAATCCCCACATTCCAAACTTACATCAAGTGTAAAGTAAGCTTTCCCTCTCTAGAGATTATTTGGGAACTTTATCCAATCATTGTTCCCATTGGAAGCCTGAATCTTAGCCTCAATCTCAACTGGCAAAATGATTTTTTTTTTTACTTTTTTCTCTCAATTTCTCTAGTGAAATATATGAGTTACATATGCTACCCATCAATGACTAAACTACACACCCACAAAGGCACGCACAAACACATACACCCACACACTATTCATATGCACCATCGTGTCAACTATTGTATATAAGCATGCATAAATACTTCATATTTCAGTAATCATGCATTTGACGAAGTTTTAAAAAGAAGAAAAATGGGTGTAGGAGCAAAACATCTACATGTGAGAGTGGCTATGGCTGGAAAAATATTGAATCTGGATTACTTACAAAAAGCACAACATGCAGCCCCAATTGCTCCATTAACCTCGACAAAGAATCTCATGTTCGAAATAATGAGTTCATTTCTGTAGGTTATGCTTGCTCAAGTTTTTTGTCGTGGCTCTAGCAGTATAAAGATAAAAAGAGAGACAATGATAAGGTGCCTATTTATTTTATTAAATATGAATATGGCCTTGTCATACTCGAATGTATCTATTTCCTTTTCTTTCTATTAAATGATTTGTTTTTTTTTCTTTAATCATAATTTAGAGTGAACCTGTCAACTTCAACATATTAAGGGATTCTTGCCACAAGTCGCTTCTCCATTTCAATCCAGAGAAAACCATCAAGTTAAATTCATCTTCTTCATCTTCAGTTTATGCAACATCTATTGATCAAACCAACAACTTAACTTGGCCGCTCACTTAGAAATCTATATGGCCAAGATCCAATATTGAAAGTAGAAATGAATCCAAACCGAATATTGTGTCAAACCCGAATTCAAGCCCGAATTTGTCATCATTAAGCGAGGCAGACATTGATGAAAATCTTGATTTTTAAAATTCAATAACGTGGCACTGACTATCGTTAATAATGATGCCCATTGCCATGCTATTTCCAGATGGACTAGTTTGGTAATATTTTTCAAACAAGCATCATATTTTGGAATTTTTATTTAAAATGTATTATTTCTATACAAAACTCCTTTTTATCTTTCTTATAATTAACCATTGACTGATACGTGAAGCTGAGCAACACAAAAGAATATGTTGATGGATAGTTCACTGGAAATCTTGGGGAAATCTTAATTCGGTAATTTAAAAATAAGCTCATGATTATCTCGTTGTATAAAATTTCTTGCAAATGGTAGTTGGTGTTGCATGCACTAGTCTATCTTTTATCAGTGACATTGTGTTGTGTTCTTTATTGGTTTGTAAAATGTAGTATGTTATGCTCCATGTGCAAGTGTAACAATGTTCTCAATCTGGGTGAAGTACCAAAGGACAAAAAACTAGAAGATGCTGACCATGCCTGAGAGTCCTATATGTGTGTTTCAAGGCCTTGATTATTTTCTTCTTTTGACTTTGATGGTATGTGTATTAGCATGAAAGTACATGTGTCTGTGTTTACACATACACACACATGCACATACATACATGCACAAGTATACATACATGCAACTGATCGCAAGGTTAAAAAGAGTGTTGTTGGAAGTGCAGCTAGATAGAAAAAGGGCATTGGCAGATAAAAGAAAGGAGTTGGAGGTGGAGAGGAAATACAGACTAGAACTAAAGGGAGCAATGCTAATGGCCATGGAGGGACATGCTCGAGTCCTAGAGTAGTAAGTAGATATTGAGGAGGTGGGGGTGAGAAAGCAACGTAAATTTCACAGACAGATATACTTTATGCACTGTCATTAGATACATTGATGAAGAATAAGATGTAATCAAGTTTTGTTATGTTTCTATTTTAACTATGTAACAAATTATATAAAAATATAATATTAATTGATTTTATTTTTTGTTAATTAATAAACAATGATTTATAGTTTATGTTTTTATAAAAATATGTAATTAAATTTTATGTAAACAATTAAAATTGTGAAAATAATTTTGGAATGAAAATAACTAGAGAATTTTCCCTCGCTAATTTAGCTAGAGATTTTTCCCTCGATAAAAAGCTAGGGAATTTTCTCTTGCTAATTTTGATAGGGAAAAAATATACTCTTTAATTTTTGCTACAAGCACTTAGGATTATATGTGTCAAATGGGTTGATTCGTGCCATGCCTAGCCCGGCATGGCACTGGAATTTCTCGTGCCCATGCCCATGTCGAGTCCAACCGGGCCTCATGTTGTGCCTGGCCCGACATGGTACCATTGCCTAGTTGGCTCAATACCTCGGCACGAGCCGAGGTACCAATACCATACTACCCCGTCGGGCTGAGGCTCAGCTTGACTAATCTTGAAACTGGGTGGACCCAAATCTGAACCAACCCCAACCCCAAAGGCCTATTACGGGCTTACGGCTAACAATTCAAATATTTAGCCATTGGATTTTGCCCCCAATGGCTATGGGGCAGAATCCGATGACCCGCGTGATTCTGCCCCAAAAAAATTATTTAAAAATTCAAAAAAAATACTTTTTTTAAACAAAATTCTAAATTTTTTTTCTATAAAAGCTTTCCACCCCCTCTCTAATTTTTATGTTTTTCAAAAACATAAAATCTCACATTATCTCTCTCTCAAACCTCTCTCCTAAAATTTTATCTCTCGGGATTTTGGCTCGGCTATTCGGAACTCACAACTCATGCTCGTCTCTAGTTGGTGTTTGCATTGGTCTTTAGAATTTAGATTTTTGGTGCACGTGCATTTACTTTACACTACTTTATGGGTATTTCTATATTTTTCTCTCTCTACACTTTAAGCTATCCTCTTCTCTAAAAAAACCAAAAAAATAACAAATACTAATACTAATAAAATTAATTTAAATTTAGAAAATGAAAATCTTACACAAAAGTCTAAGGTTGCTAAAACTTTGGTTTCTTTGATTGTCTTTTCCCAAATATCTAAAAAACAAAAAACAAGGACGACTTCTATAGTTTGGACTCATTAAATATGATAAAACAAAAAAATTTTTAGGGGTGAGGAAGAAGAAATGGCACTGTAAAAATGTTGTAAAAAAATTTTAACTTGTAAGAGTGCGTTTGGGACTGGACATCTTAAAAGGCATGCCGAATTATGCACCAAAACACATAGTGCATTAGATCCTAGGCAAACCCAACTTAGCTCTATATTTTTTGAGACTAGATCTAGTTCAGTCTCAAAGTTTTCCCCCTTCATATGCCATAGCGAGTTAGGTTGGGAAGACATGATCAAACTTATCACATTGATGGATCTTCCGATCTAATTTTTGGAATATCCAAAGATAGTGAGCATCATGCAGACATATTTTCAGCATGCTTATCATAGGTTTCCTAGGTCCACATCTTGGAACGACATACTAATATATTTTAAGTTAGAAAAATAATTAATAATTAATGAATTTATGGTATATAGTAGAGTGGTGTACGTGACGTCCGATATTTGGACTAGTCATGATGATGCATCTTATGCATGTCTCACCGCCCAATATATAGATTCTAAATGGCATGTGAATAAAAAAATTTTAGGATTCTCCGAGATTCTCCATTCTCATGATGGGCCTGCCATTTTTGAGTGTATGAAAAAAATCGTTAGAAAATATAAAAGTCAAAATAAAATTTTTAGTATCACAATCGATAATGCATCTAATAATGGAGTGGCAATTAACATGTTTGTTAGGAATATTAGAGACGCACCATTGAGAGATATTTTTCACGTATGATGCATGTGTCACGTGGTTAACATGATTCTACATGTGGTGATGAAGGTGTGTTTCCTCGCTTTGGAAAACATATGTAACTCACTAAAATATATTTGCACGCCTCGCAAACAATTGGAGCTTGGTAGTCTCTGTTTGTCTGCGAATCTTAAGAAGAAGAAATTCCAATCGGATGTGAGACATTATTTGAATTACACATACCTAATGTTGGTGCCATGTGTTGGATACAAACACGTGATCTCCGACTATATCAATAGTAAGAGTGACGAATTTTTTATTGACGACACTAACTGGGCTCTAGGAATTTAATTTATGAAATTCCTAAATATTTTTTATGACATGAACATGTTTTCGTTGGTTTATACTCCCACGACTTGCATTGCACTCAAGTACATATGCATCATTTGTAGCATGTTTAGGAAGTATCGAGCCAATCTAAAACTTAGTCATATGGTTACAGAAATGGAAACCAAGTATTTAAAGTACTGGTTTACCATTTCATCTCTTTATTGTCTCGCTACATATAGTTTTAACTCATCTTCAGATAGAAATTGACCATCTTCAATTTCTATTAGGCCACCATTTGAGTTACATAAATTTTTTGGATCTTCATCTACATGCATAGGCTAAATATTATATATGTCATCTTTCTAGAATGTCAGTGAAATATTTAAGTTTGCACTTCTTTGTTGAGATGTTGGTACTTCAAAATTTGATCGAGCTTTGATTTTGCAAATCTCCCATCAATCACTCTTATCATGAGTAAACTTGGATATGTATAATAATATACTTGAGCTGTTTGAACTGCCATAATAAATAGCTCATATTGATTATATCTGCATTTATGGTTAACCTCCACTAGCTTATAATCTGAATGAATCTTTGTGCCCACATTTTATGTAGGATGAAACCACACGCACTTTAATAATACAATCCTATTATTTTTTAGTCTAGGATACTACAACTCAATAACTTTTTTGAGTTGACCATAATAATCAACCTCATGTGCACTATAACACGAGTCTTCAATGCATATACCACTATTCATTGTTTTTTAGAAGAATCGTGCCCAATTGTATGAAATTTATATCCATTAACAAAATGCCTAGGATAGGTTGTCACATATCTACTTGGGAAGTTACTTAGATTCTAAATAAAAATATTTGAATCTCCATTTAAAGAATCAATTGGCTATGCCATAAAGTAAAAAAAAGATATTAACAAATAAAAGATACTAATAATTAAATAATTCAAAATTTTAAAATTTAATAATTCTCCCATATTTTTTCAACCAATTCACAAATTCAGTTTCTAGCATATAATTAAGATCTTTATTAGAAATTATTGGTTGCCTATATTTTAACTGCTCAACATAAATACTGCAAAAATATAAAAAGAGAGAGAATTATATAAATCAATTTTTAATAATTCCTATTAATGATAAAATTAAATTATGATTAAACCTGCAACCATTTTATGTATACATACTCAATATATGATGCAACCACCTCACAATTAAGTAAAACGTAACTCCATGTTGCTTTGTACTCTGCATCTGTCATGCATCTTTTCATTGCTCTTCCAAATGCTCTTCCAGGGTGCTTGAAGATAGATAGTTTGTCCACAGAATTATTTTCTGTAGCATTTAATGCATATAGTCTCCGTAATCAAGGAATTAATGAAAAATAATACATCTCTTTAAATGCAACTTTCATTTTTTGTCACGTATCTACAACACGAGGTACATTCTTAAATCAAAGATGATCACAAAACTTACAGCTAATTAAATCACTATCACCACCCCAATATAACGTACATTTATTGAAACAATAATCAACTTTTTACACTGGTAGAACATTTCATCGTAGTAACTTCTTAGTGTTGTAAAAGTTGTTAGTTATCAATTTATTATCTGGAATAATCTCCTTCATCAGTTTTGTCTCCTGATCAAATAATTTCTCAGACAGATGATTTTCTGACTTAATGATCATAAGTCGAGCCAAAAGTGACAATTATGAATGTGTTTTACAACCAAGCCGCAACTTTTTATTTGCAGCTTTAAGCATTTCATAAAATTTCTGAGCTTCAGGATTAGGTGGGTCATCCACATAATTCATTTTAAAGTCAGCACCAGTAGCTTTCGTGTTCATTCTATGGTATTTGTTTAATGATTCTTCACCACAAGAAGATGATTCAGTACCCTCATTTTGGTAAATGTTCAGAGCCATTATACTTTCCCCATTATAAATCCATAATTTGACACAAAGCCATATTTAGCCAAAAGGTATCTTATAGTGTTTGCATCATGAAAATGGATATTTTGACACTTGTGATGATTACATGGACACAATTTTTTTTTCATCCATCCATCTCGATTAACTACATACAAAATTGATGAAAGTTTCAAGCCCACTAAAAAATCTTTATTCAAAAGTCCATTCATAAACCTTCTGTACATCCACTGATGATTTGAAATAGTTTTCCCCTATTTTATTTACAAAAAATAATGCTTAATCATTATTTTGATTTAATCATTCTATTACTTCAGAATATACTAATAATTAAATATCATGAATATCAAGACAATGTGTTTTCAGATTCTACATAAATAAATAAAGTAATTTTTAGGACGATAAAGATTAATAGATATCATGGTAATACTAGATAAAGGGAGCAAAATACGATAATGCACAAGAAAGGAAAGCAAAAAAGAAAGACATTTAAAGTTTGAAGGGGGAAGGGAGAGAGAGAGAGAGAAGGTGGGGGAAAGAGGGGTGGAGAAATGGAGAGATGAGGAGAGAGAGAAAGAGAGCGATTGAGAGAGAAAGAGAGAAGGTGGGGGAAAGAGGGGTGGAGAAATGGAGAGATGAGGAGAGAGAGAGCGTGATAAAGAGAGATAGAGAGAGAAAAAGACATTTAAAGTTTGAAGGGGGAAGGGAGAGAGAGAGAGAAGGTGGTGGAAAGAGGGGTGGAGAAATGGAGAGATGAGGAGAGAGAAAAAGAGAGCGATAGGGAGAGAGAGAGAGAGAGAGAGAGAAGGTGGGGGAAAGAGGGGTGGAGAAATGGAGAGATGAGGAGAGAGAGAGAGAGCGATAGAGAGAGATAGAGAGAGAAAAAGACATTTAAAGTTTGAAGGGGGAAGGGAGAGAGAGAGAGAGAGAGAGAGAGAGAGAGAAGGTGGGGGAAAGAGGGGTGGAGAAATGGAGAGATGAGGAGAGAGAGAGAGAGAGTGAGAGTGAGCGATAGAGAGAGATAGAAACAAAGGGGAGAGGAAGAGGAAGAGAGAGAAAGGGAAAGAGGGGGAAAACGGAGAAAGGGAGCGAGAGAGGGAACGAGAGAGAGAGGGAGCGAGAGAGAGAGGGAGAGAGAGAGAGAGAGAGAGAGAGAGAGGCAAAGAAAAAGAGTGAAGTGGAGAGAAAGAGATAGAGAGAGAGAAAGGGGAGAGGGAGAGGCAGAGGGAGAGAGAGAAAAGGGAAGAGGGAGAGAGAAATGGCGAAAGGGAGAGAGGGAGAGAGAGAGAGAGAGAGAGAGAGAGAACAAGCAAGAAAGGAGAGCAAGAAAGAAAATAAGAAGAGAGAGAGAGTGTGTGTGTGACACAGAAAGAAAAAGAGGAAGAGAATGACATAGAAAGAATTAGAGGGAGAGAGAGACACACACAGAGAATGCAGATTTAGAATGAGGAATTACATTAAAGAAAAAAAATTATTCTAATAAACCTATCAAATATTACATCTTTTGTAATACATAAGTTTATATATGAGCCTGAGGCCCAAGGCCTAAGATTATGAAAGGGTATGACCCTTATTTGTATTATACAATATATAAGCCTAACCAACGAACACTCTCATGCTATGTGCTTACACATTGTTGATATTATATCTTTTGTCATTTAACTTCAAGTTAGTGCAACAAATTAGTATTATCCCATATATAATTATGTTAGTATACATATAGTAAATGTAGTTATAAATAGTTACATATAGTTAAACATATAGTTATATATAGATATATGCATACAAGTAGTTATAAGTAGATATACATAAGTGTATACAAAGATATAAATAATTATATAGATTTACATATATCTATACATATATGTATACATGATAAAAAATAAAGTTATATTTATTTAGATAGAATTTTTTATAGTTATACAAATATTTATATATAGTTAAACACATATAGTTAAATATTATGTTGTATGTTTTTATACATATAAATATAAATATAGTTACATTTGATTATACATATAGTTACCCGTATAGTTAAACTTATATTTATACATGTATATATATATATATTTTTTCATATAATTTCATATATTTATACATATAGTTATGTATAGGTCTGGATATACTAAAATACATTTTTTATATTAATATATAAAAATGTATATTAAAAATATGTTGTTAATTATATTTTTAAATATAGTTATGTATAAAGTTTTTATAGTTATACATATAGTAAGATATAATTAATTATAGTTATATGTTATTATACATATAATATATATAGATATAAAAAATTATATATCCTTAAACATTTAGTTATATATACATACATATATATATATATATATTCATACAAGTAGTTATATTTTGTTTTACATAAAATATACAAAGTTAGAAACAAAATGTAGATTTAAATATATGTTTACATATGTGTATAAATAGTTAAAAATATAGTTATATTTAAAAATATAAAGTTTAATTTTGTTTTACAAATATTTATATATAGGTATACACATATAATTAAACAAAATGTTGTATGTTGTTATACATGTAATTATAAATATAATTACATGTGGTTATACATATTGTTACACATATAGTTATACTTCAATTTATACATGTAGGTATATATATTTATTCATATAATTTTATATATATATACATATAGTTATGTATAAGTATAGATATAGTAAAATATATTTTTATAAACTAATATATACAAATGTATATTAACTATAAATTGTAAATTATTTATTTAAATATAGTTATGTATAATGATTTTATAGTTATACATATAATAAGATACAATAATTTATAGTTATATGTTATTATAGATATAGTATATATAGCCATAAATATTTTTATAATGTTAAACAAATAGTTATATATAAATATAATTATACAAATAGTTATACATAAATATATAAAGTTATAAATAAATATATAGATTTACATATATGTATACATTGTTACAAATATATTTATATTTAATTATATATTGTTTTATATAGTTATTCAAATATTTATATATAGTTATACAAATATTTATATATAACTATACACATATAGTTAAACATAATGTTATATGTTATTATACATGTAATTATAAATATTGTTACATGTGGTTATACATATAGTTACATATATAGTTATACTTATATTTATACATATAGGTATATATTTTTTTATAAAATTTTATATATGTATCCACATATTTATAAATATAGTTATATTTAATTATATAAAGTATTATATAGTTATACAAATATTTATATATAGTTATACACATATAGCTAAACATAATGTCGTATGTTGTTATAGATGTAATTATAAATATAGTTACATGTGGTTATACATATAGTTACGCATATTGTTATACTTAGATTTATACATGTATGTATATATTTTTTTTCATATAATTTTATATATCTATACGTATAGTTATGTAAAGGTATAGATATAGTAAAATACATTTTTATATACAAATATATACAAATGTATATTAAATATAAGTTGTAAATTATATATTTAAATATAGTTATTATAAAGCTTTTATAGTTATACATATAAAAAGATACAATTATTTATAGTTATATGTTATTATACATATAGTATATATAGCTATATTCATACAAATAGTTATACATAAATATATAAAGTAATGAATAAATATATATATTTACATATATGTATACATAGTTACAAATATAGTTATATTTAATTATATAAAGTGTTATATAGTTATACGAATATATATATATATATATATATATATATAGTTAAACATATTGTTATATGTTATTATACATGTAATTATAAATATAGTTACATGTTGTTAAACATATAGTTACACAAAGTTATACTTATATTTATACATGTGGTTATATATATATATATATTTTATATAATTTTATATATGTATACATATAATTATCTATAGGTATATAAATGGTAAAATACATTTTTATATAGTAATATATAAAAATGTATATTAAATATATGTTGTTAATTATATTTATAATTATAGTTACGTATAATATTTTATAGTTATACATATAGTCAAAGAAAATTATTTATAGTTATATGTTCTTATCCCTTTGTGATCCAATGGCAAAAAGACACAAAACATAAAACAAACAAGTTCAACTTACAACAGATCAGAACAAAGTAAATGTGGTCTTGTATTTCAGGCATGCAATTTATAAATATAAATACAATTTGAATCCCCCCTAGAAACACATGATGACATCCACATAATAGAACAAAACTCAAACAAAATAGGCAGAGATTAGATCCCCATCTAGATATGTCAACAAAGTTTGTCTCATCCTGCTAAAATTTTTTATGATTTGTTGGCAATATAATTGGAAAGACAAACAAGACCCTGATAGAGCCCCTCCCCAGAGGTAGCACAGGTGCTATGAATGTGACAATGGTGTTGGCGAAGAAAGTGAAGGCCTAGCTTGTTCGTAATTTCAGCTGCATTCATCACATTGGAAAGATCTTGCTTATTGGCAAACACCAGCAAAATTGTATCTCGAATCTTTTACTAGTGTAATATCCTATGCAACTCATCTCAGGCTTCAACAACTTGATCTCTGTCATTTTTGTCCACCACAAATATAAGACCTTGGGTATTTTGGATGTCAAACCTCCAGAAAGGGCGAATCTTATCTTGCCCCCCAAATCCCACAGAGTGAAATTGATGTTTTTGTATTCATTAGTCTCTACATTGAAGAAAATACTAGGAATTGTGGTGACAATTTCATCAAGCTTCAACTTATACATAATGGTTGTCTTACTGCCAGCATCAAGACCTAGCATCAAAATCCTCGTCTCCTTATTGGCAAACAGCCTGCTAAACAACTTTGTGAACGTAAACCCCATTTCTTCCACTAAATCTAAATTTTTTTGTCATATGGTAGTAAAGAGATCTAATGAGAAAAAGTAACAGAATCAATAGACCTCAAGAGATGGTCACCTGATAGGGAGGTCAACCTTTATATGTTCTTATACCTATAGTATATATAATTAAAAATAGAGTTATATATAGTTTACATATAATTATATATAGATATATTCATACAAGTAGTTATAAGTAGTTATATATAAATATATACAAAGTTATAAATAAATATATAGATTTAATTATATGAATACATATATGTGTACATAGATACAAATATAGTTATATTTAATTATATAGAGTATTACATAGTAATACAAATATTTATATATAGTTATACACATATAGTTATAAATATGTATGTAGTTTAAGATATAGTTATATATAACTTTTTTATAGTTATACATTTAGTAAAATACAATTAAATATAGTTATATATTAATATACATATGATATATTTTGTTACAAATATAGTTATATAGAATTACTCATTTAGTTATCAAATATTATATTTTTAAATAAATAGTTATATATAGTTATTAATATAGTTATAAAAATAGTTTACATAGTTATAAATATAGTTAAATATAAATTATGAAAAGTTTTATATAGTTATACAAATATTTATGAAATAGTTATCATATACTATGATAACAACACACTCTTAAATGCACAATTGAATTACACCACTATAGCGAAAGAACTTGTATCAACAATCTTTTCTTTTGGAAAATTAATATCATATTTATTAGGAACCAAATTCATAGTATATACTAAATATTCTATAATCAAATATCTTATAGAAAAGAAAGATGTCAGCCCGAGATTGATTTGATGGATTTTACTATTACAGTAGTTTGAACTAGAGATATTAGATAGAAAATGTACATAAAATCAACATTGAAAATAGCTTATCAAGACTAGAAAAATAAGATAGAAGAGTTGTTGAAGAAGATATTAGATAGATTTTTTTATTTGAACAAATTATAATATTGAATAAAAATAAAACTCCATGGTGTGTAGTATTGAATGAACCTTATCATTGCAAGTAGTACTCAGATCAAACTTTGAGGCAAATTGTAATAGATGGAAGATTAGTAGTATCTTGTAATAATGTCACATTTTACTCCTATTGTCACGAATTAATGGAACATGTTAATCTTTATGTGCTCATGTATTTCTCTTCTCAAAATTAATGTTGATATTTGCATATATATATGCATAAATATATATGTGCATATACACTACCCTACACACACACACACACACATTTATACATCCATATACAACACTATACATTATATATCAGCATACACATTTTTGTACTTTGTTATATATTCACACATGTATCTACATTTTCAAAGTAGTGTGTATATACTTGTATGCATGCATATACTACTATACACCCACACAAACACACACATATACCTATATACATAATGTATTTTTAAAGATACACATGAAACTATTATATATATATATGTGTGTGTGTGTGTGTGTCTATGTAAATGTATTTAAAATTTTTTGATTTTTAAAATTTAATTAAAATAAAATATTATATGTTGACAACAATTTATAAAATTTTGTAAATTCTTTATATTTAAAACAAATATTTGTGTGTGTGTGTGTGTATGGATGTGTGTGTGTGTGTGTGTATGTGTGTGAGTGTGAAGCATATTAATCCATAAAATGAATTTATGAATTATATATATGAGCTTCTATTTTATTCAAATAGTTGTTTTTTTAATATTTATATTAAAATAACTATCATTATACTCATATAAATAAATGAAGTTGGCATATTTGTAAATTATTTTATTTTACAATTATGTTAAAAATGAAAATATAGTTCATAAATAAATAATTTTGTTTTTGTATTTCTATATAATTTTTTTATTAAAATAATAATGTCTATGATAAATTTATAACTATTATTTATTGTGTTTAATAAATTGTTAGAAACTTTAAAATTCAAACAAATATAATGTAGTGCATATAAATACATGCCTTTAATGTTTAGTAAAAAATCAATTATTTCTTTAATTATGTACAAACAAAACAGATTACCATATAAATACATGAGTATATTTTTCTAGAAGTAATTATTTTTTTTATTTTATTCAAAATATATAAATGACAATATAAATATATGAATTTGTTTTTTTAAATAACTATTTTTAAATTTTTTTTAAATTTTATTTTGAATTTAATACATTACAAATGTATTTTTTTGTAATTAATAAATACATTTCAAACATTGTTAATATTATAATAAATATTACATATTGCATATTATGAAGTGAAAATTTTATTTTGTAAATAAAATTTAATTTTAAAGTTTTATCTTTGTAAAATGAAACTACATCACTTATATATTTTAGAATATTTTTTATAATATTTATTACACAAACATATTGTTATTTGTTTTGAAATTTACAACTTGAATTTTAACAAATGAACATTTTATTAGAAATCAATTTTAATTAAATGATATTATGTGAAACAAAAATACAAACCCTAAACATATTAAATCATAATGATTATACAAACATATAAAAAATAATAAAATTACATTTAAGGTTGAAAAAATTATATTTAAGTTCCTAAAATATATGGGAAAATGATAAAGATTTATACAATATCCAAAAAAAATATGTATGAATGAGATGAATGTATATTAAGTTTCTGAAGCATGTAGTTATACATGTTGTAGATATAGTTATATATAGTTTTTCATGTAATTATCTATATTTACACATATGGCTATGTATAGGTTTTGATGTAGATAAATACATTTATATATAGTAATATGTTGATATACATATTGTTAAATACATTTATATATAGTTATATAACTATATATATATATATATTATGTTGTTATATTTATATATAGAGATGTTTATGTATATTATTTTTATAGTTATATATATAGTAAAATACACTTATATAAGAATTTCAAATTATATCACACATGCATATTGATATATAGTTATATTTAAATACACTTATATAAAATACACTTATGTTTATGTATGTTGATTATGTATACTGTTTATATATAGTTATGTATATTGATGTAGATATCAAGTTGGCATACCTTATACTGTTTATACATACTATTTATGGCTACTATTTTTATATAGTTATGTATATTAATGTAGATAAATACATTTATATATAGTAATATGTTGATATACATATTATTAAATACATACATACATACACACACACACACACACACACACACACACACACATATATATATATATATATATATGTTTGTATGTATGTGTGTATATGTATAATAAAAATATACGTTGTTATATTTATATATAGTTATGTTTATGTATACTATTTTTATAATTATAGATATAGTAAAATACACTTATATAAGAAATTTGAATTATATCACACAAGCATATTTATGCATAATTATGTTTAAATACACATATATAAAATACACTTATATTTATGTACTATTTATGTATATTATTTATATATAATTATGTATTTTGATGTAGATATCAAGTCAGCATACCTACTGTGCACCATCAACATCTACACAATGAGAATGCATTATATCACAGATACATGAAGTATATATACGAATAAGTTTATATAAGCAATCCAAGCTTACCATGGTGATTAATGAAGAAGAATTTCGGAATAAAAAATAACAGAATCAAAACACACACTCTTGCTTTAAGATAATCGATGAAGAAATAATGTAGAAAATGTACCTTAAATCAATAAGAAATCTCGCTTATATTACTCTTCGCTTAGGTTTTGATGCGTCGGTGCGAGAGATAGAGGTGGACTTCGAGGGACATAGCCACTTCGCTTGTTAGAGTTTTCTCTCACATCTCGACAACAAGTGATTATATATATTACCAAAAAATTAAAATTGTTAATTATAAAAATATTAAATAAACAATATATATATATATATATATAATACAAAAAGGCTAATTTATTTTATTTATTATCAAAATATTTTCAACAAAATTCATGTGCGTGTAGCAAGGTACACATGAAAAACAAACACCTTATACTTTTTTATTATAAAATTAATTAAATAATAAATATATAAACAATTTAAAAAAAATATAAGTTTAGCCTTATAAAAAAATATCAAATAGCTACAAAATTTACAAACTTTATATAATAAGACATATATGAAATGAGGATTTGTCTTCTAGCCACTATCCTAAGAGTTATAAAATACTCTTAATGTTAAAAAATATATAAATATATATATTTTATGGTTATAAATTTTTAAAAATTCATATTAATTTTTATGAAGATAATATAAAATAATTTTAAAGGCATAAAATTTCATATTATTTGATATCATTAATAATTTTTTAAAATCAAAAAATTACTTAAAGTAATAAGATAATTAAAAAAAGTTATATTTATTATTTTAATAAATACTGAATATTAAAAGCTAATTGTAAAAATATTACTCAATTGTTTAGTTATTATAAAATTTAGTCGGGGAAAACATCTATATATTTATTTAAATTTTGTATTAATTATTTTTTTAAAAGGTTTCTATAATCATAAATTTTTTTTTACTTAAAATAATATTAATATTTACTAGTTTATTCATCAATTAGGATATTTTTGAAAATATTTTCTATTTAATCATACAATGACTTATTTTATATTTATATTAGTATAAATTTTAATGTATGTTAATTTAATTTTTAAAATATCATAAAAAATTATTATGCTTATAAAATTAATTATTTAATGTTTCTTTAATACAAATTTTAAGTTTCTTAATTAAAAATTTTTGAAAATTTTTTTGTATACTTTTTTTTAAAAATTATACATCATAAAAATAGTTATTTTAGTCATTGTTAATATAAGTTTTTTCTATTTTTATATTTTTTAAATTATTTATTTATAATATTCTTTTTTTATTATTTTACGAGGAGGTTGTATCTTTCAAAGATCACTCATCTATAGACCATTATCATACATTAAATAATCAAAATTAAATAAAATATTAAAAACTAATAATAATTTAAAACAAATTAAATAATTAAAGATTGTCTAAGGAAATTCCGTCGCTAAATCCATCACTATATTTTGGATGTAATTAGCTAAGAAAATTCCATCACTAAATCTGTCGTTGTATTCTAGATGAAATTAGATATGAAAATTCCATCGTTAAATACGCCGCTATATTCCGAATGTAATTTTCTAGGAAAATTTCGTCACTAAATCAGTCGCTATATTTTGAATGTAATTAGCTTAGGAAATTCCATTGTTAAATTTCATCACTATAATCTAGATATAATTAGCTAGAGAAATTCTGTCGCTAAATCTGTCACTATATTCTAGGTTTTATTAGCTAGGAAAATTCTATCGCTAAATCCATCATTATATTCCAGATTTTATTAACTAGGGAAATGTATCGCTAAATCCGTCATTAAATCGGTCACTATATTCTAGATTTTATTAGCTAGAGAAATTTCTTCGCTAAAAACATCGCTATATTCCAGGTTTTATTAGCTAGAAGAATTCCATTGCTAACTCCGTCGCTATATTTCAGGTTTTATTAGCTATGGAAATTCCGTCGCTAAATAATCAGTATATTCTAGGTTTTATTAGCTAGGGAATTACCATCACTAAATTCGTAGCTAATATCCCCACTTTTCTTGAGCGAAATTTAGGACAATTTTCTGTCGCTAATCCGTTTCAAATTTTTATTTCATTGAAAAATCATAAATTCCTTGTTATTCCCTAGCTAATCCCATGTTATTTAGCTAGGGATTAATCCCTAGCTAAAATTTCTTAGCTAAATGAATATTTTCTTGTAGTGATATATATATGTGTGTAACATTTTTATAAATATTATATAGTGTATATATATATATCACATTTATATAAACATTATAAATATTATAAATTTATATAAAAATTTATATGTTATAAAAATGTTATTTAAATGTTATATAGACTATTATATAAATGGATAGTGTTATGTAAGTGTTGTATAAATGTTTATAATCATTTATACATATGTATAAATATTTATATATAACATTATATGTTTATCTAAGCATATCATGTTTATATATAATGTTATACATTTATATTTATTAAAATATAGATATTTATTTTTTATTGTCATACTATTATATAAATGTTTAAAAGTTTATATATATTGTTATTTTTTAATAATATTTTTAGAGACAATCAAAATAGAACCCATATATTTCAACCACAATAATTTGATCTCTCATTCTTCTATGAGAAATCAAATTTAATTAAGTATTTCTAGTCATATTACTATTGATGTATCACAATAAAATATAATCTATTAAATAATAAAAATATAATTATCTCAAAAAAAACATCATTAAACAAAATCATTATTTAATATATATTAGTCATATAAATTTTAAATTTCTAAATAATTTGATTCAAAAATTCATGATATGACTTAAAATATAATCTAAATTAGGCTTCAATTTTATGCAAATGCTTTAAAATCAAAATATAATTTCAACTAATAACGGCAGGATGGTTTGGTTGGTAGGGTATTAAATTCACACCTATGTGAAGATTGCGAGTTCGATCCTAATTCCTAACTAGGTATCAATATAATCATTTGTTTGGCCAAGAATTAATTCCTATTGTGGTTTAGATATATTGCCATGGGTCATATACCACCCAATTATACACACGCTCACACACACACGCACGCGCGCGCACACACACATATATCTATATTCATACATACATACATACATAAATACACACATACATACATACATACACACATACATATATATATATATATATATATATATGTATGTATTGTCTATATACACATATATATGTCTATATACACATATATGTGTCTATATACACACACATATACACACACACATATATATATATATATGTCTACACACACACACATATATATTTTATATACACATATATATTTACACACACACACACACACACACACACACATATATATATATATATATATATATCTATATACCTACATATATACATATCTATATACATATGTTAATATATATCTTTATATCTACACACACACACACACACACACACACATATATATATATATATATGTATATACACACATATATATATATCTATATACATACATATAATCTATGTTAATTTCAATTCAATTTAAGCAATCAATATTGATAACTATAATAGAAAATGGCATTTAAGCAATCAATTGAGCTTGGTTTGTGTAAACATGTATGAGTACTCAATGCACAAGTTTCTTGGATAACATAAGGTTAGATAAAGGTATATAAATATATCTCTCAACAAATCTTACCATTGATATATCAAAGAGGTCATATATAATTGTCTTGAACCCAAGACTTATTGCTTTTGAGCGAATAAATGTATCAGCGCATCAAAACTTGATCTGTTTTAATTTTAATTTAGGCAAAGCAATCAATATCAATGGACTATCATTAAAAATGGAATTGAATCCATCAGCTGAGCTTGAATATAAAGTAGAGTACAATAGTGTGTGTATTTTGAGGAGTGATGTGAAGGAAATGTACCTGGAGAATGTTCTCCAGCTCCCTGAATACAAATTTAAGAACTCCATGAGAGTTACCATGTAAATAAAATTTTGAATCATTTTCTCTTTAAAAAGTAGATTGTATTAAAAAAAATAATACTACCTGAGTGTAAAATTTCTAGGCTACTTCCAGCTGGGACATCTCCTCATCAAATGCATAAAAAGTTTCCAAAACTTTAGGTGCACTGGCAAACTGCATTAACCTTAATGAAAAAGTGGCAATCAACTTTGGTTAGAAAAACAATTGGTGGGTCTTGTTTGTATCATTTTGAGTGTTCCTTTGGTAAAGCAAGGTTCATGATCTTAGAATTGATCTACTTTGATCTCGATTGAAGAGCCTGCAAGACCTCTCAGTGATTCTATGACTTTCAACTGACTCACAAATGACTTTAAAAGACTAGTATCAAGCCTCTCTGTCTTCCCATTGTTCTTGATGAACAAAGAACCCCTATAACGAACAAAAAATCAATGTAGATATACATACATATATATCTAGAGAGAAAGAAAGATAAAGAAAGATAGAGAAAGATTATATATGCACATGTAGAAGATATTTCATCATTATAGATAAAAAATCAAACAATGATGATTTAGGTGATAATTGGAGCACACCATTGTCTATGGGTGTATTTGTATTCTTATTCTCCAATTATATGTACTTCCTCTTATTTCAATAAGTTTTTTTATATTCATTTATTCTTATAGCAAATGAGAATATTAAGCTTGTGGTGCAGATCCAGGAATTCAATTGAGATTAAAAAAGAATTGCTAAATTTGTAGAATTCAAATTCCAAATTAGAAATAAAACTCAATGAAAAATATAGTAGAGATTAGCTGAGAAGAAAAATAAAATGTAGATAGGATGCCATCAAGACTAAAACCAATTCTAAAATCCAAAACAAAGAAGATTAGTTTCTAAGAAATGCTCATATTCTTCTAACATAAACTCGAATGTAAAGCCAGATGAACCACATTATAATCATTCATAAATAAAGAAACTATGATTTGTTGGGAATCAGAGACTAGATTATCAGTTAATGACATATTGTACACCAACAACCTGCATCGTAGCGATATTCAAGTGAAACAGATACATCACATTAGAATCAGTTGATGAACTTGAGTTACTTTGTTTTGAAACTGCAAGATCTAGCACAGAATGGCATCTGCGGTTCATATTTTATCATTAATGCCAAATAGATCAAATTTAACTCTAGAAAAGTTAAATTTGATCTCATGGTGTTTTTTTTTTCTTAAGTTACAGAATCACAAAACAATATGCATACTTTTTTTTCTTAAGTTATAGAAGTAGAAAATAATAAGCATACATTTTGTATTTGAAATCCATAAAACCCAAAAAAAATTAATCATTAAAAGAACAAAGTTTACACTAATCATATAAGTGATGTTAAAATAGAAAAAAGAAGAAAAAAAATTAGGGGAAAATGAAAAAAAAAATTAAATCCAATTAATCTGTATAAACCAACCTCTGCCAGTGGAAAACAAATTGAGAGAAAGATAGAAATGTAATTAGTATTTTGAAGGAGAAGAGCATTGTTAATCTTACTTGGTAACAAGAAGAGGTAAGATTATGAGTTTCACATGCTCATGTAGTCTCATTTCACTTCTTCTCTCTTCATCTTCACAAAGATAGATAAAGAGGTTAAGTGCTTGAATGCCTTAGTATTTTTATATTATCACGGAAACTATAAATAAAAAAATGAATGTAAATATTAAAAAAAAAGAGACAAATATATAAATGTAAACTAAAATTATAAAAATTAAATAATATGAAAAAAATAGATTTTTATTTAACCATAAATGATATATTTCATAAATAAAAAAATAATATATTATAATAAAGTAACACACACACATATTATGGTTATAAATTTTTATGAATTCAATTTATTTTTTATGAATATAATATGAAATAATTATATAGGCATTAAATTTCATATTATTTGGTATAAAAGTATAATTTATAAAATTCTAAAAATTACTAAAAGTGAGAAGTATAATAAAAAAAGTTATATTTATTATTTTAATAAAAATGAAATATTATAAGAATATAGAAAAGATCTTATTCAATTGCTTAATTCTTATAAATTTCAGTAGGGACAAAAAATAAAATTTAAATTCAAATCAACTTAAGGTCAGTTTGGTAGTACTTTTCAAAAAGGTTTATAGGGATAAAAAAAATTTTAAGTATTTTTAGGACAAGGACAAAGAAATTTCATTAGTAATATTTTAAATAACTCTTTTAAAATCCGAAAAAAAATACTTGAAGTATAATTTTAATAACCACACTAACATAGTTATTTTTTAAATCATCAAGATTTTTTTAATGTAATTAAAACATCTATGTATTTATATTTAAAAACCAATTTATTTTTTTTAAATTTTATGAAAATTTTCAATTTTTTTATAATTCAAAAATTTCAAATCATCTAGTAAATTATTTTAAAAAATTCCTATAATCATAAAAATATTTTTTATTTTAAAAAATATAAATATTTACTTGTTTATTCATTAATTCAGATATTTGTATAATTTTTTTTTATTTAATCATACAATTAAATATTTTAGCTTTTTATTAGTAGTAATTTTTATATATGTTTATTTATTAATTAAAATATAATAAAAATGATTATAATTATATAATTAATTATTTAATGTTTTTTAAATACAAATATTTAAATATCATAATTAAATTTTTCAAAAAATATTATGTATACTTTTTTAAAAATTTTATAATCATAAAAATAGTTTTTTTAGGCTATATTAATATAAATTATTTATTTATAATATCTAGTTTTTATAATTATATGAGAAGAATGTTATTTTCAAGGATTTCTCATCCATAAACCATGACTTACCTTTAATATACAAAATTATATAAAATATTAAAACAAATAATATAAAAAAAATTAAATCAATAAAGATTTGCGATTAAAATTATCCCAAGCCAAAATAGCTAAAAAAGAATTCATAGCTAAATGCATATATTTTGTGAAAATTATCATTTAAGGAAAAATCGCTAGTAATTAAATATAAAATCATTAAGAAAAAATTCAGAATATTATTTAGCAAGTGATTTTACCTTTAATTAATTAGCAAGAGAAAATCCATTTCTAAAATCATTGCTAAAATGCCCACCACCCCCCTACGTGAAAATTTATGATAATAGTAGCTAGGGACAATTGTCAATCAAAAATTTCCAAATCTAATCCTTCATAAATCTAGTGATAATTTATAATTCAATGTAAAATCAAACATCTCTTAATATTCCCTAGCTAATGCCTTGCTAATTAACTTGTGATTATTTCCCTAGCTAAAATTTGTAGCTAAACAGATATTTTTTAATAGTGAAATAGACATATAGATAGATATATAAATAGATAGAAATATAGATAGATAGATAGATAGATAGACAAAAAGATAGACAGATATACAGATAGATAGACAGATATATAGATAGATTGATAGATAAACAAATACATAATTAGATAAATAGATAACCAGATAGACTGATAAATTGACTAATAGATATATAGATAGATAAACAGATAGGTAGATATATAGATATAAATATATATAGACATTATAGATAGAAAGAAAGAAAGATAGATAGACATATATATATATATATATATATATATGGATAGATATATAGACAAATAGATAGATAGATAGATAGATAGACAGATAGATAGAAATATATATGGACAGATGGATAGATAGATAGATATATAGATAGATTTTTAAATGGATAGATAGATAAATTGATTGATAGATAAGCACAGATAGATAGATCGATAAATAGACAGACAGATAGAAAAACAAATAAATAGACAAAAAGATAGACAGATACATAGATAGATACATAGACAGAAATATAGATAGAAAGATTTATAAATAGATAGATAGATAAATAAATAGATAGATATATATATATATATATATATATATATATATATATATATATATAGATAAACAGATATATACATAACAGACATATAGATATACATATAGGTAGATAGATAGATAAATAGATTGATAGATGAAGAGAAAGATAGAAGATAGTTAGACAAATAGATAGACAAGTAGAAAGATGTATATATATAGCCAGAGAGATATATATATATATATATCTATATATATATATATATATATATATTGATAAAGAGGCGTATATATAGACATATAGATAGACAGATAAATAGACACATTAATAAATAGACACACAAAGAGATAAACAAATTGACAAATAAATAGATAGGAAAACAAACAAAAAGAATAATAGATAAACAAACAATCAGAGAGGCATACATCAATTAGGTAGGTAGATAAAGAGATTGACACATAGATTGAGAGATAAACAAATAAATAGATAGACACCTTGATAGACAAATACATAGATAGATATATAGATAGTTATATAAATAAATTCATACATAGATTGATATATCAATAGGTAGATAGATTGATAAAAAAATTGAAAGAAAGATAGAGGTGTCAAACGGGCCGGCCCGGCACGACCCACCCCTTTTTTTACAGGCACGATCGTGCTACCGTGTCGTGCCCGATATGGCCTGTAGGCAAGGCAGGCTGTGCCGTGCCCGTGCCTGGCTCGCTCTGGCCCGGCATGGCCATATAGGCCAAGGTAGAGGCTGACCCGAGCGGCCGAGCCCGAGTCTTGAGACTGAGAGTGAGAGAGAGGCAGGGCAGGGCCGTAGGGGCAGGCGGGAGGACATACGGACAGGCACAATATTGTTTTTTTAAAAAAATTTATATAATGTAACTTGTATTGCTTAAGTGTAGAGTATTAATTAATAAATATAAATTTTTTTAAAAATGTTTAAAATAAAAATTAAATAAAAAAACAAATTTTAGAAAAGTATTTTTTTTATCAAATTAAAATTAGTTTAGCTTTTATTATATTTATTAATTATATATCAAAGTTATTAATTTTTAAAATAAAATTTAAATCGTAAAAAAAATAAATCAATACATTATGTTAGTATAAATAAAAATTAAAAAAAATTAAACAACACAAATGAAAAATTACCAATCATGCATTTGAAACCGATGGTCCGAATAAAACAAGTATAAGTTTCAACACAACGTACAAACAAAGCGTACAAATACAATGAATAAAAAAACATCGAAAAAAAATAGCAGATCATCATCAATCATCAATCGGCATATAATGAGAATCATCAGCCGCAACATCAAGATCAGTATCATATGGATCATCATCATCGGCAATCAACTCCTCCGCCATCATAGTGGATGTGGATGCGACTGCAGTGCCTGTCCCAGTCACAGCTCCAGCACGATCATGGATGCTAAACCTCAAATCCTCCCAATCCTTCAAACAAGCCAAGGCCTCAACCATATCTGGACGTAATCTCGATCTCCTATCCGAAATCATGTTCACTGCAATAGAAAAAACAGACTCCGATGCTATGCTCGACATCAGAGGAGTCAGTAGATCCCGTGATATCTTAGATAACATGGGATAGGTGGACTCATATGATTTCCACCACTGTAATAAATCAAGATTCTTAGTATCAGAATGTGATAGGATTGAGTAGTAATCGGTATCTAAGTACCGAGACAGCTCGCTCCTATGTGATGGTCCACCCCTACGTTTCCCCCTCGCTAGTTGAATGAAATAATCGTCATCTCCGAATAAGGTATCAATGTCCGTAATCACAGTCTCACTACTACCACCACCATACCTAGTATCGTAGTATGTGAATATGTCAGTCAACTTCTCGTGAATGAACCCTTCAGGTGGCTCTTCCAAGTTCATGCACGAGGAAATGAAATTCAGGGTATTTTCTACCCCTTCCACCTTAACCCTAGGGTCCATGCATGCAGCGAGGCAATAAAGAGATGGAACGGTGGACCAGTACTTCAAGTACTTGGTCTCCATCTCTACAACCATATGGCTAAGCGTCGAGTCAGCTCGATACTTCCTAAACATGCTACTAATGTTGCATATGCAATGAAGTGCAATGCAAGTGGTGGGCGTATAAACCGACGAACACATGTTCGTCGTGTCATAAAATATCTTCAGAAATTTCATAAATGAAATTTCTGAAGCCCAGTCAGTGTCTTCAATAATAAGTTCGTCACTCTTACTATTGACGTAGTCGGATATCACGTGTTCGTATCCAACACATGATTCCAACATCAGGTACGTGTAATTCCAATGATGTCTCACATCCGATTGGAATTTCTTTTTCTTAAGATTCACAGACAAACAGAGAGTACCAAACTCTTGTTATCTACGAGGAGTGTGAATATACTTTAGTGCATTGCGTATGTTATCCAACGGGGGGGAACACACCTTCATACTCACTTGAACAATCAGGTTAATCACGTGACACATGCATCTGACATAAAAGATCTCTCCTAATGGTGCGTCTCTAATATTCCTAACAAACATATTGATCGCTACTCCATTATTAGAAGTTTTATCGAATGTGACACTAAAAATTTTATTTTGAATTTTATATTCCCTAAATATTTTCATCATACACTCAAAAATGGTTGGGCCATCATGAGGATGAAAAATCTCAGTGAATCCTAAAATTTTTTTATTGATTCTCAAGTTAGAATCTACATAGTGACTCGTGAGACATGCATAAGAAGAATCATCGTGACTTGTCCATATATCGGACGTTACGGACACCGCTCCACTATATGCCATAAATTCCTTAATAATTTTTTGTTTTTTCTAACTTATATATTTTTAGTATGTCACTCCTAGATGTGGACCTAGGAATCCTACGATAGGAAGGCTGAAAATAAGTCTGCATGATGCGCACTACCCTCGGATCTTCCGAAAATCTGATCGGAAGACCCATCAATGTGATGAGCCTGGCCATGCCGTCCCTACCCAACTCGCCGAAGTATACGAAGGGAGTAAACTTTGAGACTGAACTCGATCCAGTCTCAAAAAATGTTGTGCCAAGTTGGGTTTGCCTAGAATCTAAGGGTCCATATTTTTTGGTGCATAATACGGCATGTTTCTTAAGGTGCCTTGTCCCACATGAACCCTTGCATGTTAAAAGTCCCATACAATATTTGCACTGTGCCATTTCTAGTTCCTCACCCCTATCATTTTTTTGTGTTATGATTTTAAAATGAGTCCAAACTAAAGAAGTCCTCCTAGTTTTTTGTTTTTTAGAACTTTGGGTTGAGACGACTAGAGAAATCAAAGTTTCAGCAGCCGCAGACGTCTGTGTAACACTAACATTTTCATTTTCCAAATTTAAATACGTGTCAGGTGTATTTGTCATTTTTTATGTTTTTTATTTTTTCCTAAGTTTTTCTAGAGAGAGAAACTTTAGAGAGAGAAAGTAAATAAAAACGTAAAATAAATTACCCAGTAAAAGCAATGAGGTCAGTCACGTGCAAGGTGCACCGTAGGAAGCTCTGATGTTCAAAACTCAAGTCGAGTTTCACGAAAATCCAAGCCGAATGCAAAATCCCGAGGCTCGAGAGAGAGATGCACGGTTTATGTGAGAGAGAGAACGTTTTGAGAGGTTATATGTTTTTGAAAAACATAATAGTTATAGATAGGGGGGTAGAATTTATAAATTAAAGATATTAATTTTTTATAAAAAAATATTTTTTTTTATATTTTTTTGATTTTTTAATATATAATTAGGCGGCAGAATCAAGAGGACCGCTGGATTCTGCCCCCTAGCCGTTGGAGTCGAATCCAATGGCTGAAATTCAATCAGCTTTTGAATTTTTTTTTCCCATTGGAATTGGGTCAAAATGTCGGGATAGAGGGTCGGGTCCATTCAGATCTGACCCGTGGGCTTTATTTCGGGAGGGTAGGGGTCACGCCCATGGGTGCGGCGTGCCCGCGTGAAACCTAACCGACACAGGAGAAATCGTGCCGGCTTGCCGTGCCCCGGCACGGCACGGGCCCGAGCACGGTTAAAAATCGTGCCGGGTAGGGCCGGCCCGGCCCTTTTGACACCTCTAAAGAAAGAAAGATAAATAGATAGACATATAGATATATAAATAGAGACATAGATAGATAAATATATAGTCAAATATATAAAAAGATAGATAGATAGATAGATAGACAAATAGATAGACAGTTAGATATATAATTAAATAGATAGATAAATAAATTGATAGTTTAATCGATAGAATGATAGATTGATTGATATATAGATTGATAGATATATTCATAGATAGATTGAAGGATAGACAAACATATAGATATACAAACAAATAGAAAAATAAATAGATAGATAGATTGATTGATAGACAGATAGATAAATATATTGATTGATTGTTTGATAGATAGAAAGAGAGATAAACACTCAAGTGAGTAGAAAATTTGGCAGGCAGGCAGCAGACAAATAGACAAACAAACTGATAAACAAATTGACACATAAATAGAAATATAGATGGATAGAAAGACAAATAAATAGATAGTTTGACAGATAGATTAATAGATACATAAATAGACTAATAGATATATAAATTGATAGACAGATAGGTAGATTGATTGATTGATAGATAAATAGACAGACAGATAGATAGATTATTAGACAGATAAATATACAATAGATCGACATATAGAGAGAGAGATAGATAGATATATAGACATTAGATAGATATAGAGATGAGAGAAAGTTAGACAAATAGATACATGGATAGATATATAGATACATAGATAAACAGATAAATAGATAGATAGATAGACATATAGAAAGATAGATAGAAAGATTAATTGATAGACAGATTATAGACATATTGATAGATAGATTGATAGACAAATTGATAGACTGATAGATAGACCAATTGATAGACTGATAGATTGATTGATTGATTGAGAGATATATAGATAGATTGATAGATTGATAGAATGATAGAATGATAGATATATATATATATATATATATATATATATATATATATATATATATATATATAGATACATAGATAAAGATATAGATAGATATATCGATCGATAAATTATTAGACAAATAGATATAAAGATAGATAGACTGATATACTGATACATAAATGGATATATAGATAGACAAATAGATAGACATATAGATACACATACGAATATATAGATAGATAGATAAAAAGATTGATAGAGAGATAGATAGATAGTTAGATAGATAGATAGACAGATATAAGCACAAACATATATACAAATAGACAAACAAATAAATAGATAGACATTATGACTGACACATAGATAGAAAGATAGACAGACAGGCAGGCACATAGTCATGAAGACAGGTAGACAAATAGATAGATATATATATATATATATAGACACATAGACAAACAAACAGATAGACAGACATATATATATATATATATATATAGATAAATAAATAAATAGATAGGTAAAGAGATAGACTACCATCCAGACAAATAGATAGATAGATAGATAGATAGACAAACAGACAGACAAATAGATAGATAGATAAATATACAGGTAGATAAATAGAAAGATAGATTTATTGAAACAAAGATAGATAGATAGATTGAAATTTAGATAGATAAATAGATAGATAGACATATAGATAGATAGATAGTTAGATAGATAAATAGACAGATTGAATGATCGCATGATAATAGATTAATATATGGATTTATAGACAAAATGATTGATAAATTGATAGACAAAGAGATAAACAGATAGATAGATATACAATTAGATAGACAAACAGATATATAGACAGAAAGATAGATAAATTTAGACAAAACAAATAGACAAATAGATTGATAGACATTAAAGTAGGTAGAAAGTAAAGCAAGTAGGCATATAAATAATTGATAGACAAATAGACACACAAGAAGAATGATATATAGATATATAGATAGACAGATAGATAAATAGTTAGAAAGATAGATTAATCTATAGATAGATAAATAGATATAAAGATAGATTGATAGATAGATTGATAGATTGATATATAGATTAATAAATAGATTGATAGATAAATTAATTTTAAAATAGATAGATAGATTGATAGACATATTGATAGAGAGATTTAGTGATAGATTTATAGATAGGTTCAAAGACATATTGAAAGACAAATTGATAGACAAAAAGATATACAAAAAGATAGATAGTTTGATAGATAGATAGACATATAGATATATAGATAGATATTAAGATTATTAGAAGGATAAAAAGATAGATAGATATATAGATAGATATAAAAACAAACAAATAGATAGATAGATAGAGAAATAGATAGATTTATAGATAGTTAGGCAAGCATACAGTTAGTCAGGTAGGTATACAAAATAGACAGATTGATATAAAGTTAGAAAGACAAACAAATTGTTAGACAAATAGATACACTGATATATAGATAGTTTGATAGATAGATTATTAGACACATTGATAGACCAATGGATAGATAGATTGAAAGACAACTTGATAGACAGATTGATGAATAAATAGTTAGATACATAAATAGATAGATATATAGATAAATAGATACATAAAAAAAGAAAGAAAGATAGATAGATAAATAGATAGTAGATAGATAGATAAATCGATTGATAGATAGTCAGATAGATACATAGATAGTCATATAGATAAACAAGAAGATATAGATCTACATAGACATGTATATAGACAGTTAGATAATTAGATAGATAAGTTGATAAATATATAGATTAATAGATAAAATTATTGAAAGATTGATAAACTGATTGATAGAAAGATTGATTGAAAGATTGCTAGACAGATTGATAAATAGATAGATATACAAACATAGAGATATACAAATAGACAGACAAATAGTTAGATAAACAGAAAGACAGGTAGACACATTGATAGGTATGCAGACAGATAGAGATATAGATAGTCAGGTAGGCAGATAGTCAGGCACGTAAGCAGATAGACAAAATGACATACTAACCGATAGACAAAAAGACACATAGATAGGAAGATTAATAGATATTTAGATAGATAGAAAGATAGTTTGATAGATAGATTAAAAGAATGATTAATAGACTAATTGATATAAAATTGATAGATAGATAGATACACAAATAGATAGATAGATAGATAGTCATAAAGATAAATAGATTGAAAGATAGACTAATAGATATATAGGTAGATAGAATGAAAGACAGATAGATAGATAGTTAAATAGATAGATATATAGACAAATAAATACACAGATGATTGATTGATAGATAGATAGATAGAATGATTGATAGATTGATAGACAAATTGATAGATAGTTTTATTTTAAAATTGATAGATAGATTGATAGACAAATAGACAACAAACAAACTGAGAGATAAATATAAATTTAGATACACATACAGACTGAAAGAAAGACTAATAGTGAGATAGAAAGTCAGGCAGGCAATCAGTCTACAGATAGGTAGATAGACAAATAGACAAATAAACTGATAGACAAATAGACATATAGAAAGAAAGATAGATAGATATATAGATAGATAGATAGATAGATGCATAGAGAAATATTATTATAGAGAGAAAGATAAATAGATAGATAGATAGATTGATTGATTGATTGAGAGATAGTCAATTAGATATACAAGTAGATACATAGATAGATAGAGAGACAAACAAAAAAATAAATAGACAAACAAACAAATAGATATATAGAAAAATAAATAGATAGATCGATAGTCAGGTAGGTAGATAGATAAATAGAAAGACAGATAGATAGACAAACAAATAAACAAATAAACAAATAGATAGATAGATAGATAAACAAATAGATAGACATACTGATATATAGTTTGATAGATAGGTTAATAAATAAATTGATAGAGAAATAGATAGAAGATTGATAGACATATTGATAGAAAATAGATAGATAGATAGATAGATACATAGTCAGATATAAAAATAGATACACAGATAGATAAATAGTTAGTTAGAGAAATTGATAGACAAATAGATAGACATATAGATAGACAAATAGATATGCAGATAGATAAATAGATAAATAAAGAGATAGATAGAAAAATAGATAGACAGAGAGATTGACAGATAGAGAGATATAAAGATATTTAGAAAAATAGATAGATAGATAGATAGATATGTATATATATATATAGTTTGATAGACAGGTTAATAGATAGATTGATAAACTAATAGATAGAAGATAGATAGAATATTGA